>ML685933.1:185320-283320 GCA_007922175.1 Pelusios castaneus | reverse complement strand
CTCTGGTCTGACCCAGTACGGCCTTTCTTATGTTCTTATGTTCTTCTTATGTTCTTATGTTCTTATGTTTAACACATATGGTATAAAGATTTCCAGTAGGGAGCTCTTTCCTCCAGCAAACAAAGGACTAAAAAAATGAAATGCCTGGAAACTAAAGCCAGACAAATTCAAAATTAAAGTAAGACACTTGTTTTTAACAGTGAGAGTAGTTAACTTCTGAAGTAATTTACCAAAGGTAAAATTTCCTAAAGGTAAATTCTCCATCACTTAAAATCTTTAA
The DNA here is from genome assembly GCA_007922175.1 of Pelusios castaneus. NCBI lineage: Eukaryota > Metazoa > Chordata > Testudines > Pelomedusidae > Pelusios > Pelusios castaneus. Next base: position 283,040 of record ML685933.1, on the reverse strand, counting down.
ATCAAGACTGGATATCTTTCTAAAAGGTATACCTTAGCTCAATCATAAACGGTTGGATGCAGGAATTACTGAGTGCCGTTTTAAAGACTAGGCCAAACTAGATGGTCACAGTAGCCCCCTCTGGCTGTAAAAATCTATGGCTATGTCTACACTAGAAAAAATTAAGTCGACTTTGTTAAGTTGACTTAATAAGGTGGACTTTAAGTCAACTTAAAGTCCACCTTATTAAGTCAATTTAACAAAGTGGATGTAAGGATTACTCCCTGTCCACACTGTCCTTAAGTCGACTTAAGGAGTCGACTTAAGGCTTAAATTGACCTAATGGGCAGTTGTTATTAAGTCGACTTAAGCTTTCATTAAGTCAACTTAATGAATTTTTTAAGTCGACTTAATGAAAGTCAGGTGTAGACATGGAGTAATTTAGGTCTCAATCAAACTCCTGTTTGCAACTCTTTTAGATGACTTCTGTACTGCCTCCTATGCATCCATTGTAATTTGGCCTAGCTTCCACTTTTTGTAGGACTCTTTTTTGAGTATCAGTTCATTGAAGATCTTTAAGCCAGGGTGGTATCTTGCTGTAAGTCTATCTTTCCTTTGCAGTGATCCCACAAGTTTGCTCTTGTGCTCTTAATAATGCTTCTTTGAAAAACTTTCAACCATTTTGAACTGTTTTCCCCCTTGGACATGCTTCCTGTGAGCTCTTACCGACCAACTCCTGGGGTTTGCTAAAGTCTGCCTTCTCAAAATCCATTATTTTCATTGTTCTGTTTTCCCTCCTAGCATTCCTTAGAATCATAAACTCCACCATTTCATTATCACTTTCATCTAAGCTGCCTTCCACTTTCAAATTCTCAACCAGTTCCTCCCTATTTCTCATAATCAAAATCTAGAACCTTCTTCGTGCTACTAACTTCTTCTTGTTGCTAACATACCTGTAGAAACCTTTCTTATTAACCTTCACATCCCTTGCTAACTGCAACTCCAACTGTGTTTTGGCCTTCCTGATTTCATACATCTTTGAGCAGTGTTTTTGTATTCCTCCCTAGTCATCTGACTAAGCCTTCACTTCTAGTAAGCTTCCTTTTTGTATTTAAGATCACCAAAGGTTTCTCTAAGCCATGCTGGTCACCTGCTCACATTTGCTATTATTTCTGCACTTTGGGGTGGTTTGTTCCTGTGCCTGCAATAAAGTTTCCTGACATCACCCTAGTTACTCTCACCTCTAAACTTAACCCAAAGACTCTCAACCTGCTTTTCTCTAGTTTCATGCTGGAGCTCTGAGCAGTCCTATTGCTCTCTTACATACAGTGCAACTCCTCTACCTTTTTTTTCCCCTGCCCATCCTTCCTGAACATTTTATACCCACCCATGAAAGTGCTCCAGTCATGTGAGTTACCCCACCAAGGCGCTATATTCCAGTCACATTGACTTGGAATCAGAGGAATGGAATATGTGGAGTAAGGTTAAGGGCATGACTGTTCATTTCACATTTTCAGAAGCAGCAAATGGATTCATTCAAGTTCCGCTCCACCCTGATAGTTGTATGTAGTCAATTATTATTAGTTCAGAAGTTGCCACTTTCATTATCTCCCACCAGATATCACAAACACCACACATATCTTCTGTTGGAAAAAATGAGATACTGCAAGGCCTGGTGGATATGGAAATTTATATTTCAATTACATAATGATAATTGAGGTTCCTGGACTAAAATTAATAGAGGAAAATGCTAAATCTAAGAACCATAGTAGGGTTGTTTTATCAGTCACATCTGACTTAGCTGGTTATGTTCTTATTTGGTGGCCATCACTGCATCAGCTGAGTGCAGAAATGAACAAATTTTTCAAGGTCAAACAACTCAAATCTTTTTCTTTTCGTTCTAAGATTCTGGAATTATATATAAAAGAAAATGTGCAAGGAACAGAGATGAGGGTAGATTCAGAAAATGGCAAGATAGTAATGCAAGCACCTCCACTTTAAAATGCACCAGAGCAGGTGTGGCTCCTCAGAAAAACATAATTTTGCAGCACATGTATACCTAATCTGTATTCTTTATGCCTAACCAAACTCTTTATAAATGGCTTATAACAGACGGTGTGAATCTGAGATGAAGCATCTAAAGAATCTATTCACTGCATCCCCATATTGGTATTTTTTAGACAACCTTTATATTAACTTTGCTTTGTTCGCAAAAGGTCGGCTGGTCAATATAACATGTGCAGCAGCCACCCAACTTTCTGCAAACAAATGCATTCACACTGCTTAAAATGCCTCGTACAAGAAGTCTGACCAACGTGAATGACTTCTATACTTGTTTTGCCCCTTTTAGTGCAGTGGTTTTAAGGTCGTCTGTTTTAAAAAAAACTTGTTTTTTTATATCTTTTTTAAAATACTTTCAGATCTACAGCCTATGTAGTGCATGACAAGCATCTATGGCCATGGTGGGGTGCTTCTCTAGCTATAAATAAACAATCAGTTTTTCTTACAAAATTTAACTGAAAACATCCTTGGCCAAATTATGACCCAACTTTTGCAGCAATGAAGTGAAAAGGAAGTCAGCCCCATCACAATGAGTGAAGCAACTATGTTTTTTGGTGATGAGAGTTTTAAAGGTTGTGCAGAAAAGTTAAATGTTCTTTAGCGTCCAGCATTCATTTCCTTTCAGCTTTCCTTGACCAGGTACAGTACACCTTGACCAGGTACAGTATGCTTTGCTGGATCATCATTATTATTTTGTATAAATACATTTTAGCCTAAGGAAAATTAGTCATAATGCTGATCTATATTCTCCAATGCCATCTGTGGCTCAGAGGTTATAGGGAATGCCTAAAACATTCTAGTGGCGATAACATGGCTCTGAATAAGTAGCTCTTGTAATCCCTGATTAAAAAATAATGCCACAGATCACGCCTCAGTTTACAAGTAACTCTCCCTTAATTCTATTCTATAATGTCACTGGTTTGAACATTTGATTTTTTACAGCTCAGTGTGCTCTAAATTTAACCAGGAACTTCATAAGCATAATGCAAATTAATACTCAATAGCCCTTTTCAGCTCAAGCACAAGAGAAGCAAATGTTGAAAACCCAAGGGAAATGGAAAATGAAGTTTTCCAAATTAATATTATCCACAGACATACTATATAGTACACGTAATAGACTGATTTTTACATATGGTTCTTGACAGTTACATATGTAAATTGTTTCTGAAAGATAAAATGTGCATTTCCAATCCTAGCCTGTTGTACTTAATGACTTTTCTGCAGAAGCCCATCCTAAGCTTTTCTGCTTTAGAGACAGATGCTGTTGTCATTCTGTATGGCTTAAAAGCATAAATATTAATTCTTGTCTCAGCCACACTATTCCTTAAACCTACTGGTAACTGCATCCTTAGAAATTCTTTTATGTAAATTCTATATTCCTGAGTGGCGCTCTTAACTGTAGTGTATTGTCATACTATATGGGACTATATTGATGCAAAAATGGTTCTTAATAAAATTATTTTAATTTATTAAAAAGGTGCCATCACCTTTATTGGTGAATATAGCTATCATACTTATTTTTTGGGTGCTTATTTACTGAAGAGAAATGTTTGAGCTAATTTAAAAAATTCTAGGTAGTTGTCTGTCAGCTAGTGACAGGCACCAAAACTATCAAAGGGGATGATACCTCCTTAGCCTTAAAACTGTATTTATTACTTCCAAGTACATTTACACATACACTATGGAATACAGCCTTGTAACTTCTAGTTTGCTTTAACCTTTAATATTTTCTTTTGTATTCTGCTTATGTTAGTGTCACCTCTATCTTGTACAGCATATTTGATAAGGGTCTTTAATAATAAATATAGTACAAATGGTGGATTGTAAATCTAGGAACTATTCGGTCAAAAGTAAAACAAGAGTGTCTTTTCAAAAAAAAAAAAAGAACACTTCTTCCTTGTACAAGATGTAACCTGATGATAGCTCTTTTGTTTATTTGTTTTCTCATTGTCCATACTATTCTGGTTTGGTACTTTTTCTCATCTACCCCCTAATTGGTTAAGACATTCCTCCTGATGTCTGAAACTCCACATCAATCTGTGTAGCATCAAAATTAGGTGGGAAAAACTAAACTGGAAAATCTGAAATCTGCCCAGCAACAGCTAGGAATTGCAGGAGGCTGAAAATATCACCTGACCTCACAGATGACATCTGTCTAATAATGGAAAGGATAAAAAGACTCAGCACAGACTGCTCCATCCATTCATCCTTGTGGTATCTCAAAGGTTTAAATTTGGTCCACAGATTCTGTGGGTGGGATCATTGACAACTGTTCTGTGATTTCACTGCAAGGTCTGATGGCTCTGTGAGAGGAGGCACCACAGTTTGTGGGAGCTGTTGAGTCTCTGTGAAGCAGGCTAGTATACACTGCTGAGCTGTGATAGTTCTAAGTAGTAGAGGCACCATAAAATCCAGAAAGCACTGCTGAAATCATATGAAGGTTGTGTCTGTGAAAGTCAGACAATAGGATTTAACAAGATGAGTACTGTGTCAATTATTATGGAAGATGTAAAAACCTGTGGGCAGATAATTTGTTTAAAGGGGGTTAATTGTATGAAATTTTTTTTGTGAAAAATGGGAAACTTCTATTACAATCAAACCAGTTCCAAATAAGAAATGAAGAAAAAGAACAATAGTTTATGGTTTACTAACTGTATCTATAGTACTAGATGGGCCCATTAAAGAAAAAGACCTAATTATCTCACAATTAGGAAAGCAGGTGGCACAATAGAAATCTGAGAGTGAGAAGTTGTCTGTTCAGAATACTGTTGTGTCAGCAGTCAGCATAGAATAATCAGAAGAACAGTTACAGGAGCTATGGAGTGAATGTTAAAAAGGGCAAGAGATCTTCGTTCTGACAAAAATTAGAGGAGTCTTGAGCAGCAAATAGAAAGATAGTGAAAGACAGAATAGAAAAATCAAAAGGTTAACTCAGACCACTCTGAGTGTAACATCACAGTCAGTGAATTAAAACAGAAGCTAAAAAAAACCCTAAAGGAATTATTTTAGCATCCTAGTCCACATGTTTCAGCAAAAATTATACAGGAAGTAGAGGAAGGGAAAGATCTCAACTGTGACAAAGTTCTTCTGCTACCTTGGTGGGTCCAGCATGTCCTTCTAGTGGTACAACAGAAACCGTTTCACTTCCGAGTGTTCTCACAGACTCTTGCATCTTTGCTGGGACTCTTGTCCCGCCAGTGGATGGCCAATGCGGACACGGGAGGGACACCCTCGACTCTGAGCCCCAACCCAGAGACCCTATAAGTAGCAGCCTCATGCTGCTGCTTCAGAAAACCAACTAGATTCCCTGGGTTATTTCTTTATGCCCCCTTGACATAATGTCCAGACTCTGTGCAAACAGGAGCCCTTCATGGCCAGGAGAAGTCCTTGGCCTCTCACAGAGTGTGACATCCTCCTCCCAGAATCTGGTCCAGTGTGCCACTATGACCCCCTAATCTCCACTCCTGAACCCTTTGCTATGCCAGGTAACCACTCACTCTTGAGTCAGTCCACATCTACCTCCTGCTTGTAATTGGTCCCAGATAGTGGGTATGTGCCCTCTGGCCACTCATGGGACAATCCCCCAGTGAGCATCCCCAGCCACTAGATACCACACTGAGAACCTCCATCCTACAGGAATCAAGACTCTTCCCCAATCACTGTGGACTCACAGACCCTAGTTCATCCATTTATCTATTAAATGGATATGCCTAGCCTCACTCATTCGCACCCTCTAAGGTTCACACAGTTTTAGATAAAACAAATACTAGTTTATTGATTATAATATTATTTTTAATGTATGTATAGCAAATCAATGCACAATCATTTCATAAAGCAGTCAGGAGTTACCACAAGAGAATAAAAGATACAAAACGCATACTAATCTCACAATACTACCTAACCTAACCTCATGGTCCAAGATTATTCACAAGATGTTCGGCTGAGAGATGTTTTTACAGCCAATCTCTGCTTATTACTAGGCAGGGCCCAGATCTTGCTTGAAGTTGGAGAATGCTTCAAGATGGAGTTTCTCTGGAAAAAGTCCCTCTCAATTCAAAGTGTGTCTATTTGTTTCCCATCCCCCCTCAGCCCCTCCTCTTCCTGGGCTGAAGTAATTTCCTTTGTTCCACCTGAGCCAGGGAGCTCAATTTGCATTTGTCATGTACCTCCCCAGCCTCTATGCTGAGAGATAGCCCTGATGGTCTGAGCCATGTAACATGCTTTACATCTATACACACACATGACGCTGCAGGAAACATACCATGACAATAAGGTAGAGCACTCCAAAGGGAACCATGCATGGCACATTTGGCATCAAACCATACTATTACATGGTAAAAATGAGCAGAAAAATAACATAGATCATAACCTAGAGGTGCATGGATGTGCATCTCATGACACCGTGTTACTGGTGTGGGGTAGTGGCCTATTAAACCTTCCCCTTCTGGCAAGGTCTCTTTCTCATCAGGTCTCCAGGCCTGGAGAAGGTCCTTTGCCCCCTTTGGGCAGGTGATTTTCCTCCCCGCAGTCTTTATACCTGCAGGGTTCTTCCTGAACAGCGTTCTGCTTCTTATCTTAGGTCCTCCTGGCTTCTAACTATTATCTTGCTCCACTCACACACTCTGGCAGCTCTCTTCACTCTCATACTTCAGGCACATCCTTTCTCTGGAGGGGAGGCTTTTTAACAAGTGCTGGGTAAGATCTTGATTAGCTCCAGCTGTGCAAATTAACATGGCATAGTCCCCCGCTCAGCTACTAAGGAAAAGGGACTTGCTGAACTTGGGGCTCATATATTGGCCTTCTGGTACTCTTTGGAAAGCATCCTGACTTACTATGTCACATGTCCCCCCCCCCCCCCGCTCAACACCATCGGATTGGTTAACTTGGGTCGCTAAAAAGTGCACCTGTGATGGGCCAGCTGCATTGCCATGGCAGCTCCTGGCAAAGTGGAATGGTTGAAGAGATAGAAACCCTCTCATCACCTTTTCATTCTTCTCTTTGTTCCACTGAAGAGGGGCATAGTCGGTCAGGAGGGTGAATTTTCAACCTAACAGATAATATCTGAATGTTTCTCTGCCCACTTGACAGCAAGGTGCTCCTTCTCCATCCCTGCATATTTCTGTTCCCTCAGAAGGAGCTTTCTGCTGAGATAGAGAATGCGGTGTTCATCTTCTCCCACCATCTGTGATAGAAGACCCCTCAGTTTGACTACAACTGTCTGTAGTATAAATTCCGTTGTAAAAGGTAGAGCCATGAGTATGGGGTTATTGCAAAGGGCTGTCTGTAGGTCCGTGAAGACCTCCTCTGCCTTGTCAGTCCATTTCACCATTTCATGGCCCCAAGCCTTTATCAGATCTCTCAGGGGACTCGCTCTGGTGGTGAAGTGGGGAATGATCATCAGTAATATGCCACTACACTGAGGAATGCTTGGACCTGTTTCTTCTGGTTCAGTCAGGGACAATTTTGAATGGCTTCACTACACCTCTTCCCATGATGTACTGGAGGAATTTAGCGTCTGAAAGTCCTATAGTGCACTTGGCTGGATTTGCTGTAAGGCCTGTTTGCTTCAGGATATTCAGTACTGCTTCTACCTTTCGTAAGTGAGTTTTCCAGTCTGGGGTATGGATAATCATGTTGTGTGGTGGCATATAGCATTAGAGTACAACAATTTGTCCAGAAGACACTGAAAAGTGACTGAGGCCCTATGTAGTCTGAAGGAGAGAACAGAATCAGGCCTTGCTCAGGCTGTCAACTAACTCATCGTCTAGGGTATGCATTTGTAAGCAAGGTCTGAGTGCCTGGGCACTTCTCCTGTTCAGCAAGCAAAAAGCGGGGAGGCATCTTATTTGAATGGGCTTTGTATTTGCATGAGTACAATTAAGTGCTTAGCATACTTTCACTATACGTGGATGAACCCACCCAGGTGCAGCCACTTCTGTGCAGGGTGGGTGAGGTTGAACAATTGGGATGTCTGGGCTTTCTTTCTTGGTACCTCCACTCTTAACTCTGGGCTCTCACAGCCACTGTTAATTGTAATCTGGCTAGGATCTTTTCTTTCAGTTTTGGGTAATTGGCTGTGGCATCAGCAGACACATCATGGTAGGCCTTCTGGGCTTCTCCACACAGAAAAGGGGCAAAAATGCTGGCACACTGGTCCTGGGGCCAGGCCTCATGCAGTGCAGTCTCTCAAAAGGCAAAAGATAAGCTGCCACATCATCTGCAGGCATCTTTGGCAGGTAACTGGTGGCTCTCCAGGTTTGCATTCAGTTGGGCCCGCAGTCTTTAGCTGGTCCATCACAGGAGGGCTCTCTCCTGGGTCGCCTGACTTATTAGCAACTGTTTTGTTTCTTGTTGCACCCACATTGATTCCTGCTGTGTAGTCATCTGGGCCCTGGTGAGCTCTTGTTGGGCCACTGTGGCCTGCACTAGTGTCCTCACTACAGCATCCATTATGGTGAATGGGACAACAACAAAAATATCATAAACATCTCCATTTTGTGTGTGTGTGTGTATGTTTAGTCCACTGCACTAACAAATCCCACCCTGACACTAGTTATGACAAAGTTCCTCCTCTACCTTGGTGGGTTCAACACTTCTTTCTAGCAGAAGAAAAGAAACTACGTCATCCCTGGCTGTTCTCATAGGCCCCTGCCCATTTGCTGGGGCTCTTGTCCCTCCAGTGAATGGCGGTTGGGGCCCAATCCCAGCATCAACTCTGGGCCCCAACCAAGGGATCCTACAAGTAGCAGCCTTGTGTTGCTGTTTAAGGAAACCAGCTAAATTCCCTGGGTTACTTCCCCCTGCTCCCTTAACCTAATGTCCAGATTATGTGCAAGCAAGAGCCATTCCTGGCCTCCTTGCCAGGACATGTCCTTGGCCTCTGACAGTCCCACTGGTATGGTAGTGGCCTGTAAAAATTTTTCCCTTCTGGCAGGGTCTTTTTCCCCTCAGATCTCTGGGCCTGGGAAAGGTACCTGCAGGACTCTTCCTTAGCAACAGTCTACTCCTTCTACATTCTCCTAGCTTCTAAGAATATCTTGGTCCTCTCACACACTGGTAGCTCACTTCACTCCCACACTCCAGCCACACCCTTTCTCTCCCTATTAATTATTGGTTAGGGCCTTGATTAGCTCCAGGTGTGCAAATTAACCTGGAATACTCCCCCCCCCCCCCTTCCCCATTCAGCTACCAGGAAAAAAGGGACTTGCTGAGCCTGGGGGCTGCTCTATTGGCCCTCTATTCCTCTCCATATTAGTCTGCCAGAGGGGGAAGTGGTAGTGGCGGTGCTGCTGCTGCTGGCCTTGGCCCTGGCCCTCTTCCTACTCACCACCTGCGAGGGGCTGTTCCTACTGCTGCTGCTGTTTGTTGCTGGTGAGGAGGAGGAAGATCATAACTACGGGAGATCACCATTTCAAGACCTTGTGGAGGGGGTGTGACAGTCCAGTCCTGAATCCAATCCAGTGTGCCACTGTGCCTCCCAATCACCATTCTGGAACCCAACTTTGCCAGGTGACCACTCACTTCTGAGTCAGTCCACACCAGCCTCCTGCATGTAATCAGTCCCAGGCATTGGGGGTGTGCCCACTAGGCATCTATGGGGTGGTCTGCAAATGAGCACCTTCAGGCCCCACTGGGAGCCCCCATCCTACAGAGATGGGAATCCATCCCCAATCTCCATAGACACACATTAGTTCATTTGACACTGAAATGGATTGGCCCAGCCTTTCTGATCCACGCCTCCTAAAGTCCACACAGCTTTAGGTAAAACAACCACTAGCTTATTGATCGGTATATGATTTTAAGTGAGTATATAACAAATCAATGCACAATCATTTAATAAAACCACCAAGAGTTACCACGAGAAACACTATTACATTTATGCTCATCTCACCACCATGCTCTGCCTATTTCTAGACAGGGCCCAATTCTGCTTGTAGATGGTTCAAGATGGAGTGTCTCTGGCAAAAAGCCCGGAGCCGCTCCAAGCATCTGTCTTTGTTTTAGTCTTCTCTCAGCCCCTCTCCCCTTCCTGGGCCGAGGTGATCTCTTTGTCCTGTCTGAGCCAAGGACCTCACTTAGCATTGTCTTTGTAACTCCTCCAGGTACTTGCTTGCAGCTTTGTTTGTTTACATGCTACTGGCAGACGGTTCTGTTTGTCTTCCTCCCCATCCCGAGCCATGTAACCTGCTTCACATGGGCACACATATATACATGATGTTGGACGAAACTTGATACCATAGTAATCATTTAGAATGTATTATGAGCATTCATAAAGGAACCTTGCATGGCATAATTGGCATCAAATCATACAATCACAGTGCAAAAATGAACAAAAAAAATTATATAGATCAGGGGTCAGCAACCTTTGCCGGCCCCTGTGCCAATCCCGCCCACCGTACCCTCAGCAGGTGCCAGGAGTGGGGCCAAAAGGGGGCTGGGCCAGACCAGGTGCCCTGCCGGCCAGGGCCTGGCCTGGAATCAGCTGGCGGGTGGGCTCCAGTTCCCGGCCCGGATCCCATCCGCAGGAGCGGCACGGGGCTGCTGGCCCCTGCTGGCCCCGCCCCTTTGCTGGATGGCAGGAGGAGAGGGGAGCAGAGCAGAGCGGGTCATGTTGCCCCGGCCAGCCCAGAGCTGCGCCACTGTCGGCAGGGTAGAGCCAGCCCCGGCCATGGCTAGCAAGAGGGCGAATCAGGTCAGCCCACCCAGAGCCGCCGCTGCCAGCAGGAGCCGGGGCCAGGAACCGAAGGCCGCCCGCCGTCAGCGGCAGCTCCGGCCAGGCCAACTCGACCCGCCCTCTTGCTGGCCATGGCCAGGGCCAGCTCTGCCCTGTTGGCAGCGGCGTGGCTCTGGGCTGGCTGGGGCGATGTGACCCGCTCTGCTCCCCTCTCCTCCTGCCGTCCAGCAAAGGGGCGGGGCCAGCAGAGACCCTCAGCCGTGCGCCGCAGCTGCTGGCCAGCAGGGGAGCCTGGCACGCGTGCTGGGGGCTGCCAACCCCTGATATAGATTATGGCCTGGGATGCAGATGTGCATCCCGTGACAGGGGGATTCTATCTTTGTTGGACTGTGCCATCTCTCCTTTGTAGTGGTGAGGGGAGCTAGTGTTATCAGTGTGGGGATGGGGTGAGTGGCATGGAGCCCTTCTCCCAGTTTCTTTGCCCTCCCCCCACCCACCATGCCCACTGCCATTGTCACCCCCTCCACCGCCCCCAGCCTTCATCTGTATTGCCTTCTCACCCTCCTCTCCACTGCTTGTTCCACATAACGTTTGGACTGCTGCTGTAGCAGCAAACAGAGACTTCCTCTACTACCCAGGTGCACACCCTCCCCTGCCACTCCCAGGACCTTCCCTCCCTCCTCTCCCCAGCTTCAGTGGCAGCTCGTGCTGGGCTCAGAGCACTGCCGCCACTCCATCTCTCTCATAGCTGCAGCAGCTGAGAAAAGGACAGAGCGGCAGCAGCACTCTGGCCCTGGCACGAGTTGCTGCTGCCACTCTCCCTTCCCCTCCCAGGTCCAGCAGCTCGGGACTAGCGGTAGTCACTGCTGGAGCTGGGAGGATGAGGAGAGCAGCAGCTCGCGCCAGAGTGCTGCTGCCTTTCCATTATCTGCACAGCTGAAGCTGGGAGGGAGATGAAGCAGGGGCAGTGCTCTGGCCACAAGTGTGAGCTCCCAGTGGAACTGGGGTCGCGGACGGAACAAGTAGCACTTGGCAGGCCACAGAACAGGCGCTTGTAGGCCGGATTCAGCCTGCAGGCCATAATTTGCCCACCTCTGCCATACCTCCTAGATCAGTGATTTTCAAACTTTTTTCCTCAGGACCAAGTTGAAAAGAAATAATTTATGCCTGAGACCCAACAATTACAACTTTCAGCAATGCATTCTAATCTTCCAGCAGTGGCAGCAAGGGGTGCCGCAACCCACTGCCGGAGGGTCTGTGATCCAGTACTGGGTCACAACCATGGTTTGAAAATCACTGCCTTAGAGTATTTGAGCCCCATCGCTGCCCACAATAGACCTGGGACGGGTCCCACAGTGGAGGGAGTAGCCAGGTTGGCCTCTGGCCTGTGAGAGAGCTCACCTCAGGGGAAGGTTTCCCATCCCCTTGTTGCCCCATCCCTTCCCCCTCAGCCATTATTGCCCTCACCTGTGCCCTCTAGCCTCACTCCTGCTCGGCAGCCATCCATTGCCACCTTGAAGGGGAAGCATGGCAAACACAAGGTGAGGGTTTAGCACCTCCCGATCACCTCGGACATGGAGGAAACCCCCTGAAAATCCCTCCGGGGGGAGGATGCCATAGATGAGTCTTCCACTGCACCTCATGATGAGGTCCAGCAGGAGGTGTCAGTTGTAGGTATAGGCACAGCAGTGAAGAGGAAGCAGTGTGGCCTCTCCCGTGGAGGCCTTTTTAGCAGGCTCCTCCCCATGACATCTGTGCCCCATCCTCCGGCTTCCGGCAGGGTGGCCCCTGTGTGAGAAGACGTTTCCATCTACAAAGAGATCGAGGTCCTAGGTTTGACTTCAATCATGAAGGGGGAGGACGACCCCCTGCCAGAAAGCCTCAATCTGAGGGGCGACCTCCTTGTGCTGCCCCTTTGTCCCCCATGTCCCAGACTGCAGTCCCTGCCCTCCAGTCCTTTCCAGATCCTACCATCTGCCTAGCTGCAGAAGGCACTACGTGAAGAAGCAACGGTTAGTGCCAAGCAGCCAGACTCCATGCTTCAATCCCTGATGGGACAGCAGCCCCCTGCAGAGAGCCCCAACTCAATCTCTTTTCCACCCACCGCCATGGCTCTGGGTGCCAAGTCCACTATGATGCACAGGCCTGGCATTCAGCAAAAGGCCTTTTCCTGCAGATCCCAAATCCACACCCCTGACCCTTGTGCCAGAACATGTGGAGCTGCACCCTGGGGCCCCCCGATCCAAGCCCAGACCCTGCCTCTATCCCTGCCATTGCCTCTGATCCCGGCCCCATGTCTGCCCCGTGCTCTGTCCCCCCCCCCCCCCGCCTCTGATCTCGGCTCCACTCCCACCCGATATCACTCCCATCCCTTCCCATGTTGCACATTATTGCTTCCCCCTGGGGTCATGACATTCTCACTGCAACCTGCCAACTCCCAGAAGGTGATATTTGTGCCTCTTCTTCCACCCAGGGCTGCTGTTTTCCCTCCATCACTGCCATGCCCCCAATGCTGGGGGTCTTGCTGGGCAGCACAGCACTCATAACATCAGTACTGCGTTCGGGGGGGTCTGGCCCATCAGCCCATCTCAGTCAGCAGTGGGGCTGCTATGGGAGGATGGCCAGGAGCCTTCCACCCTCTAGCACTGCAGGACATGCTGCATTTCCTGGCCAACACCTGTGGAGCTAGGAACAGGGTGCTCCTCTTTCTGCAGAGCTGGGGTGACTGTTTTCATGTAGGCTGCGAGGGCTATCCTGAAGGAGGATAAAGGGACTGGGGGAGGTGGGACTCCATGGCTTACCAGCAGGCCCTCAGCTTCTGAGACTCCCTCAGGACCTTTAGGGTTGGTCATGGATTACTGCATGGTCTGATAGGGGCCACTGGTGTTCCTGCCTCTGAGGATCCTCCCCAGCCCTCAACATGGCCCATACAAGCTTTGTACCCTTGAGCACCAGGGGCTGTAGGATGAGTCTCCGCAGGAGGCAGGTACTCTCCTTCCTTTGTGGGGAAGGGGATAGTCTATGGTGTTCCTGCAGGAGACTTATATGGATCCAGCCACCGAGGCCAGTTGGAGTGGGGCGACAGAGTGTTCCTTAGTTTGCCTACATGAGTAGAGAGGTGGCTGGCCACCCTGTTCTCCCCCAACCTACAGCCTGAAGTGCTGGGGGTTGCTAAGACTATGCCAGGTCACCTGCTACCCCTTTGGGTACACATGGAGGGACCAGCTTTTAACCTCTTCAACATCTACATCCCAACATGGGGCTGCGGAGGGTGCACTTCTTTCAGCAGGTGTCCACCTACCTCGGCACCCTGGATCCTCACGAGTGCCTGGTCTTGGGCAGGGACTTCAACACCACCCTTGAGGAACGGGGCGGCACAGGGATCAAGCAGTGCCCAGCTGCCAAAGATGTCCTCAGAGAGATTACAGACCATCTTTCTCTGGTTGACATCTGGCACGAGCACCACCTGGATGACACTGTCACTTTTACCTTTGTCTAGGTGTTGGAAAATCAGTCACACCACTCCCACTTTGACTGCATTTATATCTCAAGACACCATCTCTTGCAAGCCCACTCTTCTAGCATCTGGCTGGTCCTGTTCTCAGATCATCACTTCGTGACTATGACTCTCTGACTGCAGGGAGGCTGGGGTTGGCCTATTGGCACTTCAATAACAGCCTGCTGGAGGACTTGGGCTTCCTGATGGCCTTCTGGGAGTTTTGGCTGGTGTGGCAGGGGCCTTTCCCTTGGCGTAGTGTTGGTGGGATATGGGGAAGGTGTGTGCCCAACTGTTCTGTAGTGATAACACCCGGGAGGCCAGCTGGGGGCAGGATGTAGGGATAGAGCAGAACTCGAATTTATATGCAAATTTGACTCAGTTGTCCTGGGGTTAAACAGGGACTATGGATTTTTCTCGCATTACAAGTGATTTGACCTCCCCCTCCTCTATGTGCTGTTCCTCAGTGTTTGAATCCTAACACCTATTTTGATTTGCTGTTACAGCCTGACCTGATGCTATGTCATACACTCCCCTGCATTTAATTTCCTCCCACTCTGTAACTTTCCTATCTTCAAAGCGTCTGACGAAGTGGGATTTTCTCCCACGAAAGCTCATGCGATAAATAAATCTTAGTGTCTTTAAAAGTGCCACAGGACTCTGTTGTCTTCCATGTGTTCTAGGACATCCTCGGCCCGACCTTGCCATTGTCTGACCCAAGTTCAAGGGTAATGGAGTGCTTCCCCTTTCTTGTAGGCGAGCCATGCTGGCCCCGCTGTCCAAGAAGGGGGAACTCTGAGACCTTTCAAACTGGCATCCTGTCTCGCTCCTCAGAATGGACTATAAAATCATAACCAAAGCCATCTCAGTGAGGCTGGGGTCCATGCTGCAGGACGTGGTCCATACACTGTCCCAAGTCACACCATCTTTAACAACTTCTATCTGATCTGGGACCTTCTACAGCTCGGCTGTAGGGGTGGTCTATTGTTTGCCCTCCAGGCTCTGGACCAGGAGAAGGCGTTTGACAGGAAGGACCACAGGCATCTCCTAGGCACTCTGCAGGCACTCGGCTCTAGGCCCCAGTTAGCGGGATTTCTCCAGGGGCTGTACACCTCCGCAGCATATCTGGTGAGGCTCAACCAGACCATCATTGAACTTGTCAGCTTTGGGCGAGGGGACAATTGAGGCTTTTCACTGTCAGGCCAGCTGTATGCTCTGGCCACAGAGCCCTTCCTTTGTCTCCTCTGCCAGAGGCTGACTGGGTTGGTGGAGCTGAGGCTGGTCCTGTTAGCATATGCTGATGATGTACTCTTTGTGATCTAGGACAGTGTTTTTCAAACTTTAGTGGACCGGGGGACACTGAAGCGTATTAGTTACTTTACATGGAACACCTGATGAAAACTCTCCTGAAAAAAAAAAAGCTGGTCTATACTTGCTGTAATATTCATAATAGCTGCCTACTATGCATTCCTGCAAAAACGATTCAGGAAACTGAATTAAAGATAATTTTACAAATATAACATACATTTCTAAAAAATATATACATAATTATGCACACAATTTGAAATGGAAAATGGTATTACTCAAGTTTTAATGTGAATTTTGGGCCTGTGTATTCAAAGAATCTATTCTTGGAGTCAGGTTTGTCAAGGAAAGTCTAACCATGGAAGTTATGTCCATGCAATTTCGATGCCAGAAGTAACAGCAGTGGGAAATGTAAAATGCCCTAGCTGCAGCAAAGGAGCAAGGTGGCAGCAAATGCCAATGAGCACCTGGAAGCTTTGCTGTAGCTAGGGCAATTTGAATCTTCCAGGTATGTGTTGGCTTGCTGTGTTGTTCCTTCTCCTCTCCCCCCTCAGTCCGCCCTCCCAACAGGGAGGGGTCGGTGTCAGCTGTGGAATACCTTCTTGTGTCCACAGAACACCAGTTGAGAAACATTGGTCTAGGACTGATGCAACCTGGAGCAACTAGAGGCTTACTTGGCCATCTATTCAGCAGCCACTTCCTCCCAGGTCAACTGGGTTAAGAGCTCTGGCATGATGGTAGGGGCAGGGTAGCTGGTGAGCTCGCTCCCACCCACACTTCAAGCCACGCGGTGGAGCACAGGTCCACTGCGCTATCTGGGTGTTTACCTTTTTGCCACCCATCCCTCCCTGGATTAGAAGTGGCAAGAACTGGAGGACAGGGTCGATGAATGGCTGCAGAGATGGACAGGACTGTTGGGGTGCTTCTCCTTCAGGGAAGGACACTGGTGATTCACCAGGTTGTACTATCCATGCTCTGGCACTAGTTCAATACCCTGGCCAACCTACAGGGGACAATTCTGGAGTTTTTTGGGTCTCTGCAGGGATCCTGAGACTCCCCCTGGAGGAGGAAGGGAAGGGCCTATCTAATGCTGCATTTACAGCTGGATCCATGCCTTCTGCCTCCAGGCCCTGCAGAGACTCCTTTACAGTGCATGTAGTTTGGCATGGAGCTGTCTGGTGCACACCTTCCTCTGTTGCTTCTGAGGGCTCTGCTATGACTGGCAGCTCTTTTATCTCCACCTGAGAAGTCTTCTGCAAGACCTCTCTGAGCTGCTAGTCTTCTACTAGGACCTTCTCTGGACCTGGAGGCTGAGAGCAGCCTCCAGGTCTGTTGCAGCTACCAAGTGGGAGGACCTACTCATGGAACCTCTGCTACACAAACTCCAATTACGTGTGGAGGTGGCAGAGACCCCTTTGTGCAATGGAGGTTGGTTCTGGCAGGTGTCACCTGGATCAGAGACCTCCTGGACTATGATGGGGAGGCAGAGGAGGGGAAAGTGACTGGGTGGATCCCTAGGTACTGGTGCAGCACATGTAGCTCTCCACCCTTTGAACCCTCCGGCACGTACTTTAGGAGGTAGTGGCAGCCCTGCCTCCTGCTGCTTGGGTTTACCTTGAGTGGGTCCTGCAAGAGGGTGTTCCCCACCTTCCCCTCCACTCCCCAAATCTTTGCCCTCTGGACATTTTTATTGGGCCCTGTCCACATGAGCCTCCCCGGCCACCACCACACCACACCCCAAACTGGCCACCAGACTTGCAGCTAGTCCCCTTTAGAATCATGCCCAAGGACCATCTGAACACACTTGTGCTCCACACTATCTATTTCTTCACCCTTATACCAAATGGTGGGACTTAATTCCACTTCTGGAGCATGAGGACCCCTGGTGGGCCAGCCTGTATTCCACCTTGGCCCCACGGCCTGCTAAGGATATCAGTTGGTGGCTCCTGCATGGAGCTGCAAGCACGGGTGTGTACCTGCTGTGGTTCACCTCTCACCCCAACACCTGCCCCTTTTGTGGCATGAGGAAGACCCTTGTGCACACCTGTCTAGAATGCACCAGGTGATAGCTCCTGTTCCGGCTCCTCCAGACCTCTTACTAAGGTTCTGCACTTTTCCCCCTCACCTATTAAACTATGCACACCCCATCCGTGGCCCCACAAAATCACAGGACCTAGTCAACTTCCTCCTATTCCTAGTCAAAGTTGCCATCTATAACACCAGGGAAAGGAGGTTCGCTGAGGGGGTTCTCTGCAACTATTTCCATTCCTTCATCCACTCATGCATCTGTGTGGAATTCCTCTGGCTCATTAGATGCCTTCAGGAACTAGTGGGCACCGTCCAGGGTTTTCTCCTCAGTGTCCTCTTCTGGCTCCTTCCTTTTATACCTTTGACCCCCATGCCCATCCTTTTTTTATCATTTGTTGTCTCCCATACTCAGTTGAATCCCAGGACCTGTGACTCTTTTAGGTGTGAGGGAGGGGCTTTTACGACCTGAAATTCAAATAGTACTCTGGTAGCCATTCAGATTGACCCTATCATACCATCGAAAAACTTCTGCAAACAGCTATAAAGCATAGCAATTTGAACGTAATTTTATTACATCTTTATATAGTAAGTCGCCTATTACACCACTAAATTTTAAAGAAATCAAGTGAAAAATATATAAAGCTATCACCGAGTAACTTATGAAAAGAGTGTTTTAGAGCAATGCTCATTTGCTTACTTCCATCATGAGGCACATAGTGTAAAACTGCCACAAAAACAGTCGTCTTCATAGCTAATTTGTACAGCGAGGATTTTAGATTATGCACAGATTAATGTACATTAAGCACTGAATAATCAGAGCACTGTTTAACACATTAAACCATCGAACAGTTACAAAACCCCCAATGTCAAAGTTTTACCTGTATTATTAATACAGTAGTTTAAATGCACTTGGTAAAGTTATATGTATTCTAACCAATTTTCCCATCCTCACAGTTTACTTCAGAGGAAAACTATTTATTACAATGTACTCCATACAGGACAATTTACAAAGCAGTATTGTTCTGAGACCTATGCAGTGTAATTCACAGCTCAAGAGGGAAATACTGGCCCCATGAGTTCAATGCCATTTGCTATTAACAGTGCCAGGATTTCACTCCTACTTTTCTTACTCTCTTTGTATCTAAGAGAAAAAGACTAAGAACCAACTCAGAAACAAGAAATACAAAACGATATATTAGAAAAGCATTCCCATCAGACACTCATATGCAGCAAAAGGATGTAATAGTTGTCACAATTTCAAAACTACAGTCATAAGTACAATTCTCCATACACACTATAGACAGATGTTGGATCAATAGCTGATCAAAACAGAAGGGAGAACACCAATTAAACCAGCTGAATTAATTTTTAAAGCTGTAAAATTATACTTGGAAAAAAACCTTGTTTTGGTACTGCCTCCTCAAGGGAGTGGATGAGGATCTTTTTAACTGACCTACTAAAATAAAACACTTTGAATAAATATTGTTGTCCCTGCAATTTTTAGAAAGCCACTATATAGGCTTTGACATGGATATTAAAACAGATCTGGAGAATGTGCATATTTATGACTGGGCTAAACTTTTCTTAGACATTTCATACCAGGCATTATGATTATTCAGAACATTTGAATTCACAATATTTTTGTGCCTTATATTATAAACTGAAAATTTTCTGCTTCTTCTGAAGTTAAGTTTTAAGTGATCTATTCTAGTTTTCTAAACTGATTCCCAGCCAACTCGCATTTAAGTTACAAAATTACAATTTGGTAAAAATTCAAATTAAAGTATATGAGTTAGACAACTGCTCCTAAACCTCGTACGAATGTCAAACAAGCATGTAGGTGACATTTTAGTTATTTTAAGTGGAGTCCTATGTGAAAGTAAATTCACCAGCTATAGGCCTCGCCTATAAACCCTCATTTAGTTATGCAGTGACACTGAAATAAACTGGAGTCTCTCTCACATGTTAGGCCTATTTAGCTATGTAAGTGTTTCCAAGATCACACTTCAAGAAAGGTGCTCAGCAACCTATTCTACCACTGAAGTCAATGAAAATTTAACTGCTCAGCGCTTTGCAGGACAAGGGCTCAACCTGCTTAAAAATTTGGTACTGTCATGCCAAACCATAACAGCTAATTTATTTAAGATTCTTGAATGTTTTTTAAAAGTTCATGTCTATACACCAAACGAAAGGAAAAAGGTAAAGAAAATTGTTTTCATTGTATGTAAAACTTGTATGAAATATCACAAAAGAAAAATAGGTAAACATTCCTTGACAGCATTATTTTAAATGGAGAAAACATCTCAAACATTTCATTAGGAAGATATAACATTGTATTGTCATTTCCTAAATAAAATAGGTTTTATATACATGCACCAACAGAAAACCATAATATCTTGCCAATGCACAGTATTACATTACTCTCGAGTCTGAATGTGATATGGATTACATCCACTCCAAAATCCACTCTGTGGTTAATGGCCCTAAAAAGTTCCACAAGCACCCTGGGATATGCAGATAGAAGTTGTTAGAAAGTTCTTAGAAGTTTATTAGCACAAGAGGTGAGATCCGCAACTTGGACAAACTGTTGTAGTTCAGCTGAAGTCAATGGAGCTATGACAATTTAGCTGAATATCTGGTCTACTATCATATTCCCCAGAAAGATCCTCAACTCTACTTCCTCAGGAGGACAACCATTTATGTGAAACAATCTGATATTTAGGAGATTGTGTTGGCAACTGAATTGTGTAAAATTCAATGCATTTCAAGTGTAATATTATTATATTAAAGAGCTGCTTTCACTGAGAGGGATTTAACACATCAGACTTTCTTATATACTTTTCAAGAGTTGCTGCAAACTCAACCTATAATACAACACAAGCCTCACATATACCTAATGTTCTCAGTTCGCATAGAGGAAAAGATTATAAATCCCCAATGAAGTCATCATTTTAGCAGTCCAGACATATGATTCAATCTGTATGGAACACTAAAGCCACACGTGAGATTCTGACTGTTCCAGAGCTTAAATGAAATTTATTTTTCATTTAATCTTTCTATTAGCTTTTAATATGCAAACTAAATAAAACAAAAAGCAAGCCATTATATCTTTCCCCACCCACCCAGCTTTTCTCCTCCAGCTTAAGAACAAGAACCTGAAGGTACCAAAATCCTCAAATATTAGTGAACATGAGATAGACTCCCCATTAGCATTTATCAGTGTGTACATGGGACTAGGAATAAGTACTTTATAGTAGAACGGAGCAAAATTTTTAGTCTTATTCCATGTGGGAATAACTCAGACACATTACTCCCAAATTTGATGTATTTGCAGTAGAAACTGAAACCATATGAAAACTCTTCAAAAATATATCCACTAGGATTATTTTATAGTGATTTGTGATTCAGTTTTAACAGTACAGTTGGATCCCTCAGCATAAATCTTTGGAATGTTTGCCACCAATATCACTACCCCATGAAAATCAGTTTAATGACCAGTTCTTTCAGCTGATCTGCAGTTTCATATCATTAAAGATATGTCTATTCCACCCATAGCAGAAAGGTGTACCAGCCTGAGGTGAAAAATACACTAGCACCTAAAAAATTTTCAGACAATCTTAAAATATCACTTTCACTGATGTAATAAAAGAAAAGTCATATTCTGGCTTTTGATGAACGCATGCAGTTCTCAGTGCATTCAATGAGAGCTGTGAACACACATCTGAAGCCAGAATTTTGCCTTTAATAGCCTATTTTGCAATTTACAGAGATCATATTTTAGTTAATTTCTTGACTGTGCTATGTTTCTTATAAACTTAACTTACCAGTGGTTTGTAACTCAAACTTTGAATAGATTGAATATTTAATCAATTATCTAAAGAGCATCTTGCATGATAAATCAGAATATTCACCTTCATTTTTCTAAATAATAATTTCAGATTAATCATTTCAATCTTGGACATCAAAGTAATCAATCACTGGCTCCTCTTTTAACATCTTCTGCAAGCCACTATTTCCATTATTCCTGAAATTAAAAAGAAACAAACCATAAAATATTACATAAAGAAATGTTCAGTTAAATGAACAATACAATTATAAAATGAAGTATAGCAAATTTCCCAAATTAAGAAACTGATATAAAAATGCCATTATGCCACTGGACAGCAAGCTCAATAAACACCATGCATCAGAAAGATGCTACGAAGTTTTACAGAAATCAAATAAATTTTATGTATTCATTCTAATGTATATTTCAGTGCACACTGAAGAAACAATTACTTTTATTAACTGGCTTTTCATAACTGTTAATAATAGCAATTCAGCTATTCTAGTAAGAAAGTAGAATACCACATGCAGTTTATGTACAATACAATATTTAGAAAGTTTATTTTGTTATAGAAGAGCCAATGTTCAGAATATTGTTCTTTTCAGAAAAAGACTTTTTCTAAAGTGAAGGATAGGTGCAGATCAAGTTTCAGCTATACATAAAAATAAAGGATAAAAATTAATGAAATCCATTCTATACAATTAATGCTAATTATTCAAATATGTCATTCAACTTATCAAAAGACAGTTAAGGTGGGTGAGGCAATGTCTTTTATTGGACCAACTTCTGTTGATCAGTAAGACAAGCATATAAACAAAAGAATCTGCCTCACCCACCTTGTTACTATAATACCCTGGGACCAAAATGGCTACATCACTGCATATATCTGAAGAAAGGGCTTCTGAAAACTTCTCTTTCCACTGTCAACATTTAACTATTAAATGAATGTTTTATTTACAAATAATTCTAATCCAGAGGCCAAGTATTTCAAGCCTGGCTACCTAACATTAAGCTCCTAAATATAAATGGGGAGGTTTTTCCAGGTACTGCTAATTTTCTAAGAATCTCACTGAAGTAAACAGAAGATGCAGGAGCTTAGCACCACCTTCAATCATTCTACCTTTAATCTATATCTATGTCTATGTCTTTGAGCATTGGTTCAAGAGCCTTGCTTTAGGCATAGCAGTAGGTATTTTAACCTGCATATTTAATCATGAATCTATCAGTTTATCCTCCAGTGAACTGCATCTTCTCAAGGAATGAACAGTCTGTTGCTATTATTGGTAATCATTTGCATTCTGGCAGTCCCTAAAAGCCCCAGCCAGAGTTAGGGCTCTTTTCTGACAGATACTATCAAAATGTAGAACAGAAGACATTCCCTGCACCAAAAATCTGTGGTTTCCCAATATTCTTCTAAAGGCACAATCATCTTAAATCCAGATTCAGCAAAATGTTTTGAGCATCAACACTAAAATAAAACTTGTACTTGTGAAACCCAGAATGTTAAAAGCCTATGTATGCTCCAGGCCACCGTGTCTTAAAAGCTCAGTAGCTGGTATGTTAGGTAAGACTAGACAGCCAAGGAGAGAGTCTGGTGTCTTGTCCCAAGCAGTGGCTGGTACCCAAGTAATGTGAAGTCCCCCCTTTTGCCCTCTTTGGCCATAACACATGTCAACAGTTGCACAGCGCTCCATATAAAGGAAACAATAAGTAATGCACCTCCTCACGTATGCCATGAAGTAATTAACTCATATCTTAGTTTGCAAAGAGTAGTTAGAAATGGTTATTAAATTATTCAGCCTTTTAGAAGTCTTCCTACATTATTCTTACAACAACAAATTACACAGATAGACAATACAATGTAAAACCGATCTTTAATTTGGTGGCACTACATTTATTCCCATTGTATTTCAACGAGTGACCCTTTGTTCTCATGAGAGAAGTAGAGAGAAGGGTCACTTCAGTTCTCCTAAATTTTAATTTTCAATAACTCATTTTCATGTTAAACAATGACAGTCTCTGCAACTGTGTCAGCTGGAACTAGGTACACAGCTAACATTTTTCACTGCCTAGATGCATTTTTTTTCTCAATATATACACATCTCTTTTGATGGGGGAACCACACTTGGACACAATATTCATATAACCTACATTTTTGTATAAGATCTTTTATCCCTTTCTATCGCTTTTATCCCTTTTTATCGCTTTCTATCGTACTTTTTAAAAAATCAGTGCAATGATGTGGTCAGACACGATTAGTAAGCAAATCCCCTTGATTTCTATTTTTTTCTCCCCTCTGAAGATCATTGATGTTCAGAACCCTTCAATATATACAAGATCTTTCATAAATTATTTCAACAAAATAATAAATGACGTATCATGTTGTGTGAACATAACAAAACCACAAATGTTCAATTACTACTCTTTATTAAAAACCAAAGTAGTGTAGTTGGTTTCTAATGAATGTCCTTGCATTATAACACATTTCAGCATAACTTGGCACCTTTAGCATTCTGTTTAAGAGAAGTCCAGGATTAAAATAGTGTGGCAATTCAAAACAGAGAAGACCTGACAAAAGGGTGAGGGCTCTGGCCCACAATGTCATTTTCTTAAATATTAACTTAATAAAAACACTTAAATAACTAAATGGTTCTTACTTATCTGTTTGTCTGTAGTGAGGAATAGGTGGTGGAGGCCTTGTTTGCATTTCCCTCTCTAGCACAGATGTTAAGGTATTACTTGGACAAACCGATTTCCCTCTAGAAGGTGAGAATGGTAACAAAAATTGTATTTGTCATTTTATTGTTTACATGTTTAACCAGAAAAATCATAAACTGTATTAAAATAATCAAGACAAGAATTAAACTATAAATCTGGTGTAAGCAACATTTTGATATTTGAGAATCCATTGTGTTATCTCACAGCAAATCCAATATTGAGGTGTTAGAACCACTACTGACATACTGACTCTAAATAGCCCACCTTTCTGATTTAAGGTTTTTCTTCTTTGCCTAAAACAATCTACACACTTACACACAATTTAAGTTGAACAATGGAGATAGTCATTAAGGAAATAATATATATTTATAAAAAATAAAAATAGTCTAACATAAGAAGATATCCATTAGTCTGGATGATTTGGGGGCTGACAAATTTGATCAAAGCCCATAGCCATTGTTCCCTGCGTAAAATTCTTGGTGCTTGAACTGCTCCCTTTGTGAGAACCTGTAAAGTACAAAGTCCCAGACATACATAAATGCTAAAACTACAAATGTGCATATACAAGGGTGGGAAAAATCCAGATTTGTGAATTTTCTGTTATGAGAAGACATTTAGAGTATGAGTAAATTGTCTATTTTCATATATCGGGGGGGGGGGGGAGAAATAATTTTCACAGGTGGGCCATGGACTGGCCAGAGCGGTGGTGGAGAGCCAGCTCGGAGGTCCGGGTTGGGCGGGGAGGGAGTGCGGCAGCAGAGAGCTGGCTAGCAGAGTGGCAGAGAGCCAGCCTCGGGGCTGGTGCAGTGATGAAGGGACCCAGGGCCAGCAGAGCGGTGAGGATTCTAGCTGGGCATCATGAAGGGCTGGACAGAGATGTCCAGCAGGCCAGATACGGTTCGTGGGCTGTATTTTGCTCACACCCCGTCATATATAATATACCTACTAGTCTGGAGGACTATTAGAAAACAGGAAGGGAGAGCAGAGCTAAGAGACAGAAGAAAAGAAAAATAGTCAGCATGGATTCACCAAGAGCAAGTCATGCCTGATCAACCTGATTGCCTTCTATGATGAGATGACCGGCTCTGTGGATGTGGGGAAGCAGTGGATATGATATATCTTGACTTTAGCAAAGCTTTTGCTATGGTCTCCACAGTATTCAT
Organism: Pelusios castaneus; assembly: GCA_007922175.1. NCBI lineage: Eukaryota > Metazoa > Chordata > Testudines > Pelomedusidae > Pelusios > Pelusios castaneus. Next base: position 257,790 of record ML685933.1, on the reverse strand, counting down.
GCCAGCCAGATAAAGTATAGGTTGGATGAATGGACTGTAAGGTGGATAGAAAAAGCCCTGGCTGGGATGATTTAGAATCAGAGACTCACAGAAGATTAGGGTTGGAAGGGACCTCAGGAAGTCATCTAGTCCAATCCTCAGCTCAAAGCAGGACCAACTCCAACTAAATCATCTCAGCCAGGTTTTTATAAAGCTAGGTCTTAAAAACCTCTAAGAATGGAGATTCCACTACCTCCCAAGGAAACCCAATCCAGTACTTCACCACCCTCCCAGTGAAAAAGTTTTCCTAATTTCCAGCCTAGACTCCCCCCCTCAATACAATTTGAGACCATTGCTTGTTATTCTGTCATCTGCCATTAAGGCATCTTCTGTGTTCTCACAGCCTATTTCTATTCTCCCTGGCACCCTTTTTCAGGCCGTTAAAGCCTGCTGTCAAATACCCTCTCATTCTTTTCTTCTTCAGACTAAACAAGCCTGGTTCCCTCATAAATCATGTGCTCCAATCCCTAATAATTTTTGTTGCCACTCTAATTTGTCCACATCCTTTCTCTAGTGGGAGGGCACAAAATTGCACAATACTCCAAATGTGGCCTCACCTGTGCTGAAAAAAGGGGAACCACTTCCCCTGATGTGCTGGCAAGGCTCCCACTAATGCAGCCCAATATGCTGTTAGCATTCTTGGCAATAAGGGCACTGTTGACTCATATCCAGCTTTTTGTCCACTATAGCCCCCATGTCCTTTTCCGAAGAACTGCTCCCTTGCCCCTTTGTCTCCTGTCTGTAGATGTGCATGGGATTACTTCGTCCTAACTGCAGTACTCTGCACCTATCCTTGTTGAACCCCATTAGATTCCTTCTGACCCAATCTTCCAGTTTAACTAAATTATCCTGTATCCTATCCCTAACATTCAGCATATCTACCACTCTCCCCAGCTTCGTGTCATATGCAAACTTGCTGAGAGCACAATCCACTTAATCCTGCAGATCATTAATGAAGAAATTGAACAATACTCTTCTCAGTACTGACCCCCGAGATCCTTTGGCTTATTACCAGCTGCCAACTAGACATAGAGTCGGAGATTTCTCTGTTAAGCCAAGCTGGTCATCTACCATATTTGCTATTCATTTTATACATATGGATGGTTTGTTCCTGTGCCTTCATTAAAGTTCCTTTAAAATACAACCAGCAATCTTGGACTCCTATCTGCCCTCATATTAGCCTCCAAAAGGATCATGAAAATCAGCTCCCTGATGGAGTCGTACTCTGGTTTTCTGAAATCCAGCGTTCATATTTTGCTGTTCTCCTTCTTTTTGTCTGGAACCTGACCTCTACAGTCTCATGGTCACTGCTGCTCAGATTGCCACCCACTTTTGCTTCCTCTATCAATTCTTCCCTCTTCGTGAGCAGCAGGTCAAGAGGCGCATACACACTAGTTGGTTCCTCCAGGACTTGTACTATTTAGTTGAGGTTGGTCCTACTTTCAGCAGGGGGCTGAACTAGCTGACCTCCTGAGGTCCCTTCTGACCCTAATCTTCTATGAGTCTATGAAAATAGCAGACAGTACCAAAAGCAGTATAGACAGAAAGCGGTAGCTGACAAAATGCAACACCCATTTAGTAGCCATGTTGATAAAGGAACAGACAGATTTCTCAGTGGTCCTCTGCAGACTTCCTCATATGCCTTTTTTTTTTTTGCCCACGATGTAGATTCAGATTTTACTGAGACTTTCAGAAGGTGGTTTTTTTTTTCTTTTTTTTGGGGGGTGGGGTGGCTTACATATATGCTTCTGATTAGCTGCCAAGGTTCACTGACCATTTTATTATTTTTTTAAAGTTCAGACCTTTGATTTTGCCATTATAAAATGATACTAAATCCTGTTTATTTGAAATTTGATTGCTCTACAAACAGATGACATCTGATATCATGAGTATGAGTAGGTTTAATAGAAAACAAAATGTAAAAAGTGATGTATTGGTTAGGTGATAAAGCAAAAGAAATTCCTTAAATAGGAAGTCTGCGGTGATACAAAGTATCAACTGGGGACATTTTTTTTAAAATAGGCACTGCGTTTAATTCATTAATTATTTTACTAGAAATGGTTGTGATTATTAAGGTAACTATAAGAGAAAGGAAATACATGATGTAGAGACCAGATTCAAAAGGTCGCTCCATCATTTATTCCTGAGCTACATTAAGCATCTTGCGAACAATACAAAATTCTACAGGAAAAAGAAACTTCATTACTGCTTGATGAATCATGAAATATTAGGTGATGCAGAACTATCGATTTAAATCAAAAAGCATCTAACTGAACCTATGAAATATTATGACTGAGCCCTTTATTAAAGTTGTAAACCAGGAATTACAAGCAGGTTTAGGTTGAAATTGACAACAGTGGACTATCTGTAGATTTTCCAGTTGCCTCTATAAAATGTAGATACAGAATCCTTCCTGGACTGAAATCAAACATCAACCAGGGTATCTAATTCATGGAGTTTCGGTCATTCAAATTCCAAAACATAAGCTGGAGCCTGCCTTGTATCAGCAGAGCTTATTTATAGGTAGTTGCCAGGGAGGACATGCAGACATCTCCTAGAGCCAAGGTCTGCAAGGCCGATAAAGGGTGATGAGAATAATTTTGGCTGTCTCTCTTATGCCTAATGCAGAAGAATTTTGCTATCTTTTCCTGAAGCTCACTCTGATCTGCAGCTTCACTGACAACTGTGTTTTGAAACCCTGTTCCAAAACCTCATTAAAATGTTGCCTGATGAAAGACAAAACTGAACATAAAAACAACAGAGTCCTGTGGCACTTTTAAAGACTAACAGATTTATTTATCGCACACTACACCTAAATATATTTAGATTCACAAACAGAGAAAGAGTGAGATGTCAAGAAGCAATTCTAGGCTGCCTTTTGTATAGCTTTTGGTAAACATTGCTAATGTATTTATTTTAAGATTTGGCTGCCACACAGAGCCAACAAGGTCTTTTTGGAACTATGATGGGAGGAACGCCACCACACCACCAAACAAAGTAACAGATTGTGAAGAACTTCAAAAAGATCTCACAAAACTAAGTGATTGGGCATCCAAATGGCAAATGAAATTTAATGTGGATAAGTGTAAAGTAATGCACATTGGAAAAAATAACCCCAACTATACCTATAATATGACGGGGGCTAATTTGGCTACAACGAGTCAAGAAAAAGATCTTGGAGTCATTGTGGATAGTTCTCTGAAGATGTCCGTACAGTGTGCGGAGGCGGTCAAAAAAACAAACAGGATGTTAGGGATCATTAAAAAGGGGATAGAAAATAAGACTGCAAATGTATTATTGCCCTTATATAAATCCATGGTACGCCCACATCTCGAATACTGTGTACAGATGTGGTCTCCTCATCTCAAAAAAGATATTCTAGCACTAGAAAAGGTTCAGAAAAGGGCAACTAAAATGATTAGGGGTTTGGAGAGTGCCTCGTATGAGGAACGATTGAAAAGGCTGGGCCTCTTCAGCTTGGAAAAGAGGAGACTGAGGGGGGACATGATAGAAGTATATAAAATTATGACTGATGTGGAAAAAGTGGACAAGGAAAAGTTGTTTAAATACTCCCATAATACAAGAACCAGGGGTCACCAAATGAAACTGATAGGTAGCAGGTTCAAAACAAATAAAAGGAAGTTCTTCTTCACACAACGCACAGTCAACTTGTGGAACTCCTTACCTGAGGAGGTTGTGAAGGCTGGGACTATAACAATATTTAAAAGGGAACTGGATAAGTTCATGGTGGCTAAGTCCATAAATGGCTATTAGCCAGAAAGGGGTTAAGAATGGTGTCCCTAGCCTCTGTTTATCAGAGGATGGAGACGGATGGCAGGAGAGTGATCACTTGATCATTGCCTGTTAGGTTCACTCCCTCTGGGGCACCTGGGCACTGGCCACTGTCGGTAGACAGATACTGGGCTAGATGGACCTCTGGTCTGACCCAGTACGGCCTTTCTTATGTTCTTATGTTCTTAAAGTAGTAATCTACAGGTAGCTTCCTTCCAACACTTCAGGAAGAAATATTCTAAGTGGACTCCTCCTGATGGTCGGAACAACAGACTAGACTTCTACACAGATTGTTTCCAACACTGTGCAAAGGCTGAAATCGTGGACAAACAACATTCCTTGCACTATAACCTTACCCATGCCAAATGCAATGCTATCCACAGACTTAGAAACAACTCTGACATTATCATTAAAGAGACTGACAAAGGAGGTGCTCCAAGGGCTAGCCATTTCAGTCTAGTTAAGCAAAACAAACAAGGAGTCTAGTGGCACTCTTAAAAACTAACAAATTTATTTATCACATGAACTTTTGTGGGAGAAAATCCCACTTCATCAGATGCTTGAATGGGGAACTTACAGAATGGGAGGAAAATAAATGCAGGGAAATATAAGCCACAGGATCATGTCAGACTGTTACAGAAAATCAAAGCAATTGTTTAGATTCAAACAGTGGAGAACAGCGTATTAGAGGGTTCGGAGGTAAAAAGAAGGCAAAATCACGTGTTGTTATAAGAAAAGAAACCAAAAGGAGGTACTGTCATCATTATGAATAAATTGGATTATGATCACTCTCCAACACAACTTTCCATAAACCACTTCTCTCTGACCCCACTGAGAAATACCAAAAGGAACTACACCACCTACTCAAGAAACTCTCCTAAGCAGCACAGGAGCAAATCAAGATAGAATATCCTTGGTCAGAGCTCTAGGAGAGTGTCTGTCTACTACCAAAAATCCATAAACCTGAAAAACCCAGATGCCCCATCACCCCAGGAACTGGCACTCTAACAGCAGGCTTATCTGGCTGTGTGGACTCTCTCCTCAGAGACACTATGCTATCAACACTGCTAGATATCTTTGAGACATCACAAACTTCCTGAGAAAAATTCAGTGCATTGGCAACCTTCCCGAAAATACCATCCTGGACACTATGGACACAGAAGTACTTTACACCAACATCCCACACAAAGATGGATTACAAGTCATTAGGAGAATTATCCCAGATGAGGTCACATCTCACTGCGGAACTTTGTGATTTTGTACTCACCCACAACCATTTCAGATTAGAAGACAAATTATCTTCACGTCAGCAGCACTGCTATGGGTACCTGCATGGCCCCACAGTATGCCAGCATTTTTATGGCTGACTTAGAGCAATGGTTCCCCTGCTCTTGTCCCCAATTACCACTCTTCTACATATGCTACATTGATGACATCATCATCTGGACCTACGGAAAGGATTCCCTTGAAGATTCCCACAAAGATTTCAACAATTTCCATTCCACGATCAACTTTAGCCTGGAACACTCCACACAGGAGATACACTTTCTTGACACTACAGTACAACTTAGTGATGGACACAAACACCACCTAAACCAAAAACTACTGACCACTATAGATACTTACATCCTTCGAGCTTTCATCCATGACACACCACACAATCCATTGTTTACAGTCAAGCCCTAAAATACATCCACATTTGCTTCGATCCCTCAGACAGAGACAGACATTTTCAGGATCTCTATATCAAGCATTCTTAAAACTACAATACCCACTTGGGGAAGTGAAATAACAGATTGAAGAGCCTGACGGGTGCCCAAAAGTCAACTACTGCAGAAGAAGCCCAAGAAAGAAAACAATAGAACACCACTGGTCATCACCTACAACTCCCAAGTCAAACCTCTACAGCACATCATCAAGAATCTACAGCCTAATCTACAAGGCAATCCCTCCTTCTCTCTTGAGAGGCACACCTCTCCTTGCTTACAGACAGCCCCCCAATCATAAGCAGATACTACCAGCTACTACCGACCAAACAACAAAAACATTGAAGCAGGCACAAACGCTGTTGCCAACTTTGCTCAGATATCTACACAAAAGACACCATCATAGGACCTAATCAAACCAGGTACTCCATTAAGGTTCATTCACCTGCTCATCCACCAATGTTATTTACGCCATCATGTGCCATCAATGCCCCTCTGCCTTATACATTGGACAAACAGGACAGTCTCCGCACAAAAGAATAAATGAACACAAAGCTGACATCAGAAATACCATTAAAAACCAATAGGGGAACATTTCAATCTTCGTGTTCCCTCCATTGACGATATGTTAATTGCTGTACTTAAATTGATTACAAATCAAAGCTTCAAAGAGAAACTGCAGAGTTGAAATCGATATGCAGATTTGACACTGTTGCCTTATGGTTAAATAGGGATTTTGGCTGATTTTCTTATTACAACAGGTGATTTTGCTTTCTTTTTACCTCTCATCCCTCAAATATGCTCTTCGACACTGTTTGAATCTAAACAACTGCTTTGATTTGCTGTAACAGTTTGACTGATCCTATGACTTAACATTTCCCTGCATTTATTTTCTTCCCATTATGTAAGTTCTCCATCTTCAAGCATCTGATGAAGTGGGATTTTCTCCCACGAAATCTCATGCGATAAATAAATTTGTTAGTCTTTAAAATTGCCACAAGACTCTTTTTTTTGTTTTGCTAAACTAGACTAACAGAGAGCTACCTGTTTGGACTATGGATATATTATATTTATGCTTTCCTTTCCAGGTGTGATTCCTTCAGGAAATGCTTCTTCAAAATTCTGATTCCTTTCTGATTTTGAGGAGTTTGTTTGTATCTACACATATCTACCAGGCCAAGTTGTTTGAACAAAACTCATCTAAGAGGACAAGGCACTCTTTTCTTCTCAGAGAAAGAGACACCTCCAGAGGTTTGGTCTCATCTTAATTTCTGTTGCTTTTGCCTTTAGAGTAGAGAGGCTTCTTCTTTTTAATTTCACACATGAAGAACACATGGAGGTTGGCAGCTTCCATGAATGTTGCGATTAGGGCAACAGTCAGTTCTGACCTGGCTATCCACTTCCATAGTGACTGGCAATGATTAGCTGGCCTGATACCTTCTCTGGCATCTTTATGCAACATCCCCCTTTCTTTTTTACACAATTTTTACACAATTTCTCTTACTTTCACCGATTCTAGTCCCTTTTGGGTGTTTTCCTTCCACCCTCACTTTTCATCTTGAAACTCCCTTTCTTTTTGCCCCCATTAAAAGTTCCACCCAGTCCTCCCTGCATCTAGCTGATGCCTCTTCCCCTGCTCTTGAAGAGGTAAAACAGATGGTGGAAAAGCTGGCAGGAGAGAAAAGGATAATCAGTAGGAATAGGAATTCAAGCCAGTGGGTTAATCAGTAGCAGTGAGAACAGCACCTCTCGTGACCGGAGTTAAGAACTATCGCAACAACTCAGCTGTGAGTCAAAAGAACTGTAACTGGACTGTCTTGTCAGACTTAAAAAAATGGGAGGCTGAGGAGAAATGAGAAGAAATACCCCCAACTTTATGGAAATACAAGCATGTGAGATTATGAAGGTCCCCCAGCCCCATCGCACCACTTAAAAGCTGCTTCTATAGACTTAAAGAGTATAAAGGCTGTATCTTGCAAGTTGTAAAAGTCAATTCATCACAAAATATAGAAAACATCATATATTCATATCTACTGAACAGATGTCAATGACTTTGGGAACTAAAATAAAAAAGATTAATATAACATACTTCACTGCAGTGATAACGACATTACGCTTGGGTTCATTGTCATAGCTCACACTTTCAATGCCATAAATTTGAGCTAATTCATGGATGATTCTGCGGTGATCTCTGTTCATGGGTGGGTAACAGTGACTCTTTTTTGAATGCTTGCCCTGAATTTAAGAGAAAAATAGAAGGTATGTTTTAATATTTTTTCATAGACAAGATTAAGAGTATAGTAAAACCTCAGAGGTATGAACACCTTGGGAATGGAAGTTGTTCTTAACTCTGAAATGTTCGAACTCTGAACAAATGTTATGGATGGTTTTTTAAAAATTTACAATTGAGCAATGATGTAATTCAGCTTTGAAACTTTATTATGCAGAAGAAAAATGCTGCTTTTCATCATCTTAACAAGCACAGAGAGTTTCCTTGTCAAATCTTTTTTTAAACTTCCCTTTATTTTGTTAGCAGTTCATGTTTAACATGGTACTGCATTGTATTTGGGGTTTTTTTTGGGTCTCTACCTCATTGCATACATCCGGTTCCAAATGAGGCGTGCGGTTAAGAGGTCAGTTTGTTACTCTGGTGTTCATAACTCTGAGGTTCTATTCTATGTTATTTATTGTTTAGACTTCCCTAACACTGACAAAAGTCAGTTTACCAGTACATTCAGAGCTACATGCAGTTGATGTAAATTGTAAATCATGTTCAAATTAAATTCCATTTAATTCACATTATACATACACACACACGCATATACTAAACTCATTTGCTCAACTGTAATTTTTTGATTCTCAAAATGCATGAGAAGACCATGCATGGATTGACAAAACCTTTTTTTTAAACCATACTCTGGCCATATATCAGCAGGGCTAGAATAACAAATTGGAAGATAATTGTAAGCTTGAACTTGTAATGAACAATTTTAATTTTTTTAATTTTGGCTTTTCAATTCATATACAGTATATAAAGAGGATTTTGCATATCCCTGTTGGTTATACCCTTCCACAAAATGTAACAAATTCTATGCCAATTCTCGCATCTGATAAAATAATCCTCTATCAACAGGAACTAGGTAATCACTAGCTTTAAATTTAAGATAAACAAAAATCTACCCAGTTGAATATTCTTCTGAATTGTATGATAGCTGTTATAATTTCCAAATGCAAATGTCTAATTAGCATATAAATTACACATTGTAAAGTGGTGTGTTAATAGGTAATGGCTTTACAAGCTATGTAAAAATTCTTGTGTAAATAATTAAATATTTGTGCAGAGGTTTGAAAAACAGGTATCTTAAGAATGGGTAACATGTCATGATAAATCCTAGAACATATCCAAAATACTGGTGCAAATCTAGGCAAAATTAGTTTAACTAAAAATTAATATAACTAACTAAATTAACACACATCTTCAATTCCTAATAATCTAAGCAGCATTCAAGTCAAATAGTTCAGTCCAGTAACATTCATAGCTAAGGAGAATCAAATCCATCCATCATCTTTGAAGAGCTGTTTAGACAATTATGTTGTAATAATTAGCAGATAAATTCTTAAATCTGTGTTTTGAACTTTGTCTATGATATTTAATTAACAGAATAGGTAAGAATTCTCAACTTGTCTTCTCCTGTCCTACCCAGCAACATATTTGATAATCAGCAGATGTATCAACCAGTGGAACCCAGAGACGTGATCACCTGTCAGGAAGCAGCCTATTACCAACTAAGAGAAGGTAATTTGCCAAGACTTGCCTTAGTTACAGCCCTTGAATTATAAAAACAGAAATGCTCGATGAGAGACCTATAAAACGTCTTGAGTCAGAAGGTCTGGCCAAATAGGTAGTTCTAGCAAGGTTGTCATTGAGAGCTCCAGCAGGATACCAGGTTAGTTTTACTGAGACCATGCTGGGGCTATTAGAATCTCCTTTGCCTCATCCCGTTTGACTTTTAGCAATATCCTGTGGACAAGTGGCAGTGGCAGAAATGCATACATCAATACCCACCCATGGAAGCAGGAAGGCATGCAGGTAAGTCCACTTGTGGACTCCCCCACTTTCAGAAAATCATGCTGGTCATCACTAGGTGGAGTGATCGCTTGAGATAAGATGAGAAGGACCAACTGAGGAGATCTGCTAACATATTCTTGCAGCCTGGAAGGTGTGAAGGTATGATGTGGATGGCGTTCTGAATGGAAAAATTCCATAAGCGGATAGCATCCTGATACAGAGGTAATGACTGCCCTCCACCTTGCCCCTTTATGTAAAACACCATGGAGATATTGTCAGTCAGAATTTGAACTACCCTGGCTGCTAGGTAGGGAAGGAACACCATACTGACTTAACCTCCCTTACATTTATATGCAGGATACAATCTTTCTGCATCTAGAGACCTTGTAGGCTGAGGTCATTGAGGCGGGATCCCCACCCCAGCTCTCACACATTGAAGACCAGAGTCACTCAGGTGGAAAAACTCCTGAAACTCACTGCAATGCTGAGCAAGGGTATATCCACCATAAAAGGGATGACAGGACTCTTTGTGGAACTGTAACCATGTGATCCAAATTGTTTCTGTTGGGAACATAAACTAATGCTGACCACACTTTCAGGGTTCAAGTAGAAACGAGCATGCGTGCTGAAATATGACCAAGCAGTCTGAGGCATGAACAAGCAGTCATGATCAGAGAAGATTGCATGTCCGTGACAATCCTTGACATTACTTGAAACTGGGATTTGAGAAGAAAGGCTCTAGCCTGTGTGGAATCAAGAATTTCTCCAATGAACTCTATCCATTAGACAAGGGCAGGGTTGATTTTTGCTCATTCATGAGCAGGTCCAGGTTCTAACAAGTGAATCTCACTAGACTGGGGTGGTATTAGACCCGAGACCATGACCTGCTGATCATCAAGATAAGGATAAATTTATACTTTGTACTCCTCAACACTTTCAGTGCATGACCACTACCACCATACATTTTGTGAAAACTCTCAGGCCAGCGCAGAGCTCAAAGGATAGTGCCGTAAATTGATAGTGGTAACCATGAAGTGAAGGAATCTTCCGTGGTCTTGGAAAACTGAGATATGAAAATATGTATCCTTTAAGTTGATGGTGGCATACCAGTCCCCTGAATGAAAAATCTGGGTTCTGACACGCTGTTCCACCCTAGAGTACATCCTCAAAATGCTTGCTTGGAGCCAGAAGATCCATGAGAGGGGGTCCTTGAAGAGGGTCATTTATGCTTAATGGGAGGGAGAAGAGGAACAGAAATGGAGAGATATCCCAATTCTACCATGGGTAGCACCCATTGATCTGAACCCATCCCCAATATACATCTGTTTAAGCTGTGTAGGGTAAAACCATTCAGGAAGCTAGGCCTGAAAGTGCTTTTTCTGAGGTGCTGGTGTATGAAGGCCCAAGGTCTTCAATGTTGTCTTTGACTCTTCCAGGCTGTCGAGTTTGGAGTCTGTCTATTCCAAAAATAACACCAAGCCTGTGTTGTTTGTCAGATCTCTGGAGGGAGGCCTGACACCTGCAGCTATGAACTCTTCCTCATGACAACTGCAGATGATATGGTTTGAGCAGCAGTGTCCGCCACATCTAAGGTGGCTTGTAATGAGTCCTCACCACTGCCGTATCTCCCTCCACAACTACTGCAAACTCAGATTTGGAGTCAGCCATAAGCAACTCCTTGAACTTCAACATGGTATCCTAGCAGTTGAAATTACAGCAGCTCAAGATTGCTTGCTGATTCGTAATATGAAGTTGGACTTCTCTGGTGGAGTAGACCTTTCTGCTGAAGAGGTCCAGCTTTTTTGATTTGTTGGACTTGGGGACTGGGCCTTGCTTCTCTCCCTCATTTGCAGATGCTACCACCTGCGATCCCAGCTGCAGATGAGTGTAGAGGTACTCATGCCCTCTTAAGAGTGCAAAATATCTTTTTTCTATCCTCATAATTGTAGGGCAGATAGAAGCGGGCATTTGCCACAGAGTTTTGGTAGTAGCCTGGATGGTCTTTATGATAGACAATGTTACTTTTGATGAATCTCCTGGTTCAATATGGGATCCACTGACTATCACCTCTTCTGCTTGGAATCCTAGGTTCTGGGCCACTCTCCATAACTCCTGGTGAGCCCTGTTGTCCACCGTAGAAGTTCCTACCATCACCTCATCAGGGAGGATGACGACGACATTTTGACTGGTACTGTGCCCTCCTGACTTTCTAGGTTGTGGGTTTCTCCTTGTCTGAGGTTTCCATATTTGGTGTGAAGACTGCCCCAGTGCCAATCCCCATGCTGCCCTCTGTGCCCACGCAGTGACAAGTGATCCTTGGACAGAAGAGAAGCACATACTTCTGAGATGAAGGACTGAGAACCTTTAGAATAGGACCCTTGAGCCTGGTGGTATGCCCAAAGGATCCAAAAGGGCCATTAAGTGGAAACTGCCACTGCAACGGCCAAGGTTGATGAGAGGGGCTTGTCCCTTCTCCTGCCTTTAGCAGTGCCGCTCCAACCAGTGCCACCTACATTTGGAGAAATGTGACTCCATGACTGAGTCGGATGACCATAACTCCAAGATTGGAGACCACGGTGGTGCAAAGTGACAGTACTGGAGAGCTGTGCCATGGAAAAGGCGACTCATGCCGAATCATGGCTGGTTTCCCTCTAGATTGCACCATGTTTTGCTGTGGAGCCAGAGGTCTTTCCTCCAATGCTGTGTCTGGTCTGGCATGGGACTGCTGTGCCATCATGGCTATCAAGTCTCTAGCTGCTTCAAACATGTGATGGGGTGGAAGGGAGATCCAACTCTTCCACCTGGCTCTCCCTTACCAGGGAGTCCACTGGCACCAGACTTGACTTATCCCTTTGTGGGTCCGGAGTTGATGATGCTGCCTCTGGTGCAGTAGGCACTGGGTATCCTGGCACAGGACGCATGCCATTAGCTCTATCTTTCCCCACTGTGGGCTAGCATCTGGTGTTTGTTCTCTTATGTTTCTTGCGCCTCACTGGTGAGTGAGAGTGATGCCAAACTGATTTTGGTGATACTAAGGGTGTCTTGGTGTCAAGTCCTTCCGTGGCACCGCAGACCCACTAATTGAGGCCAATGCACTTTGCAATGAAAGGCTGAATGCTGGGTCTGAATGGTCTGGGAGCTGAGGATGAAGGTCTGCCTCCACAAGGAGATGTTTCAGCCTGAACATTCTTTTCTTTCTTGGTCCTAGGAAGCAATTCCGTGAAAATCTTACAGCAATCTGTCTGGTGGGAGTCACGCAGGCACTTCAAGCAAAATTAATGGGGATCATCCTTTGGCACAGGTTTCTGGCAGGTCTTTACATGGTTTGAATCCTTGGGACCAAGGCATGCCCTGATTTCCTAGTGGGGAGGAAGTGAGATAGTGGATGAAGGGGCCCCGAACAGAAACTTAAGATACTAACAAACTAACTCTCATCTAACTATTTACAGGTTCAACAATAGAGAGCACTAGGGGAACGCTTGCTAAAGCAAGAGAAGAGACTTTTACTTCCGACAATCATCATGGGCAGTAAGAACGAATGGAGGAGACAGTGGTCAGCGGCGCCCTGTATACAGTCCCACTCCCCACAGGCCAAATCAACCACCTCCCTGGCTCTTTGTGACACACTTACAGCTGTGCAGCAACACAGTAATGTGTCCTGACACAGTGGTTTAGAAGTGCTGCCCTAGGATATGATCTGTGTAACTTTCCTGTTCACTTTTGCAATGTAATTGTATCATTTGATGCCAAATATTCCATTCAAGGAGCTCCTTTATGAATGCACATAACATGTTCCGCAGTATTGCTATGGTATCATGTTTCCTGTAGCATCATACATGTATTTATGTGAAATATGTTCCATGTATTTCATATGGCTTAGGAGGGGGACAGAGAATCAGAGCTGTCTCCCAGCATGTAGACAGAAAGGATTCATCAAAAAGGCTATGAAAACTATGGGCTTTGGCCTGAGAGGGAAAAGATCACCTGACCCCAGAATGGGGGGGAGGTGTTTGGAGAAACAAGTTCAGACATTTTGATCTGTTAGAGGCTTTTTGCCAGAGAAACTCCATTTTGCAACATCTCTACCTACAAGCAAGGAGCCCTGCTGAGAGTAGGGCAGAGACTGGTTGCAAAACCATCATCAGTCAACCACTGTGAGTAAGACTGAACAGTAAACTTTAGGTTAGAATGCATCTTATATTTTTATTTGCTACTGGTTAAATTTTGACTGCTTTATTAAATGATTGTACATTGATTTGCTATATACTCACTTAAAATCATGTCTCAATAAACAAACTGTTTTATCAAAGGCTGTATGGATTCCATAGTGTGTGAAGAGGCAAGAGATGATTGCATTTTATTTTCTTTGTTAAACGGATGGACCCAATGTATATGAACTTGCAGTGATCTGGTAAGAGCCCCAACCCTTGCAAGATAGAAGTTCTCAGTGTGGTATCTGGGGGCTGACGGTGCTTGCTGGGGGAACGTCCCCTGAGTGGCTAGTGAGCACACATCCACTGCCTGGGACCAATTACACACAGGAAGCTGGTGTGGGCGGCCACCTGGCAAAATGGGGTAAGTCAGAGTCCACGAGTGGTCAATCAGGGAGGCACAGCGGCACACCAGACCAGATAGTGGGAGGGGAACATCATACTAGTAGGGATGGGTACTAGTAGGGAAAGAAAACTTCTAATGACTGAGCATGTGGCTCGCATACATCTACTTGGAACTGATATGAACAAGCACTGAAGAACTTCTGGTTGTGCTAGAGCATATCTTTTAAAAACACATCCAACCTTTATTTAAAGACGTTAAGTGATTGAGAATCCATGATGTCCCTGGGTAAACTGTGCCACAGGTTAATTACCCTCACTGCTTAAAATCTGTACTTTATTTGGATTTAATTTGGATTTGTCTTAAAATTTAATGGTTGGAAGCTGAAGCAGTAAAGTGTCATTAACATCAACTCCAAAAAACTCATACAACTTCCTTTAAATGAACACTCTGACTCTCTGACTACCAACCTTATTTACAGCTTCCACAAGTGCTCTCATTTCCTTCTCGATGTCATTGACAAACTTTAAATCTTTCCTGAAATAATAAAAAATTATAATTCACCTTGTACACAAGATAAGAATTAAATGCAATATTTACCTATCACATATGTACTCTGAAAAATGCATTGTGTGTGGTTCCCCTGTACAATTTTGGGTCCAGGTGATATAGCATTGGATGTGCTCTGGCTCTTCTGAGGTACTTTAGAAGCCCCTCCCATACCACCCAAAAAGTCAGGAAGTGGTCTGCTGAAGGATGTCTCCTTGTTAAATTATCTTCTTTCACTTCTTGAAAAAAATCTAAAATGGTATGGTTCAAATAATGTTATCTATCTGAAATATAATCTCTGATTTTAAAAATTGTATTAGACCTCCACTCTTTACATAACAATGCCTTACATACGTGATTGAGTGTAGAACGTTTCAGAGCTCAAAATTCAAGCTATTAAACTACTTTAACAGCAGCTGGTGTGCATGGGCATACTAGTGAGGCATAACAGGGCTTAACTGGCTCAGTCATCCCTTTGTTATGCAAAACAAGACAGAGAAATTACATCCCCAAATCTGAACCTGAAGGAGTGGATGGGAATCCTAGAACTGCATCTTGCAAAGCCTCAAGTGCCCTCCTGGTGTAAGTCAAATGCTGAGTATCTTGCAGGCTTGGGTACGCAGTAAAATATATATCTTCTAAGAACAAGAATTATGGTAATTGTTGGGATAGTGCAGAATAGTATTGCAGTGGACAAGTTTGGTAAATCTGAGTGCTACAGGATTCTGAGAGCAGGGTCTCTCAGCTCCAGAAAAAAAAAATCACTGAATAGGCCAAACTTGCACCTGGAATTGACATGAGCTTAAATGTTTATCCAGGCTCTGTGTGTGTGTACCTATGCTGATTTGGAAGGCAATGGTTGTTGTCAGCCAATAGCGTGTGCACGTGGAAATGAGTAATGGTGAATGGTGTAGCCCCATCCCAAGTTATGAATTAATCATGATATGCTAGCGAATCATATTTTGGAGATATGCGACTCCTTTGGAAAAAGCATATAAATACTAGGGAATATCATTTGTTACATGAACTTGCACACATATCTAAAGAGGCTAGAGATACTACTGAACAGAAGAGGGACTTTCGAACCAGAGGGCTTTGGGGTAGCCAACACCCTGCTACAAGGGACCCAGAAAAGAGACCAAGCACCTGGATGGAAAAAGACGACAAGTAGCCTCTGCTTAGAATTGGTAGCTGTAACTGCATTGTTTACTAATCAGGATGTGGGAATTGGAAAAGGTAAAAATACAGAATGAAAACAGGAAGCAAGATTTACAAACAGCTTTAACCCAAAACCTAAGCAAGGCACAGCAGATGACAGCATTGACACAGACATGCCAGGATAAGGGGGGAAATAAACATACAAGAGAGGGAGAAAGAGTCATGGAAGAGACTTTGCAGTATTGCAGAGCAGTTTTGGTTTTGACTGAGCATTTTATGAAAGCTGGGAGGACTGGAAAAATAATTACAAGAAATGTGCTAATGTAATTAGTAAATTGAAACAAGCCATAATGGTTCATGAAACCATCTGCAGTGTGGCTGCATGATGAAGAATGCTTTGGGAAAGTGGCAAAGGGAGAAGGATCAAGAGATCTGGCAGCAGGAACATCAGTGCAGCATGTTACTCCTTGTGCTCCTCCAGCATCTTTTGATAGTGGTAATAAATAGAAGAAAGACAGAAAGATATGTGTGATATTGTGTTCTGGAAAAATTTATGGAAGTGTGGAAAGGAAACTCACTTATTACACTAGATACTTGAGTTAAACTGTTCAGTGGTTAAAAGATGTTGATATAAAGTTAAATTAGATGATGAAAATGCTGTAGTATTGGATGATGCTGATGGGAGGCCTTTGTATCGGTTGATAGAAAAAGAGTCTCTTCCAGAAACCCAACAGCTAATGGTGGTACAGATGACTCAGACTACACAGCACATACAGGAGGAAGTAACCCATTTTCTGACAAACTAAAAAGCAAGCACTAGCCAAACAGCATGAAAGCTGTATGGTTTGGCTTTTATATATATTATCTGAAAGCAAATTGGATTTGGGAGACTTAAGAAACTTAAAATTAATGTGCACTGGGTCTACAGAAGGATCAACAGTATTGGCAGAAGGTGAACAAAATACAAATGAGGCTTTGAGAAAGATAGCTCAATTTTTCTTGTCTCCTGCTAAGAAAAGCTATGGTGTTGATCTGTCAGGAGAAGGAGAAACCGCTTTGGTTTATTGTACCAGGCTAACTTTGGTATATATTATTGCTGACTAGGATTAAGAGGAGGAGCATGTAACAGTTTTAATGTATGATGAATTGATATTACCTATTAAAATTTTTATAGGGCCATGGGAAAACAGGACAAGGAGTGGAGTTATTGAGAGCAGTTTAGGAAGCAGAACACATGTTGGGTAACGCAAGCAGTTCTTCTCAGAAAGCAGTCAGTGAAATCTCTTATACTTACCAATAGAGCAGGTTGGAATGAATCTGATAGTCCAAATTTAAATGGTGGACATGGTACAGGACAAAATGTTTTTGGTTTTTTTTTTATTTAGAGTAAGAAGAATTTTGGCTGCAGGAGGATCACTGGGGGAGAAGTATGGGCTCATCTTTTAAACAGGGGATTAGATATGACATGATTTGATGGTTGAGCTACTGAGGAACTGGTGATTGCCTTAGGTGAACTGATGGGAAAGAAAGACTGAAAAAGGAAGGTTACTCACCTGCGTGCAGTAACTGGAGTTCTTCGAGATGATTGTACTCGTGGGTGCTCCACTGAAGGTGTCAGCGCGCCTTCATGGAACAGAATGGAGATTTTCTATAGCAGTGGCCGTTGGAGCCACTCACACGACCCAGAACATCGCGCGCCCTTGGTGCCGCTTTTGAAAGCGCGAGCGGCTCCAGCCTCCTCAGTTCTTTCTCTACCCGGTATACACCTGTAAGAATCCGAAGTAGAGAGGGGAAGAGGGCGGGAAGAGGAGCACCCACGGGGACAATCATCTCGAAGAACTCCAGTTACTGCATGCAGGTGAGTAACCTTCCTTTCTCCTTTGAGATGTCCCCGTGAGTGCTCCACTGAAGGCGACTAGCTAGCAGTGTCCTCAAATGGAAGGATGGACTTTGGAATGTTCATTAGAAATTACAACAGAGTCTTGTGGCACTTTAAAAGACTAACAGATTTATTAATCGCATGAGCTTTCGTGGGAGAAAATCCCACTTCGTCAGACGCTTTGAAGATAGGAAAGTTACAGAGTGGGAGGAAATTAAAATCAAAATTAAAATTGACTACATTAGAAATTAGTGAGAGTACCGATCGTCCCACCACTGTGTAAGATCATGAGGTCTGATCAAGAGCATAGTGTTTAACGAAAGTATGCTCAGATGCCCAGGTGGCTGCCCTGCAAATGTCTGAGATGGGTACATTTTTCAAGAACGCTTGTAGTTGTTGCTATTGCTCTAGTAGAGTGAGTTCAAATGTTGTGCAGGGGATTTGTTCCGGAGATTTTATAGCATTCATAGATACAACTCGATATCAGCTTGGATACTCTCTGGGATGACATTGGTTTCCCTTTGCATCTATCTGCGATTGTAACAAACAGTCTGTTGGTCTGTCTAAAATCTCGTTCTTTCCAGGTAAAATGCCAAAGCACGGTGAACGTCTAGTGTGTGGAGGAGAGCATCCCGAGGAAAAAAACACGTAAGTTTATTTCTTATCTCATATGAAAGGCAGTAGATACTTTAGGTATGAATCTCGGGTGTGGTCTGAGAGTGACTCTGTCCTTGTGAAATATGGTATATGGTGGCTCTGCTATGAGTGCCACTATCTCGCTCACTCTTCTTGCTGAAGTTATTACGACTAAAAACGCCACTTTCATGGACATATGCTTAAGTGAACAGGAGGCCAGAGGCTCAAAAGGTGGTCTCATAATGGCGTGTAAGACCATCAGGAGGTCCCAAGTGGGGGTAGGTGGTCATGTCTCTGGGTACAAGTTCTGGTCTCCCAGTAGAAAACACTTTACTATGGGGTGGGTAAATATAGAATGTTGTTGTTGCAGCTTTGTGTGGAAGGTAGAAATAGACGCTAAATGGACCTTTAAAGAACTGAGAGATAATCCTGTTTCTTTAAGGTGTAGAAAGCATTGCAGTATTTGAGGAATGTTCGAATGTGCAGCTATGATGTGTTGAGCGTTGCACCAGTTGGAAAATCTATTCCACTTTTGGAGGTAAGTATGTCTAGTTGAAGGCTTTCTGCTATTTATCAGGACATGCATTACTGATTCAGAGCAGAGTTGTTCCTCTTACGTGAACCATGAAGGAACCAAGTAGTGAGATGCAGTTTGTGGGGGTTGGCGTGCAGGATGCGTCCCCTGTTCTGAGATAGGAGATTGTGTTTCAGGGGAAGTGGTATTGGTGGTCTGATGGACATCTGATTCATTAATGTGTACCAAGGCTGTCTAGGCCAAGCAGATGCTATTGCAATTACTGTTGCTGCATCGCGATGTATTTTCAATAGTGTCCTCTGCACAAGAGGAATTGGAGAGAAAGCATACAGGAGGTGTTTTTTCCATGATCTCAGGAATGCGTCCCCCAGGGAATTCTTTCCAACACCTGCTCGAGTGCAGAAGAATCGGCATTTGGCATTGAGGGGAGTGGCAAATAAATTTATCAAAGGGTCACCCCACTGGTTGAATATGTCTTGTAGTATAACTGGGTGCATTCCCCATTCTTGTGTGCTTGGGAAGGTTCGGCTGAGGGCATCGGCTATCATGTTGTGTGTTCCCGGAAGGTATGTTGCGGAGATTGTGACGTTGTGTGTTATGCACCAATTCCAGAGTTTCATGGCCTCCATACAGAGTGAGGGGGATCTGGCTCCACCCTGCCTGTGGACATAATACAGGCATGAAATATTGTCCATCATGATCTTTATAAGTTTGTTCATTATCAAGTGTTGAAATTGTATGCATGCTCTGCAGATTGCCCTGAGCTCCAAAATGTTTATATGTAGGGAAGATTCCAGTCTCGACTACCTTCCTTGCGCAGTGTGGTTTTGAAGGTGGGCTCCCAATCCAGCGAGGGATGCATCTGTGAACATCAGTAAAAGGGCAAAGGAAAAGGGCATCCCCATCAGCAGATTTTGAGGAACTATCCACCAGCGTAAGGTTTGTTTTATGCTGCCCAGAATTGTGACTGCTTTGTATATTGAGTTTCTACCGGGCCTGTATGTACATGCTAGTCACATCTAAAGAGGTCTCATATGGAGGCGTGCATTTTGTACCACAAAGGTGGTTGCCGCCATGTGTCCCAGAGCCTGAAGGCATGTTGGTGCATTTGTAGATGGAGAGTTGCAGATTGTCTCTATCAGTTGGGTGATTATGTCAAACCTCACTTGAGGGAGGATTGCTCGTCCCTTCTGTGAGTCGAGGTGAGCTCCTATGAACTCTATTGATTGTGTAGGTATTAAAGTTGATTTTTGTATGTTTATAAGGAGGCCTAGTCTGTCGAAAAGAGCTATTGTGAAATGTAGGTCTCCTAAGGCCTGTGCACAAGTTTGGGATCTTATAAGGTAATCGTCCAAGTAAGAAAAATAGTAATGTTGTGTCTTCGGAGGTATGCTGCGACGACCGCAAGGACCTTTGAAAAGGCTCTGGGGCCAGTAGAGAGGCCGAAAGGCAGTACCGTATATTGGTAGTGTTGTATTCCAAACTTGAAACTTAGGAATTTCCTGTGTGAAGGATGGATAGATATGTGGAAATACGCATCCTGTAGGTCGAGGGCCGTGAACCAGTCCTCGAGTTCCAGAGCTGGGATAACTGAAGCTAGTGTTACCATCCTGAATCTCTGTGGTCTTATGTACTTGTTTAACCTTCTCAGGTCGAGAATTCGGTGCCGTCACCAGTGCCTGAGTCTGCACTGTATCAGGCAGTGCAGGGTTCGGTGCTTGTTGGCTCGGTGCTGATGTTATTTGCGGCGCTGTATTTTTAGACAGCTTTGCTGTCGGTGCCGAGGTTCTCTTCAGAGTTTCAGTTACCCCTGAGCTGGACACTTTAGCTGTCTGAGCTTTATTTCGGCTCTCCTTCATATTATGCTGAGTCCTTGGAGGAGTCTTTTCTTGTTTATCCGCCTGCGTACCTGAGGAGCCTGAAGCCTCTTTGGTACGGGCAATGTGAGGAGAGAGAGTTGGGGACTTTCTCCTCTTCACTGAATTATGCGGCGGGGTTGAATGTCTTTTCCTGAACTGTTGGTCAGGAGAGGATCTCTCTCTCCTTCCTGGCTCTGAAGCCAGCCGCAGTGATTTCTCCATCAGCATGAGCTTGAGATGGAGGTCTCTCTGTCCTGTCTCGCTCTGCTGCTGAGGTTTGAACAGGGCTGGCACTTTTGGGAGATATGAGCTTCTCCCAAGCATTGTATATATTCAGAGTGACCGCCCAAGGCTGGCATGGCTTCTCAGCATTTGTCACATCTCTTGAAGCCAGGTGAGCCCGGCATTTTGAGATAGAAGGGTTTTTTTTTTTTTCTTCTTCTTCTTCTTCTTAAATAGGAAGCAGGGAGTAATGAAAGAAAATTAAACTAAAGAGAAAAAAGGATAAGGAATAGTCCTGAGGTAAAGGAAGAAAGATGCTCCGTCTGATACTGAAGGCGGTAGAGAAAGAACTGAGGAGGCTGGAGCCGCTTGCGCTTTCAAAAGCGGCACCATGGGCATGCGACGTTCTGGGGCGCGCGAGTGGCTCCAACGGTCACTGCTATAGAAAATCTCCGCTCTGTCCCGCGAAGGCGCACTGACGCCTTCAGTGGAGCACCCACGGGGACATCTCGAAGGAGAAGAAACTATCTCAACCAATGCCACAACCCAGAACCAGAACTTTTTGAAGCAGTGTGTGGCAGAACGAGCACGCTCAGTCCTCATGGGTCCTGCGCTTTGTGTAGTGGCAGCCAGCTGAGGCGCAATCTCCCACCTCCAAACCTATCCTTCAGTGTGATGGGTCCTCAATCCCTCCTATCTTGGGGTTTGGCTCTCCACACCACAGGCTGATGTGCCTGGGGCCCTAAGGCCCACCTGAGCAAGCTTGCCCTGATTGCCTGTACCTCCTAGGTGCTGACAGCAATGGCTATAGCTCTCCTTCGCTCTACTCTCCTCCACACACCAACTCTGCTCCTACCTCCCACCTCCAAACACCTCGCTGCCTGGCTGCAACAGGGCCTTTTTTCTCTTCTACCCTTAATTGGAATCAGGTGCGCTAACTGACTCCAGGTGCCTTAACTGGAGTCAGGTGCCTTAATTGGCTCAAAGCAGCTCCGCCCCAGCTATCTGGGAACAGGGCCTTGCTGACCCTGGGGCTAATATACCTGCCTTCCACTATCCTCCTGTAGTCATCAGGATTGGCTCTGTCACAAGTGCAAATGATTACAGGACACACTGCACACTCAGCCCTTATGGTATTCTGTCACAGGAATTGACACAAAGAGACGTGAACAGCATTCGAGGCAGTTCCACATCTCTGTGAGGGTGCAGGATGCCTGGCCCCTAGAAACCCCTGCCCCCAAGATTGTATATTGATTGATAAATTACAGCCTTGTATAACTGGTGGACCATATGTGAGTGTGGGGTAGGTGGCGGTTGGAGAAATATATAGTGGTTGCTAGTATTAATTGGTAGAGAAACAGAGGTAACTTTGATTTGGTAAGTTCAAAATGATACGCAGCAAGGACAAACTATTCCTTTGTTTGGATTCCATGGAGGGAAGGAAAACCAACTTTATTAGAACATCTACCATGGCTAAGTCAGACTACATTTTTGATTGCTACTGTGCTTTGTGACCAGATGACTGAAGAAACTAGATTCAGGGCAGATGCGGTTTTACAGGAGAAGTGGGTGATTGTTTTGGCAAGAGGTGATTGTGGAAGAGAGTAAAGTGTTGAGGAAAAAAATATTTCAAGACGATTAAGGAAGTGGGCTTGCAAGGTTATGGGTATTGTGGTGCTGTCAGCCAATGAGAGGATAAAGGAATTTCAACTAGTGTGGGTTAGAAAGAAACCTGAATGTGGAACCACAGAAGTTGTGCTGGAGATGAAGCCAACCTGTCAATAATCATATCTAGTGGAAGCCATTCACCATACAGAAGAACTGTTAAAGGATTTAACAACACAGGGGGTAGTAATGGAATGTCAGAGTTTATATAATTGTCCAATCTGGCTGGTACAGAAACTAGACAGTGGATGATGCCTTATGATTAATTACAGGAAAATTAATGACACTACAGTCCCTATGGCCCCTACTGTAGCCAATTCCTTAGCTGTAATAGCTGGAGTAATGGCTATGGCTAAGTGGTTTTCTGTAATGGACATGGTTAATTGTTTCTTTGCTATCTCTTTAAACCTTGAGAATCAGCTTCAATTTAAAAGTAGACAATTTACTTTTTGAAGGGTTCATCAAGGACTATGCAAAACCCTGGCAATAGTCCATGCTCACATAATCAAGATATGGGACCAGCCTCCTGAATCAGATAAACTGTGGGCCACATCATATGTAGATGATATTTTGGTTACATGAACTCCTAAAGAGGAACGCAAACTTCAGATTAAACTGGTTATAAGTATACTGGAAAAGACAGGCTTTAAGTTGTCATGAGATAAAGCACAATTGGTACAAGAAGAGCCTGAATATTTAGATACCACTTTAGGGTATCAGTAAACAAAGAGCAGAAATGTTAAGCGAACTTCCTAAACTACTGGATATACATTCAGTGAGAGTTTTGTTGGCATCTATGAGATTTGATCAGGAATTTTTATTAAAATAAGATGTAATCTGCAAGCCCCTAGTCTCACAGGAATTAACAACTCTATACAAGAGTACGTCAGTACTGGGCTTACTAACTAATTCAAACTAATTTTAGCAAGTGTAGACATAGCCTATGAGAGCTTTGAGACAAAGCAGAAAGGAAGTACGCACCTTTTGAGTTGATGACAGGTAGGATCATCCAGACCTCGAAATTCTTGCTAACATTAGGCAAACAGATGCCAGAATGGAGGCAAAAGAAAGTATGGATAGCAAATTTGGAGCGAACTGTAGAGGAAATGCGACTAGCCTCTTCAGAGACAAACTTTGACCATTAGAAGCTTGATCCAAAGCTCACTCATGTGAATGGAAAGATTTCCATTGACATCAGTCAGGGAAAAAAGCTTGACTGATGACGTTAGCGATAATCTATTCAAGGTCAGGCCTAGGGTGAATATAATATGTATGTAAAATAACCTGATTTTAAAATTTTGGATATGTTAAATTATTGTATCTTTGAATATTTTTAAAGTAAATCAACATTTTAAAAAATATGTTTTTTAAATTAATTTTTGTATAGTAACACTTGTATCCACATTGTCACTGAAATGGGGCAAAATTAAGGTTGTGTGTGGGTGTAGAATGGGGGACATTACTGTAACTCTGTAATTGTGATTTTCAAAAGTTTAGCAATCCTTTATATCCTAGAAGGGTACAAGGCAGTGTTAGGCAACCTCAATACTCCAGTCAAAGTTTTTTTTTCAAGCGATTCCCCCCACCCCCTTTAAAAAAAAAAAAAAAACAGCGATAGTAAGGGACACACAATCAAGGGGACAGAAAGGGAGGGTGGGCACAGAATGGACAGGAAAAAGGGATGTTCTGAGATGAATCAGAATTCTCCACGTAGCTTACTTCAGCCTGAAAAAGTAGCTCTGATAAGAACTACAAAATTCATCTCGGTGATTGACCTCCTTCTTCCCCCTGAGACTTCTACATCTAATCCATGGATTTTAAAGCACTGTTTTTTAACATGCAAGCTATGCTTATAAACTTAACTATGGTATGGCAAGGGCCACTCCATAACAAATTATAATAATTAATTATGTGTACTTATGAAGAAGTTGTCACACTATTCAATAATACCTTTAGACATAGTGATAGCTATGGAGTGCAAAAGTAACAATTTTATAACCATGTATTATACCTTGCATCTTCTTTTAAATTATCACTGTACTTTGATCCAGAAGAACGGATATTAAAAGGGTCCGAATTATCACTGATATGAAGAGCCTCAGCAAATCGCCTGCAATTTAGAAAACATTTTTAAATTCAAAGATGGCTTTTCAGTGACAAAATGATCCATTTCCGAGGGGGACAAATGCCACAGATAAACAGCTCTTTGCAAAAATCCCACTAGTTAGTATATTAGGAGCTATGTCATTAAACTAGAAATAATTTGAGAAGACTTTTGATGGGAAAATAATAAGCTTTAAGAACACATTTCTAAAATGTATGTATCATCTAGTACAGAATGCAATGGGGATGACCTTGACATTTTATTAGTTCTCTCCTTTACACAAACAGAATCCTGTGGCACTTTTAAAGACTAACATGAGCTTCCGTGGGTGAAAATCCCACTTCATCAGATGTTTTGATAAATAAATCTGTTGGTCTTTAAAAGTGCCACAGGACTCTGTTTTTCTGCAATAGACTAACACGGCTACCACTCTGCTCCTTTATATTGCACACAGTCAAGATACATCAATGTAATACTTTTGTTAAAAAGCATAACAAGTCACTCATTACCTGTTCCTTTCAAGGGCGAAACACTCTTCATTGCACTGCAGCCTAGAAAATAGCAAAAACAAAAATGTCTAAAACCTCTCTGCATACTCTTAAGTAAACTTTCAAGTATAATTACCCAATAAAATATATTTTTATGCAAAATTATTTAGTACATTCACACAATCACAAGTTGTTAAGGAGTCTGAGCCAATATCCACTGAAAAGAATGAAAAAGTTTCCATTGACTTCAGTGTGTATTGAATCAGGTCCTAAGCAATTAACTGTGTTTCTAGTCCAAACAAACCCTTACATTTAAAAACAAACACAAACACAAATATACATTCCTGATGTTAAAAGATGGTTACGGTTGCAAAGTCAAGGGGCTCAAATGTTAAGAAATGATAGCATGAAAGTTCACCCCATGGAATCTTCGTTCAGCCTCCTTGTGTGTATTTATTAAGAGCCTGGTTCTGCAGAAGCCTGTGACAGAGTGCTGACCAACATAGTAGGGGAAGTCTGTGAAAGTGCTAGAATAGAGCACTGCTCTTGTGCAGCTCCGTCTAGTGCCTTAACCCCATAAAAACATTCATTCTGTTCTCACAGTCCTCTGTCTCATTCAGTGTCCAGCTTATACATTGAACAAAGAGATGTGGCTTCTAGAATAAGACATAATATCATCACAGATAGTTTTGTAGATGACACAAAAATTGGTGAAGTAGTAAATAATGAAGGGGACAAATCACTGATACACATCAATCTGGATTTCTTGGTAAGTTGGGTGCAAGGAAATTTGGGTTTTAATGTTACTAGATGATCCCAATGGTCCCTTCTGGCCATGGAATCTATGCAATTGTATTGAAGAGTGAATCACAACAATTAACCACAAGATAGCTGAATAAAGGTAATTCTGGTATTTCCTGATTTAAGAGAGCTTAACTTTGCAATGTCAATGTTCTTTTAATGTAGTTTTGGGGGGTAAGCAGTTTCAAATTATTTTATAGACATATGTTTTTCCACAAGTTAACTGGAATCACTATAGAGTCTTGTGGCACTTTTAATGACTAACAGATTTATTAATCACATGAGCTTTCGTGGGAGAAAATCCCACTTCGTCAGACGCTTTGAAGATAGGAAAGTTACAGAGTGGGAGGAAATTAAATGCAGGGGAGTGTATGACATAGCATCAGGTCAGGCTGTAACAGCAAATCAAAATAGGTGTTAGGATTCAAAACACTGGGGAACAGCACATAGAGGAGTGAAGCCAGTCAGAACTCTAGTACTTGGAGTCTGCTCACGCCTGGTATCCACACCAGTGCAGTCGTCACCTGAATCTGGCCTCAGAGCGTTCAGGATCTCTGCTCCACCTGAGTTCCCCTCATTGGGACTCTGGGAGCTCCTACACACCCCCAAAAGGGCCATGCATCCCTCCCTGAAGTCAGAAGCAATTCACAACCAGCGTGGATATCAGAAGGGTTTATTAGTTTTCAGGATCACAGCACAGAAAGAATTTGTAAGAAGATTAAATAGAAGTTACAGCAGCAACCAAATAGGGAACTTCAGAGCCCATTCTCAGGCCCTGCTCTCAAGCCTTGTACATGGGACTGCCCTCCAGCTGGGGAAGGCCCATCTGCCCTCTTATACGGTGTGCTTCATGAATCATTTTAGGATTTGCCAGTCATCTTGGGCCTCTGGCAAATGGTTACTAGTTCAAATGGTCATTGCCCGTAATCTAATATTTGGATTGGGATGATGGATGAGAAAAACAGCTGTTCTATCTCTGGATCATTACCTCCTGTAGATTGGAAGGTGAGGCATTGGACTTTGTTTTGATGATCCTCCCTCTTGAAACTGATGGATCCAGACCACGCTATCAGTGACTTTACCAACACCTTCCTCACAGGTTAGTTGGTTTACAGAAGATATGTGGCTGATGAAGCAAGAAGGAAGATGAGATCTAGTAGCAAATGTTTTAATTTGAGATTGACCAACTGCATGCACCATAAATATTTTATAAAATTCTTTATGATATAAGATGTGAGGGGAGGCAAATAAAAAGGTTTTTTTCTTAAAATAAATATTGATAAATAGATTTGTGTTCAGTCATGGATATCTTGTTGAATCCTGGCTCTCTTATGATTTGAGTATTTCCCATTGGAAGGAAATTGATTGTTATTGTACGGAAAATCCCTATGTGTGGAAGAAAATCATTCAGAATCACAATGAACTTGCTGCATCTGTGAAAATAATGCAGTATCACGGAAGGAAAAATGCTACATCATCTCTAATTGAGTTTCAACTAGTAGTGCTTTCCAAGGTACTGGAGATAAAAAGAACTTTATTCCATATTCTTCCTAGCTGGTGAAGTCAAATGGAACAATGCTAGGTCTATATGTTAATGGAAATAGTCAAAGGAAAGGCCACTGGCTTCTGTTAAAGAATCACAGGTTTTTGAGCCCAAACGTATGTGAAGAGGCTCTTAGAGGAAAGATAATAAGGAAAGTGAGCAATCAATTGTTGTGACCTGCAGAGAATGTGCCATGTTTGTCTTCCAGAGGGTAGAAGTGGCTTCATCTGTATGAAATACAAGCTGATCTCCATATTGGAAGAAAAGTTTAAAGGGTTAGAGACCCAACTATCAACTCTGTTGCATCAGAGAAAATGAAGACTTTCTGGACAGAGATCACTTTTTCTTTTTTTGTTTTTTTGTTTTTTTTTTACAGCAGACCCACATGTGAAAGAATCAGAGGGTAATGTAGAGGAAACTGAAGTATGGGGGGGAGTGAGTGTGTGAGACCTCCAGAAGAAAGAAAGAAAAGAACCCATATACTCCCAGTGCAGATAGAGGTAACCCAGTGGTTCCCAATCTTTTTGGCTCGAGGGCCACAGACAGTATTTTTACAGCCCTGAAGGGCCACCAGCCCAAACCCAAAAAGCAGTTTGCCTACTCACTTGCTGATCTCCCAGGTCTCTGGCAGCAGCAGGGAAACTGCAGGCATCCTGCAGCTCTGCACACTCTGAGTCCCAAGGCAGTAGCTCCCTTCTGCAGCCAGAGGGACAGAAAATCAGTGCTCCCGTCCCCTCTCCTCCCCTTCCTCTGGCTCCAGCAAGGACCCTAGCACCTAAGGACTTAGGCAGAGTGCTCTGCAGCATTCCCTGCGACAGCCAGGGGATTGGAGCGCTAATCTCTTATCCCTTTGGCTGAAGCAAGGAGCCTGTCATTGGTCTTTTAGCCTTGAAGAAACATGCTCCTTAGGCAGTGACTTCATTCTGCAGCCAGCAGGAGGGGAGCCGAGGGCCATTTTGAAAGCCCTGGAGAGCCACTTTTGGCCCCTGAAACACAGATTGGGAACCACTGAGGTAACCAGTCATTTTCAGGCTGTCTGCACAGATACTCCAGAGCTGAGCGATTTGGAAGAATCAGCTGAGAGAAGGGACTGGAAGGAGGCCCCACTGAGCAGAAAGCCTGGGATGCATTGTTCTCGGGATGCACGTTCCATGACCACCACTCCCAAGAGGAACAGATGGATGGTGGTGGTTGGGACTCCCTTCAAAGGGGGACCACGTCATCCATCTGCCATCTGGACTGGGAAACTCGAAAAGTGTGCTGTTTAACTGTAGTTAGAATTCAAATGTGACAGCGTCTGGCAAGACTTATTAAGCCACCTTCCTACTTATCCATGCTGGCACCAATGATACTGCCAAGAATGACCTTGAGTGGATTATTGCTGACTACATGGCCCTGGGAAGAAGAATAAAGGAGCTTGAGGCACAAGTGGTGTTCTCAACCATCCTCTCTATTGAAGAAAAAGGCCCAGGTAGGGACCATTGAACTGAGGAAGTAAATGCATGATTCCCCAGGTGGTGTCAGAGAAAAGGATTTGGATTGTTTCAGGAAGGACTGCAATCCACTAAACAAAGAGAGGGAAAAGCATCTTTGCTGGCAAGCCGCTTAACCTAGTGAGGGGGGGTTTAAATTAGGTTCACTGGGTGATGGAGACCTAAGCCTGGAGAGAAGTGCAAAACTAGGAGAAAGTGCAAGGAGGAGGTAGCAACAGTGGAGGCATAATTAATTCTAAGAAAGTAGGGCAATCAGCTAGTTACCTTAGGTGCCTGTACATGAACACAGGAAGCCTGGGAAACAAGCAGGAAGAACTGAAAGTCCTGGCACCATCAAGGAACTACAATATGATTAGAATAACTGAGACTTGGTGAGGTAACTCTCAAAACTGGAGCACTGTCATGGATAGGTATAAATTTTTCAGGAAGGTACAGGCAGGGGAGAAAAGGTGAAGGAGTTGCACTGTATTTAAGAGAGCAATATCATTGCTCCGAGCTTCACTATGAGAGCCTGTAGAGACTCTCTGAATTATATTTAGAGGCAAGAGCAACCAGGGTGATGTCATGGTGAGTGTTAGAGACCATCACAGCAGAAGGAGGAGGAGGAGGATGATGCTTTCTGAAGACAACCAATGAAAGCTTCCAGACCACAAGACTTGGTTCTCATGGGGGACTTCAGTCACCCTGACATCTTGCTGGGAGAGCAATACAGCAGAGCACAGATAATCCAGGAATTTTTTGGAGAATGTTGTGAACCACTTCATGTTGGAAGTCCTGAAGGAGCCAACTAGGAACCATGGTCTTCTTGACCTGCTCTTTATAAACAGAGAAGAATTGGTAGGGTACATAGAAGTGGGTAGTAACCTAGATGGTTTGGTTCAGGATCCTGACAAAAAAAGGAAAGGAGAGCAGCAGAACATGGACCATGGACTTCAGAAAAGCAGACTTTTACTCCCTCGGGAGGCTGATTAACAGGATCCCTTGGAAGGCTAATATGAGGGGGAAAGAAATCCAAGAGAGCCAACTGGATTTTATAAAAACCTTACTGAGGCTGAAGGAACAAACACCCCAACATGCAGAAAGAATACAAAAGAAAATATGGCAGACGACCAGTTTGGTTTAACAAAGAAGTCTTCGGTGAACTTAAAAACAAAAAGGAAGCTTACAAGAAGTGGAAGCTTCGTCAGATGACAAGGAAGGAGTATATAAATACTGCTCCAGCATGCGGGAGGTCAAATTAGAAAGGCCAAATCGTAATTGGAGTTACAGCTAGCAAGAAACGTAAAGGGTAACAAGAAGGGTTTCTACAGGTATGTTAGTTGCAAGAAAGTAGGGGAGGCAAAGTGGGGGAAGCAACAAAGTGACAGATGATATGGAAAAAAGCTGAAGTATTCTATGCTTCTTTTGCCTTTGTCTTCACAGAAAAGATCAGCTTCCAGACTAATGCACTAGGAAGAATGGGGAGAAGGTGAGCCGTCCTCAATGCTGAAAGAACAGGTTCAGGACTGTTTAGAAAGGCAGGACGTGCACAAATCCATGGGGCTGGATGCAGTGCATCTCAGGATGTGTGCGCGCGCGTGTGTGGATGTGAGGACCCTCCCACCACCGCCTCCCCCAGGGCCTCTCCAAACCCGCCTCCCCCCCACTGGCTCCATGACCCCCTTTTCCCCAGTCCTCTCGGGGCCCTACCCACCACTTCCCCGACCCCCTTCCCTGCTCCTCTTGGCCCCCTGCCCCTTCCCCAACCCCCCGGACTCCAACCCCGCTCTTCTCGGCCCCTCCCAGACCCCAACCCCACTCTTCTCGGCCACTCCCCGGCCCCTTCCCTGCTCTTCTCGGCCCCTTCCCCACTCCTCTCAGCCCCCCTCCCCATCCTTGCTCCTCTTGACCCCCATCCCGGCCTGCCAGTTCCCCGGGCACCTTCCCGACTGCCCTGCTGCTCCCTGACCCTCCCAGCCCCCTCCCCCTTACTTGGCCAGAGCTGCAAGGGTGGCCAGAGTCGCTGACCCTGGCCAGGCTGCTCCTGCCCTGAGCCACGCATCTGAGCATGCTCAGGGCAGGATATTTGAAAAAGCTATAGACTAGCCACAGCTCCCAGGCATCCGCAGGCTGGATTTTGGCCCGCGGCCTCTGCTCCTGGCCCCAATGCCCAGCTGGGGCCTGAGGTCAACAGGGGAAAGGAGACCCACTCCTTTCCCCTGCTGACCCCAACCCCCAGCTGAGCAGTGGGACCGGCCAGGGAAAAATAGGTGCTGGTATGCTGTACCGGTGCGTACAGGCTCAAAAAAAGCCCTGTATACTATACCAAAAACAGTGAACAAAGAATTGAAGATTCTTATGGAAACCAAATGGGAATCTTAAAATACTATTGTTGTTATAGTACAAACAGTCTGTTAAACATTTTCCTGGGTTTAATTGGAGTTTTACCCACAATGCTGCACAGTTTTTCAGCAATATACACGTTTCACTTCAACATTTATAGATGGTTAGAATCCCTCCCATGCTTGATCCTTCATGATTACCTTGTTTGCTTCATTTCTTTTTTGGTAATCAGCCTACTGATTTCCACTGAGTCTCCAAGTTGCATGTCTGTTAATTTAGTGGCTATGGATATAGCAGCTATTCTGGAAGAAAAAAAAAAAGTATTAGATTTTAATGGATTTATATTCAAAATGATTACTTGGCAAATAGAATTAATTATATACTAGTACTCCAGGTGAGACACAAGAGAAATAAATAAGGAATTCAAGGAACCTGGCATTGTGCTCCATACCACAACTGTAAGATTACAGAGCACAGGAAAGGGAAGACTTTAAACTGTATGACCAGATGAATTCAAATTGGAACAGGTGCAGAGAAGGGCTACAAGGATGGTCTGTGGAGTGGAAAATCTGTCTTATGAGAGGAGACTCAAGAAGCTTGGCTTATTTAGCCTAACCAAAAGAAGGTTGAGGGGGGATATGATTGCTCTCTATAAATACATCAGAGGGATTAATACCAGGGAAGGAGAGGAATTATTTGAGTACAGCACCAATGTGGACACCAGAACAAATGGTTATAAACTGTCCACCAGGAAATTTAGGCTTGAAATTAGGTTTCTAACCATTAGAGGAGTAAACTTCTGGAATAGCCTTCCAAGGGGAGTTGTGGGGGCAAAAACCATAACTGCTTTCAAAACTGACTGATCTTTGGCTACAGGTGGTGGATATATAAGTGGCCTAAGAAGGGAGGGTACATGGGGTGGGTTCTGAGTTATTACAGAGAATTGTTTCTTGGGTAACTGGCTGTTGAGACTTGCCCACGTGCTCAGGGTTTAACTGATCACCATATTTGGGGTCGGGAAGGAATTTTCCCCCAAGGCAGATTGGCTTAGGCTCTGGGGGTTTTTCGCCTTCCTCTGTAGCACAGGGCCTGGCTTACCTACTGGTGAATTCTCTGTATCTTAAAGTCCTTAAATCATGATTTAAGGAGGTAAATAACTCAGTCATAGGTTAGTGGCCTATCGCTGGAGTAGGTGGGTGAGGTTTTGAGGCTAGATGATTGTACTGGTCCCTTCTGATCTTAAAGTCTATGAGATTGGATATGAGTCAACACTGTGCCCTTATTGTCAAGAATGCTAATGGCATATTGGACTGCATTAGTAGGAGCACTGACAGCAGATCCAGGGAAGTGATTATTCCCCTCTACTCAGCATTGTTGAGGCCTCATTTGGAGTACTGTGTCCAGTTTTGAGTCCTCCCACTAGAGAAATTATATGGATGAGTTGGAAAGAATCCAGAAGAGAGCAACAAAAATGATTAGGGGCTGGGTCCCATGACTTATGAGGAGCAGCTGAGTGAACTAGGCCTTTTTACTTTATAGAAGAATGAAGGGGGGGATTTGACAGCAGACTAACTACCTGAAAGAGGGTACGAGGGAGGATGGAAATATGCTGTTTTCCTTTGTGGCAGATGACAGAACAAGGAGCACTAGTCTCAATTTGCAGTGGGGGAGGTCGAGACTGGTTATTAGGAAAATCTTTTTCACGAGGGTGGTGAAGCACTGGAATGTGTTACCTAGGGAGGTGGTGGAATCTCCATCCTTTAGAGATTTTTAAAGTGCGGCTTGACAAAGTCCTGGCTGGGATAATTTAGTTGCGATTGTTCATGGTTTGAGCAGAGGATTAAACTAGATGATGTTCTGAGGCCCCTTCCATCCCTAATCTTCTATGATTCCCTCAGCTGCACTGCCTCTGTTGTCAGAAGCCTCTGAGGTGGAGCAGCCCTCCTTTTACTCACTACCTCTTCATGTGCAAGTTTCCATTTTTAAACTCTCCTCTTTTCAAGGCAAAATAAGCCTTACAGGTCTGCTTTAGTGAGGAACAGGCTCAGAACAGCTTTTTAGTCTCCCTTCCATCAGAGTGAGATCTTGTTTATTCACACCCTATCAGGATGCTAAAAAATGGTTTTATAATTTATATAAATTGTTTTATAAATCTGTTCAGACATGTAAATTCTCTTTTCTTTTTTCACAGTTGTGAATATATTATCTCCTTACCTGTTAAAGGCATATGTGTGGAATACTTTTATCAAAGTATTCTTTTCTTTATCAATTTCATAGAACAGGAGTCACTCAGTAAGAAACCATTAAATATATTTGTGTATATTGGTATGTGACAATTCCAGAGGGGTAGCCATGTTAGTCTGTATACAGCAAAAATCAAGAGTCCTGTAGCTTATGCCCGAAGAAATGTGTTAGTCTTTAAGGTGCCACAGGACTCTCATTTTTTATATTGGTGTGTTATTTTGTCTATTAGATTGCTGGTAATAAAGGTAACAGTGCTGGAAGTTTTTGTATAACAGGCAATCTTTTCCTTGTGTATTATGTTTCTCCAACTATCAGTCTGATGCCATCACTTTAGGAGTTTGTTTACTAAAAACAGGCAGTAGATGATCCTGTCCTTCAAGGAGACAATTAGATCACTAGAGGAGATGACCCTGATATCTGTAAGCACCATCACTCTGGACAATATAAAAAACTGGGATCATGATTCAACACAATCATTTAGCACATGAATAGTCTGATCAACATTAATGGGACTAATCAAACAATATTTGGAAGATACTTGCATCTTTTTGCTGGTCTTTGGTACCCATCCTGTGTTACGAAACATAGGGAAAGGTTCTTGACCTGTATGGTGACTGGGAACTACATACTCCTTTCTGAAGGGTCCAGAGGCATCTAGCCTTTCCACATATTTCAGGGATCTCTTCCCCATATACTTCAGGCATTTTGTACTCTGAGGCCAAGCAGTGAAGGAAGGGGCCACACAGAGAGCATTTGTACCCCTTTATTTTTCAAGCCTTTATCATGATGTTGAAAGGAAGAAAAAAAGGGGTGCCCAGCAGTAATTCTACCTTAGAATTCATAGGTTTCACAAAGTCCTCAATCTCTTGATTTTTTTCAATATAACCCAAACACAAATAAGTAAGGGCACTGGAGAAATTTAAGAATAAGGTCATTGTTATAAATGAAACCCTCTAGTCTGCATCTAACTAGCCCTGAATAGCTAGAATTCTGGAGAATTCCAAGGATGAGACATCCTAGTCCTAAGTATGCAGCCAACGTTCTGGGTTACCTCTAATCAGTAACAAGAGAAGAAATGTCTTTTAGTTCACACTGATGAGTATATAAATTCAGAAGAATAGGGAGGGAGAGAAAAAGAACTATAATGTAAGCCAATTTAATTTGGGAAAAGACAGGTTACCATACAAAAGTCAAACTCAGAAATCTTAATTTTGACTAACTGCAGAAGAAAGTCCAGAAAAGGGCAAAGAATAAAGCAACTGATACGAACCTTTGATATGTACTAGATGCTTCTGAGCAAATCATACTCTCCTTTCTTCTTCCACACTCACACTGAAGATCAACCTGTTATGCCAGGAAAGCAGTAAATCATTTTTTTCTTTTCTGTAACAAATATAGGGGAAATCTAGTCTTCCAAAACATTATACTGACTAAATAAAAAACTAACCTTAAACTCAATTTTTTTTAAACTAAAAATTCAATTGATCTCTGTACATAGTTTCTATGATAGAAATGAGGTAAAAAGGAAAGAAAAATAAGATTTCTTATCTACTGTAACTGAAGTTTTTCTTCAAGATACATGGTCCCTATATGTCCTTCACTGTGGGTACACACGTGTTGCGTGTGACCAAGACTGAAAATATCAATGCCAAGGTTCCTGCTCTCCTCATGCTCTGACTCAAGGGCATAAGAGATAGTACAGCTCAATCAACTCTCCACTTTCTTCTGTACTGCATATTATCTATGCTTTGAAGCAGAGGGGAACACTGGTTATGGAATGCAGATAACCTTTCTTTCTTTGAGTGTTAGTCCCTATGTGTATTTCACTGTGGGTGACTGACAAATCGTACTCATGAAGGAGGCAGGTACAAGGACCCTTTGTAATATTGATGGTTGAAGGACTGTGGTCTCAGAGGATGCCTCAGCTGAGGAGGCGTGCATCAGGGCCTAGTGTTCTGTGAGGAATGAACAGATCTCCATAAGGCTGCTTTACCTTTGTCAATAAGAGGTACTTCCTGAACTTAAGCAACATTTGCTCTGGGCCCTCAATTCTGTGAAGTGAAGAAGCTCTCAACAACGGGTAAGATGGGAATACCCCAAAATGCACTTCCATCTTTATAATCGCTTTTTGCGTGTTCTGCGATGACAGCGAAGAATCTGGGGGCTTGTCTTCACTGATGGTGGCAAATTCATCACCATCAGATCTATCGGGGAGTTGATCCCTGAACACAACTGTAGCAACTGGAATAGCGCTGAGTCAAAGAGAGGGTCCTCCTTTATACTCAGTGCAGTGGACATGCCAAACATAACAAAGTCAAAGGGAGATATGCAAATTATTTTATGTAACTTGCATATCTCCCTTCAACTGTTGCTGAAAACTGTGGGCAGTATAGACCTGCCTTGGGTGATCTAAAGCATTTTGTTCTTTGATGATAAGATGCCAATGCCTGACACTTATCCAGGAAATGGAGTTTCTGTTCCTTATTAGTGGTATGAGGTTTAGGAATAAACACAGGTTAAGTACCTGGTCTGATTCATGTAGAAATAGAAGACTACTCTGGGGACAATTGTAGGGTGGAGTCTTACGGAAACCTTATCCTTTTAGAATATGGTACAAGATGAACAGACCATCAGAGCTCCCAATTCGCTACCCTTTCTAGCTGAAATGATGGCCACCAAGAAAATCTGAGTAAATCTTTCAGAAAGCATCCTGTCACTGGATGCATGAAGATCGGTGGGGGTTACTTACCAGTAATTGTCCTTCTTCGAGATGAGCTGTTCACATACGTTCCAATCATGGTGTGTCTGTACCTTAGTGCATGGTCACACAGAAGCTTTTTTGCCCTAGCCTGTCCCTTTAGGGCCAGCAACCCTGCCTCTGGGCTCCACCCCCACACGTCATGTATACCTGGGAGTGCTGGCTGGACCATTCCTCAGTCCCTTCTTTCTGTTAACTCCCATAGTGGGAATGGAGGGTGGGTACTGGAATGTATGTGAGCAGTGCATCTCAAAGAAGGATGATTACTGGTAAGAAAACCACCGATCTTCTTCGAGCAGCTGCTCACATCATTCCAATCATGGTGACTCACAAGCCTTACCTCGGACAGTGGGCGGAGTTACTTTGCATCTGGTCCCAGCATGAGTCTGTCAAATGCTGCATCGTCTCTTGCCTGCTGCATGATGGCACAGTGGGATGTGAATGTGTGGGTGGATGACCAGGTGGCTGCTCTGCAGATCTCCTGGATCAGTATGTGGGCCAGGAAAGCAGCTGAGGAGGCATGGACTCTGATAAAGGGTGTAGTCATGGGGCTAGGAATGGGCACCCTAGCCTATTTATAGCACGCCTTGATGTATGCTATTATCCACAAGGATATGCACTGAGTGGAGACTGTGTGGCCATTCATTCTTTCCGCAGTTGCCACAAAGAGCTCCGGGGACTTCTTGAATGGTCTCATGCGCTCATCTAGGGTGTGACCCCTCCTCTGCTCTTCCGATGAGTGCAGTTTAGGGTAGAAGATGGAGAGGAAGATGCCCTGGTTGATGTGGAATGGGGAGACCACCTTAGATAGAAAGGCTGGGTGAGGCTGTAGCCGCACCTTGTCCTTGAAGGGCATGTAAGGTGGTTCCAAGGACAGTGCTCTCAGCTCCAACACCCTTCTGGCCGAGTGATAGCCACAAGGAAGGAGACCTTCCATGACAAGGTAAGGAGGGAGGCACGAGGCCATGGGTTCGAAGGGGGGACCCATCAGCAACTTGACAACCATGTTCACTGTGGCACGGGAGGGCATACCTTTGGGTAGTCTCTCTCCACGCTCTTTAGGAACCTCACCGTCATGGGGTAGCAAAGGGGGTGGTGCCTTTGAAGGACTGGTGGAAGGTAGCTGCCAGGTGTACCCTGAGGGAGGCTATGGCCAGCCCTCTTGTTTTTAATTGCAGCAGGTAGTCCAGGATGTCCTGGATGGGGGCGGCCTCCGGTGCAAGGCCCCATCCCTTGGCCCAGAGGGTGAAGTGCTTCCATTTCATGGAGGGCTTGCTGCTGACTATTAGCAGCTGCTGGACTAGAGCTGAGCAGGCTCAGCCATGGAGCTTCCATGCTGTCAGGTGTAGTGGGTTCAGGTGTGGTGCAGGATCCGCCCTGCTTCCTGTGATAGAAGGTCCCGTCTTTTTGGTAGTTCCCACAGGGGGGCTGTCGAGAGGTTGCAGAGCAGGCTGAACTAGTGTTGGCAGGGCCACGCTGGCGCTATCAGGATCACATTTGCTCTGTCTCATTTGATTTTTAGGAAAGCCCTGTGGATCAGTGGGATCGGAGGGAATGCATAAAGCAGGGCAGCCAACCATGGAAGAAGGAATGCGTCAGAGTGAGCCTTGGTCTCTGCCCTTGCGGGAGCAGAACTGCAGGCACTTGCGATTCCGCTGCGTTGTGAAGAGGTCTATCTGGGGAGAACACTACCTCCAGAAGATTGAGTTCATGATCTCCAGGTGTAGGGACCATTCGTGCTGAGGGAGGAATTGACGACTTAACTTGTCTGCCTGATCGTTCTTCTCCCCCAGCAGGTGGCTGGCAAACAAGTGGAAATCATGTCTCACTGCCAGGTCCCGGAGGCAAGTCGCCTTTGCGCAAAGGGCTGAAGAGTGAGCACCACCCTGATGGCTGATATAGAACATCGCTGCCGTGTTGTTGGTGAGGACTTGCACCACCCTGCCCTGAACCTGGTCAATGAAGACCTGGCAAGCTGGGGGAACAGCCCTCAATTCCCTGGCGTTGATGTGCAGGGTGGATTCTCAGGTGGACCATTTCTCTTGCATCCCTAGGTGCTGATGTGTGCGCCCCAGCCAAGGTCCGAGGCATCTGAGATCAGGGTTATCATAGGTGTCTGGGACTCGAAGGGCACCCCCCTGAGCATAGCGCGGGGGTCCTTCCACCACTGCAGGAAATCCAGGACTGCAGGGGGGATCCTGACCCTGAGGTTTAGGGGGTGCCTTTGGGGGCAGTACACCGATGCCAGCCAGGACTGCAGTGGCCTCATCTTTAGGTGCGCCAGTCGGATCACATAGACTGAAGAGGCCATGTGGCCCAGCACACGATGGCAGGTCCTTGTGGTAGTCCACAGTTGACATTGCATTTTTGTGATGAGGTTCATCATGGTCTCAAATCTGGATCTAGGAAGGGATGCCCTGGCCTCAGCTGAGTCCAGCAGAGCCACTATAAATTCTATCCTTTGGAACAATTCTAATTTGGACTTTTTCAGGTTTAGTAGGACGCCTAGCCACTCACACAGCTGCTGGGTGTGGATGCTGTCCTGGGCCTGCAGATGGGATCTGGCTCTGATCAACCAGTCATCCATGTAAGAAAAAATATGAACCCCCTTTCTCCTTGGGTGGCCCGCTACCGTGGCCATGCACTTTGTGAAAACTTGTGGGACAAGGCAGAGGCCAAGAACTGGAAATGCTGCTTGCCCACCAGGAAGCTGAGATAGCGTCTGTGCAAGGGGTGGATAGAGATATGGAAGTATGCATCGTTCAGACTGAGGGTGGCAAAACCAGTCCCCAGGGTCTAATGAGGGTATAATGTGGGTCACGGATACGATTCAAAATGTTGCCCTTCTTAGGAATTTGTTGAAGTGGTGTAGGTCCAGGATTGGCCTGAGGTTCCCATTTGCTTTGGGGACCAGGAAATAGTGAGAGTAGAAGGAGGGAGTGCACTTCCTGGGCAGGAGCTGGGTGTGGTCTGGGTCCCTTTGGGGATCCCCGTAGGTCAAGGGTCTCCCTGAGAGATTGTGTGTAGGATCCAACGATGCAAGGTGATTTTGGCCCACTGGCCTTGAAACTGTCTGAGACAGTCCCTGAAGGGGTAACGTTCATGTGCAGTTGGGACCGCGGTGCCTCTCTCTGAGCTCCTGTCAAAAGTGCCGCCCTGGGTGTCTGGGCGGCGACTTGAGCTGTGTTGGGATGCAGATGAGTGGCTCTGGTTGTTCCTTAAGCGGGGGAACCTGTCTCTGTCTCTCTAGATAAAGGGCCTCTGGAAACTGAAGGCCCCCTGGTGTGATGGGAGCCGCTGCTGCTGCTGTGAACATTATTGGGAGGACTGCAGCCAGAACAGGTGCCTTGACAGCAGGATGTATAGATCCCCAGGGAGCAGAGAGTTGCCCTCGAATTCTTCAGGCCACGAAGCTTTTTGTCAGTTCACTCTGGGCCTGAGGCGGGAGTCCTGGGCCCTACAACCAGACAGCCCTCCGCACGGAGACGGTGGAAGCCATAGTCCTACCCACCGAGTCTGCTGCATCCCAGGCCGAACGAAGGGCTGACCTGGCCACTGCTTGGACCTCTTCGAACAATGTGTTGAAGTTCACTATGTGCTCCTGGAGGAGTAGGCCCCTGAAGTGCCTCATGGACTCCCACAAATTAAACTGACTGCTAGTTCACGATTCTAAACTGCATTGCTGTGCTAAAATAAACCTTCCTCCCCAAAATGTCCAGTCTTCTGGCCTCTTTATTTTTGGGGGTGGGCGCGGGTTGGCCCTCTGGTTAACCACCTCTGCGACCAGGGTTCTGGGAGTAGAATGGTTGTATAGATAGCCAAACTTTTCACCGGGCACATAGTACTTCTTTCCCACTCCCTTGGAAACCGGAAGGATGGAGGAAGGTGTCTGCCAGATGGAGCACACGATCTTCATTACTCCATCATAGACGGATAACGCGACCCTGGACAGGGCTCAGGCTGGGAGCACGTCGAAGAGGGGATCCGTCTCCTCTTGCATCTCCTCAGTCTGCAGGCTTACATTGGAGGCCAGGAACCGCAGGAGCTCCTTGTGAGCCTTGAAGTCATCCCTAGGGGATGCCAGCTCTTGGTGTAGGGTCTCATTGGGGGTGGGGGGAGGGGACAAGGAATAGTATTGGGGCTCTGCGTAGGACAGCCCCTAGGGCCCTTCCCCTGTATCCAAGCTCCTCTTCGGGTGCCACACTGAGGTCACCTGATTGGGAGACGGCAGGTGGGAGCACTGTTGGGAGCTTTCTGCTTCGACTGCCCAGGGTCCCCAATATGGCCACCTGGCTGCCCAGTCCTGGACGGGGCATCCGATGTGGCCAGGGAAGTACTCCTCAGTGCCGGCACTGGGCTCGGGCTTCATCAGAGCTGGGGGCCCATGGGAGGAGGAAGTTGCCCTGGGAGCGGTGCCAATGGCTGTCCTCCGATGGTGCCAGACTAGTGCTGGAGCGCTCGGATGGAGCCGGTGAGGTGGGCAACAGAGCCAACAACTCCAGTCTCGCAGGAGAGCACCTCCACTCTGGGGATCCCAATGAGGGTTTACCCCGGATACCAGTCTCGGTGGGCGCAGAGACGTTGGAAGGGCTAACAGAGCCTTAGCAGCCTCGAATGCCTTCAGCGTGGATGGCATTGGCACTGGATGGGTTGCCTCCCTTCCCGGGGTCAGAGGAGGGCCCTCTTGCACCAGGGCATCCTTGGAAGTCGGGCCGTGCCCGACTTTTGGTGCTGGGTATCACGGGTCCTTACATCGTGCCAGGATTTGAACGGTACCAGCCGGCATCTTCTTTTTCTTAGGCAGCACCGAGGAAGAACGGTGCCGGGGTGGCTTGGGGGAGAATTGGGCCTGTTTACTGGGCATAGTCAGTGCCATGCTCGGTACTGGAAACAAGTGCATGGGTTCCAATGCCAGTCTTAGGGCCGCTTCAGTAAGGACCGCTCCAAGTCTCGACTGCCGCTACTTCTGGGTAAGCGGTCGGAACGAGCGGCAGATCCTACATTTGTCTGTTGATTAATGTGGAAGTGGGAGAGGCTCTTCAGTAAAAACTTAGGGTGGGGTTTGAGTGTTACTTTGTTGTGATAAAAGGATGTGAAGGGGGGTCTGCTATTAATGCACTAATTTCACTGACCTGTCTGGTGGAAGTGACATTGATCAGGAAGACTTTCACAGATAAGTGAAGGAGTGAATAGGTTGCGAGTGGTTCAAAGGGGGACTTTGTTAATGCCTTAAGGACAAGACTGAGGTCCCAGTATGAGTATGTACTGGAGAATAAAGTTTTTGCAGACCTGAGACTTGATGTATTATTTTCTTGGTTATTGTGGAAGGTAGAAATTGCAGATAGGTGGACTTTCTGAGAATCCAGATTTTTTTTTTTTAAACTGTAAAATGTATTCTAGAATGGAAGAGATGCAACATGAATGTGCATCTACTTGGATATGCTCGCACTAGAACGAAAACCTAGTCCATCTGTACAGGTAAGTTTTTCTAGTGGAGTCCTTTCTATTACTAATTAGTATGTGTTTGACTTCAGTTGAGCATTGCAATTCTTCTGAAGAGAACCATTTATCATCCAGGCTGTAAGGTGCAGTCTATCAATGTCTGGATGCAGAGATGGGTTGCGGTGTTGGTATAGAAGGTTCCGTTGTAGTGGCAATTTGATTGGTTGGCGAATTGAAAGGTGGAGCAGGTCTGAGAACCACATCTGTCTCAGCCAGACTGGGGCTATGAGTATGACCAAGCTTTGTCGAGTTTGGTCTTTTCGATTACTCTGTGAAGTAGTGAAATTGGAGGGAAGGCACAGAGTAGACCCTTGCTCCAATTTATTAGAAAGGCATCTCCTATGGACCGTTTGCCCGTCCCTGCTCTGGAGCAATAGTTATGGCATTTGTGGTTTTCCTCTGTGGCAAATAAGTTCACTACTGGTTTTTGCCCCATAATCGGAATATCCCATTGAGGACGTTGTCGTTCAGCTGCCATTCGTGAGTGGTCAGGAAATTTCTGCTCAAAGTATCTGCTAAGGTGTTCTGCTCACCCGGGAGATAAGCGGCTGAGATGCTTATGTCATTCTCTATGCACTAGTTCCATAGTTGTGTTGATTCTGTGCTGAAGGATCAAGATCTGGCACCACCCTGCCAGTTTATATAAAACACGCATGCAATATTGTCTGTCATGATCTTGACAGTTTTGTTCTCTATATATGGGAGGAAATGTCTGCACGCATTCTGAACAGCTCGGAGCTCGAGCAAATTTATATGGAGGAAAGACTCCTATTCCAACTATCAGCCTGGTGTCATGTGATGGCGCAAATGCGCTCCCCAACTGACAAGGGATGCGTCTGTGGTGATCAATACAGTGGGGGTTTCTTGAGCAAAATCCACACCCTTGAGGAGGTTCTGGTGGACGGTCCACCAAGACAGGGTGTGTTCGAGTTCCGTGAGTATGATGATACGTTTCTGTAGCGAGTGCCTGTTTGG
Organism: Pelusios castaneus; assembly: GCA_007922175.1. Taxonomy (NCBI): domain Eukaryota; kingdom Metazoa; phylum Chordata; order Testudines; family Pelomedusidae; genus Pelusios; species Pelusios castaneus. Next base: position 214,897 of record ML685933.1, on the reverse strand, counting down.
TTTGCATACTGCAGTAAGCCACATTCGAAGAGGACACATGTGGAGTCAGGCCTGGGGAACAACGAAGGTAGACACTGCCAGGTGCCCTAGCAATAGGAGCACAGTACGGACAGTGACGGATTGAGATGTCAATAACTCCATTATCAGGGTTTGCATAGTCGTAAACCTGTCTCTTGAAAGAAAAGTCTTGGCCTTTATCGAGTTTAGTTCCACACCGATAAATTGGATGCACTGGGACAGTTCCAGAGACAATTTTTTCCTGTTTATTTTTAGGCCTAAGGTGTGAAAGACTTGTACTGTGAGAAGTGTCATGTCCATTGCTTGAGAAAAGTTAGGCACTTTTATGAGGCAGTCGTCTAGGTAAGGAAAGATCACTACTCCTTGCCTGCAGAGATGTGCCATGACGACCGCTAGGATCTTCGAAAAACTCCGGGGGCTGTAGAAAGGGTGAATGGAAGAACCTTGTACTGAAAATGCTGGTTTGCCATTGTAACCATAGGTAGTGTCGATAAGCGGGGTGGCTTGTAACGTAAAAATAAGCATCCTGGAGGTCAAGGGATGAGAACCAATCTCCTTGTTGCAGTGCAGCTATTATTCTATTCAGGGTTACCATCTTGAATTTTTGCTTCTTTATGCATTTGTTTAGGAGTCTTAGATCCAAAATAGGCCTCCGCCCTCCTGATTTTTTCTGAACAAGAAAATGGCGGGAGTAAAAACCCTTTCCCTTATAGGGAGGCGGAACTTGTTCTATGGTTCTTATACGAAGGAGATGTTGTACATGAATTGGGTCCCTTAAATGGGAAGGGGTAGGGTAATGAGGAGGAGGAAATGATAGGAACAGAATCGTGTAGCCACATTTGACAATTTGTAGGACCCATTTGTCTGTTGTTATGGACGACCTGGTGGCATGGATTGATCTGAGGATGAATTCGAATTGGCACTCGAAAGGCACTGCAGGAAAAAGGAGGTATCTTCAATCCCCCACCAACGGTTCAAAATTGAGGTTTGTTCTGAGGTGGTTGTCATTCTGTCTCTAACAGTTTTGTGGAGGTTATCTGCACTGATATGGTTGGAATCTGTACTGGAACTGATTACATCTTGAGGAAGGAGTGTAAATGCCTAACGTACACAGGGTTGCAAACAGGTGTGACTTGTCGAAAGGTAAGTCTTCAATTTTTGTTTGTAGGTCTCTGGGCAGGCCAGCACTGTTGAGCCATGACATGCTGCACATTACCACAGCTGTGGCAATTGCTCTTGCTGTCATATTGGCAATGTCTAATGATGCCTGTAAAGATGTGCGTGACACTAACTGTCCTTCAGAAAGTAGTTTGTTATATTGTTCTCTTTTGTTTCAGGAAGATTGTCGATGAAGAGTGAGAGCTTCTCATAGATGCCATGGTCATAGTTGGAGAGGAGTGCTTCATAGTTCGAGACTCTGAGCATTAAGGTGGAGGAAGAGTACATTTTCCTGCCTAATAAATTGAGTCTTTTCCAGTTTTTATCATATGGTGATGACCTGTGTGGTGTTTGTTTCGCCCTTCGCATGGCTGCGTCTATAACCAGTGAGTTTGGGGTAGGGTGGGTAAATAAGAACTCCATGTTTTTGAGAGAAATGAAATATTTTCTATAGTTACGTTTGTTAGTGGGGGAGTACCGAAGCAGGTGTGGACCATATCAGTTCTGTTTGTTCCATCAGAGCTGTGTCCATTGGGATCGTGATCTTAGAGGAATTGGTGGCATGGAGGATCTTCAGTAACTTATGCTGGGACTCCTTAACTTCCTCCAGAAGGATGTCAAGATCATGAGCAACCCTTTTGAAAAGGTCGTCAAAGACTCTAGGGTCACCAGTTGTGGATGTTGAGGCGGGTACAACCATAGCATTGGAATGGGCTATCTAGGGAGGTGGTAGAATCTTCATCTTTGGAGATTTTAAAGGCTCGGTTAGACAAAACTCTGGCTGGGATAATTTAGGGGGAGTGGTCCTGCTTTTTAGCAGGGGGTTGGACTAGATGACCTCGTGAGGTCCCTTCCAACCCTATTATTCTATGATTCTATGTCATCTGGGGAGGAAGGAGATTCATGGAGTTCTGGAGAAGCCACCGGGCAAATGGATGCTGTATCCTCTTGCAATTGTGATGGTACTTGTGAAGCACACCCTAATGTTGATGGCCTATGGGATGGAGAAGGTGGCGGAATGGAAGGTGGTGGTGGTAGATAGTGTCATAGTAGAGGTAGCATGGATCCCAATGCCTGTGATATGTTGGTGGAGCGGGTACCAAGACTGTGACACAATGATGTGGTGGATGTCTGCCATGGTGAAAGTGATGGCTAGATGGTGTGGCTGGTCTGGTTGGAGAAGAGTATTCAGATGAAAAACAAGCACTCTCTGGTACAGGCAATGCATAGGGTGAAGAAAGGTCATACAGCAGGTGGGAAAACCTGGATGCAACCGACCTGGGAGAATGTGCAATATGCCTTTCTTTAGAGTTTCTCGTTCCTGGATGTGCATCCCTAGTAGCTGAGGTGGGTACATTCGTGTGAGGGTGAGGTTCCAAGGTCAGTGCGTGATCAGATCCGGTGGCACCGCGTGGGGCACCGGATGGTGCTGATGTAAATGTGGCAGTCGGAACCACTATCAGTGCGGGTGAGGAGGAGTTCGGTGCAGTGGCCTGACCTGGTGCTGAAGATGTTGATGGCACCATGGTGGAAGTTACTGGACACTTAGAGCGGCTCGCTTGTTTGCGAGGAGAACGGGGAGAGAGCCTGGTACGGTCTCTCGATCCCTCATGATGGATTTCAGATCTTAGTCTTGTGTGCCAGTTTCGTACCTGAGGATCCTTTAGCCTCTCTGGTACAGGAAATGGGAGATGACATCCCAGGTGCTCTCTTTCTCTTTACAGGCGCGGACACTGGAAATCTTACTCTTTTTCTGGGACAGCGCTCCAACGCCTGTTTACGTGGACCCGGGTCTGAGGGAGTTTTCAAGTAAGAACAGCTTGAGACATAATTCCTGGTGCTTGCGAGCTCTTGATCTCATGTTTCTGCAGTAACTGCACTTTAGTGGGATATGTGACTCACTATTGCACACAGGCAGAATGCCCATCTGAGGCAAGTATGGTATCCCTACAGTTGGAACACTGTTTGAAACTGGGGGATCCCAGCATTTTGAATTTAAACTATCTTTTTCTTGTTGTTTTCCTCTTTCTACTTTTCTCTTCTCTCTCTCTCTCTCTCTCTTTTTAGTAGCTTTAACAAGATAGATAGATAGAAGGGAAGAGGGTCGGAGAGGGTGAGGGGCAACATTAAGCCACAAGGATTCCTGTCTTCTGTTTTTCTGGGGTTTGGTGGGGGGTTTTTTGTTTGTTTTTTCGTTGTTATTGTTTTGGTTTGGTTTTTTTGAGGTAGGAGAGGATTCTGAACCAAGGTTTTAAGCAGACTGCTGAGGCGCTCCATCTTGGACCAGCGGTTGAGAAGGAAAGGTGGGCTCCGGCCATGCAAGCACACAGCAGAGTGCGCCAACAGCTCCGAAGCCAGCAGTGGCACGTGCGCGGCCCTGTCACTCACACTGCTGTCAAGTCCCTGATCCTGGGCGCTGCGGGACGCAACACCACAAGTGGAGCACCCAGAGGGATGTCACTAGATGAAGAAAAGGTCTTTCCACAGGCCGCACACAGCTTGAAGCCCGGAGAGCGTGGCATGGCATGGCTGCCACGTGGAGCTCTGAGTGGCATTTGTCTGAGGCGGAGGGAAGGAATGAAAAACCGTGACGAAGCCTACCTAGCTAACTGGACAACGCTAACTAAGACCTATACAACAGGCATACATGGTGCAGGGGGTGTAGCCCAGAGGCATGGCTCCTGGCTAGGGCAAAAAAAGCTTCCAGGTGACCATGCACTGAGGCACGGACACACCATGATTGGAATGATGTGAGCAGGTGCTCGAAAAAGGAGGAGCAATTATTCATCGGATAGTGGCAGGCACTGATCACTGTCAGATGAACCCGAAGCCAGCTAAAAGAAAGTCCTGAGGATTTTAAGGTGTAGATAGTCGAAAATAGTTCATTTTCCCTTTCGACATAATGATGTAAGGCTCAATTAGAGAATCTTTTCAACTAAGCAAAGAAACACTTGCTAGTGGAGTCTCTTCTACTGTTGCTTAGGATGACTAACAGCTGCCAAGCATTTCTAATCTAGATTTGACTCTTATCAAAATATTGCACTGTAAGGTGAAGCCAGTCCTGAATTTGGTCCCATTGTTGTCCTGTATCAGGATACTTAGGAAGGGTTAAATGCTGATTGGCAAATGAGATGACAGCTGAAGAATGGTAAACCAAAACTTTCTTGACCAGTCGGGAGTGATGAGGATGACTGCCACAACACATTAGGTCTTCCTGAGAATTTGAGGTAAGGGTGGGGCAGGAGAAAAGGTGTACATCAGACTGCCTGACCGTAGTCTTAAAAGGGCATCTTGCTAGTTCTGCCTCTTCGCCACCTCGAGCAATGCATTGGGTGTTGTTCTGCAACACTAACAAATCTAAAAATGAGGATTCCCATGGTTGAAAAATGTTTCCCACCACTGAGTTGTGACTCTCCCAATCGCATTCTGTTGAAAAGTGATTACTTTTTATTAGAGGATTATGTATTCCAGAGAGGTGTTCTGCTGGCAGCATAATTTGATGATGAATCCACCAATTCTTGGAACTACATCTATACAAACGGGTATAGATCTTGCCCTCCTTTGTTTGCATATATAGCATGCAATCATATTGTCCAACGTTACTTGAACATGTTGGAAGTGGATAAATGATAAGAACCATATCCAGGTCTGCTGAACTGCTTTCAGTTCCAGGAGTTTATATGCATCCTTGTGTCATGACCTGTCCATGTCCCTGGTACTCTGTGTTTGTTCAAATGAGCACCCCAAACTTCAAATTTCAGGGATGATAGAACATGGCCTCTGGGTCAGTTTGCTGCTGTGAGAAATCATGTCAAAAGTATTTCTTACCTGATAGTTGAGAAAGGAAAGGGCATAAAAGGAGCATCATTCTGCTTAGGTCTTGTACCTTCTGCCTCTTTTGTGGCAGTCTGTATCCTGTTTCATGGTAGAAGGACTGGGCTGGTGGTCTAGGTTTGTATGGTTTGCTATATATACTCCTGGGAGCTGGTCTATATACTTCCAGAGAGCCTATCAAGTCTTTTAATGGGGGTAATGACTGATCAGTCTTTTGGCTGAATAAGTGATCTTCAATTCTTAAGTCCTCCACAGTGGCCTGGACTTCTCTGGGAAATCCTGCCAAATGAAGCCAGTATTCCCCTCATACTACAGTGTCGATAACCATTGATCTGGAAGCTGTATCAGCCACCTTTACTACAGCCTGGAGGGATGATCTAGCCACGGGTCTACCTTATTCAATAAGGACCTGAATTGTATTCCGGCCTTCTTGGGGAGGCTTATTTCTAAACTCCTAAAACTTGGAATAGAGATGACAAAATGATACTTTGCCAGTAGCACCTCGATATGGGCTATGGGGAATTGCAAGTTTGTTAATGTAAATACCTTCCTTCTCAGAAGGTCCTTCCCAGAAGCTCAGGGTGGTCTCTTGTAGGAGGGGAATGATGTGATGCTCTGCATTACTGTCCTGGCTCTGGATAACAGGTATATGGGTCCCACAGTCCTCACTATAGCCAGTGAGAAAGGTCATCGTGGGTTGTGGTAGTCCCAAAGGCATGACCAAGAGTCCTGGTGAGAGTATGCCACTCTTTGGTGTATTAGAGGAACCAAGGATCTCTGGATCCTTTGTCTGGGCTAACCTACTTCAATGGAGGTCACTGTGGTGTTTCCAAAAAGTTGGATACTTCCAATGAAAATGTAGAGTTCATTTCTAATGTCAGTGCCCTTGATATAATTGAAGTCTTACTGGTGGATGATAGAAGAGAAGGATCTCTGTCCTTGTAGTAATTCTGCACCAGTGATGTTAAAATCTCCCTGTTGAAAGTGCTGAAGGGATTGGAGAGTGTGGACTGGACTAGACAGTAACATCCTTGGTAGTGGTAGACCTCTCTCCAGATGGAGGACGATGGTACTTGTCTCTCATACCTGAGCTGATGTAGGAAGTCTTTCGGTAGTCAGATTCCAAATGCAAATATGACAGTGGCTCATTTGACTTCTTCACTAGTACTATTGGAAGTGCAGGTCTAAACTCATGGCATTTCTCTTTGCTCTGTACTGATGGCAAAGTAGTAGTGGCTGAAGCAGTGTTCGTCTTCTGATCCTGGGTATTGATACTGTGCAATTTAGAACCAGAGTGTGATGACTCAGATGACTTAGATCAAGCGGGGGAGAAAGAATTTCTCTTATAGGAGGACTTGGTGGTAGACTTCTCTCAGGCATAGAGACTGGGTCTCTTAAGTGGACGACTTCTTAACCATATTCCTAATCACCCCTGTAACAAAAGTAGTTGTAACTGCGGACATGCTTCTCGATGCCTTTGATGAATGTCTGCATGGCCTGCATCAGACTGAGGTCTTATTGCTTGTTCCATAAAAGTGTTCTGAGCCTCAGGTCCTGATACTGGAATGTCTGGCTAGGAAAGGAGCAGCAGATACTGCACCTGGTACAGATATAAACTTCTCCCAGGCAGCATAGACACCTCTGATGATCATTGCTGACAAGGAAGGCTCGCTGGTGTGAGAGGCAGTTCTTGAATCCCAAAGCTGAGGGCGTATCTCAGTTTCCATGCTGGGAAGAGGGCAGAGAGATAGGATAGTGAAAAAACTCCAAAAAGGGAAAAAGGGCACCCCAGTCCCTAACTATATTAAAACAACAAATTATTTAATAAGAAACATTTCAAAATTATTTACAGATAAAGTTGAAAGAGGAACTTTGAAGATGTTCCATTTCAGACCATGGAGCAGTAAGAAGGAACTAGAGGTGATTGGTCAGCACTGTCTCTTATAACCTTGGTTCAGAGCATGAGGAGCGTAAGAGCGCAGGTGTGGACCAACAGACAATACTAGCAAGCGTATTCCAGTCTCAGGTTCATCAAGAACATATTTCCACAGTGGAATACACTGAAAGACCAGCACTTAAAGAAGAACCATTTTTATCGGGAAATTTAGGTGGTTATTTCGTTTGTATCTCCTATAGTGAAATATATAGTTTGATTTGCCCTGTTTCTGAGCAGAATTCACTTGATGTGTCTGTCTCATCCCTGGCCCTACCAAATTCATAATTCATTTTGGTAAATTTCACAGTCACAATTTAAAAAATCTTAAATTTCGTGATTTTAGATATTTAAGTTAAAATTTCACAGTGTTGTAACCATGGGGGTCTGACCCTAAAGGAGGTTGTGGCCGGGGTTGCAATGCTTTTGTAGGGATGCTGTGGTACTACCACTCCTACTTCTACGCTGCTGCTGCGGCACTGTCTTCAGAGCTGGACAACTGAAGAATGGCAGCTCCTGGATGGGAGCCCAGTTCCATAGGCAGTGCCACTGCCAGTAGCAGTACAGAAATAAGGCTGGCAACTGCTGCTGCTCTCTAGCCACCCAGCTCCGAAGCCACAGAAGTGAGGCTGGCAAGGTATGGCATTGCTGCCCTTACATCTGTGCTGCTGTCGGCAGGCAGTGCTGCTGTCAGAGCTGGGCTCCCAGCCAAGAGCTGCTCTCACGGGTTGCCAGATCTGAAGGAAGTGCCAAAGTAAGCGTGACAATACTGTGATCCCTACAATAGCCAGATTTCATTGGGGAGACCAGATTTCATGTTCCATGATGCATGTTTCATGGTTGTGAATTCAGTAGGACCCTACTTATGTCACTAACTTAAGGCTACTACAATATGGTGCCAGTTGAGGACAGATGCAACTCTACTTTGCCCCATCTTCTCCCAACCCATGCCACACCTCAGAGGCAATAGACAGCTGTCTTATGAAAGAGCAAAAAGTGAATAGATTATATCTGAGAAGCTGAAACAAATATTTTAATAGATAGCAATCTGGCAGGTACTCTTGCTCAAACTAATAGCAACAATTTTGAAAATAATCATGAAAAACATACTTTATCGCATATTATTATAATACTTATAAAAACTTTCAGATTGTCAGTATGCATGCTTATCAAAGTCCCTATGTCAGGATTTTAATTTTTTAAAATAATCTTTCATTATTGACTGAAATCTGTTAGTGTAAAATTTGCCTGTCTGTGAATTACGTCTGTTCCAAAGCCATCACCTTTGCGTTGCAAGAAGTTGTAGGACAAGGTAAAGATGGATGGCATGGAGCCATACAGGGATGATTACAGAATACTCTCAGATTGGTACAAGGCTGTTTGCACTCTTCATCTATGAGACATACTCCCTTGTGACAAATCCTTTTACATTTGTGCATTCCACATTTTAACATCTGATTGCAATGAAGACCACAAGAGATGTCAGTGAGATGACAGGGAATATTGTTCCGCAGCTGGAAAAGGGAAAAAAAAATATTATAAATACTAGTGAATATTTCACTGTAAAGTGTATATTCTCAGTTAAAGATCCTTAATCATATTCATATTTAGATTGTTGGAAGAAATTATCTATGGTTTTACACTTTGCAATCTATTTTAAACTGAAAAAGAGTAGTTACTTACCAGTAATTGTGGTTGAGATGTGTTGCTCATATCCGTTCCCAATTAGGTGTGCATGCGCCCTCATGCACAGACAATGGAAGATTTTTTGTCCTTTGCCTATCCCAGAGGGTCAGCACTGGCGTCCCCTGGAGTCCTGTGTTCATGCCACGATATATCAGACACCATGATGACTGGGACATATATACACTAGAGATTGGAGCAAAACAAACAAAGAATCTTGTCTGTTTTCCTGAACTAGCAGGGACGGCCCAACCATATAGGTGAACTAGGGTGCCAGGCTTTAAGATGTGCCAAATTAGATGGAAGTGAAATTTTTTCTTTATTTAAAAAAAAAAAGAAAAAAGAATATATTATCTCTTATAACAGGGGGGGGGCCCCCCCCCGCAACCTAAATCATAGTTTGCCTGGGGTGCCAAAAACCTTTGGCCCAGCCCTGTGAACTAGAGTGACACGGCTACCCCTTTGGAACTAGAGAGAGAAGCGTCGCTCTAGAGTCCTTCAGGCTGTGTAATTTCCCATCTGTTTGCTCTAAGAAGAGGGCTGACCCTTCAAATGAATTGACTGCTGGACTTGGGATAACCCTGAGGCTTGTAATCAGACAGCCCTTCTCATTGTGACAGAGGAAGCTGTGGCTCTTCTGGCCGAATCCACCGCACCCCAGGAGGACTACAATGTCGTTCTGGCCACTGCAGGGCATTGAAATCTAATATCTGCTCCTAGGACAAGCACCCCCTAAAACATCCCAAAGTCCCACAGGTTAAAACCGCACTTCCCCAGGAGAACCAGCTGGTTCGCTATCCTTGGTTGCATTACAGAGGTAGAATAAATTTTTCTGCCAGAAAGGTTGATCCTCTTGGCATCCTTATCCTGGAAGCAGGTTGGCCCTGTCTTACTTTTTGATTTACTGAATTCACAACCAGAGCCCCCGGGGTGGGATGACCATAAAGGCACCACTTTGCCAGTACATAGTACTACTTTTTCACCTCCATAGAGGTGGGAAGGGACTGAAGAGGGAGTTTGCCAGAGAGCTTAGACAATTTTTAGCACTCCCTCATATACCGGCAATGTGACTCTGACTGGGGCTGCTGTCACCAGCACACTGAAAAAGGGAGTCTAAGGTTTCCCTCAGCTTCTCCACTTCTATTCACTTTAACAGTTCTTGGTAGGCCTTGAAGTCATGTAAGGGGGAAGCTATATCCTGAGTCACAGCCTCATCTGAAGATGATGGTGAGTATGACTGTGGACTCGTGTGAGATCCCAAATGGGCCTTCCCCAGGGTCTGACTCGTCATCAGATTGTAGGGGCTGCTGGTGCTGATTGCACCCAATACGTTCTCAGGGACTGGGGTCCTGTACCCTCTGGGAGTGCCCACGGGGACCAGAATGTCCACTATGCTGGCCAGCCTTGCGCCAAGGGATGGGCAGAGGGAAAATGAGGAGAAGTCTGAGTTCCCCATGGTCCTTCCCCTGGACCCTTCTTTTGGGCTCCTTTAAGTCACTGGAAGACAACTCTGTAGGCGCTCTCTTATCACTTTGATGCTGGTGGGAAGATGGAGATTGGGCTTTCATTGGTCTTCCCCTGGAAGTACTCCTGGCTAGAGGGATCAGAGGAGGAGGTATCCTGGTGCCGATGTACCAGAGACTGGTGGGGGGAGGAACTTGAGCATGTCAAGTGTCTTCTCAATACCGATGACTTGTGGTACTGTTTGCCTCCAGGGTGCTCACTGAAGGGTGACCAGGTTCTGTGCCACCTTCTCTTTACGGGCAAACCTCACAGAGTTGAAGACGACAAGGTCGATGCTTGTCTCTGGCATCAAACGACACTGTCTTAGGATCCACTTGGTGGGGAGGTGGAGACATAGGAAGGCCAGCAAGGTACTTGCTGCTTCAAATGCCTTGGGAGTTGACAGAACCAGCATCGTTTATGGCCTTGCGCTGCCTGGATTTGGAGATGGGTCCTTCGGGGGTGACTATGGGACAGGCTAAGGGCAAAAAAGCTTTCGGTGACTGTCACGAGGGCACGTGAACACACCTAATACGGAATGGATATGAGCAAAGACTTGAAGAAGAACTTAAGTTACATGGTAAGTCATACCAGAAAATACTGTAACAAGGCTGTACACATATGGTCTAGAAAGCAAAACTTGCATCTGATCATTCAAAACATGAAACAGGACTGACAAACACCATTTGCATAGTCTCTGTGAATATCAATTTTTGTGGCTATTTGGGGAGATGTCTTAGAGAAACAAATATCAAGTACTTAAACTAAGTTAAAAGTAACACAACACACAAAGTTACCACTGAAATATAATTAAAAAGACTGTGCCCCCACACTTACTTCATGCTTGCCCATACACCATTTTTGAGTGAGGTATGTACAAGGCGGGCACTTCTCTTCACTATGACAGGTATGGTACACTGCAGGCATAGGAATATAAAATCAGGAAACAATTCTTAAATACCTTAGTACACTCAGACATTTTAATATATAACAGAGCCTTTTATTCCTTCTTTTAGAACACACAATTTACATTTGTAAATATGTTTAAATTCTTTAAGATCAGGATGATGTGTTAGCTGCATGGACATTCCTTCCTTTCTGGAGTTCCTCAGCTAAACGGTACAACATTTTGAGTATTAACTTCTAAAGCAATGGTTTTCAATATATTATCTGTGGCCCCCTGTGGGTCTGCAGTCTATGTATGTCTAAGATTTTCAAAGGGGCTCACAAAAAAAAATGAGGTTGAAAACTATTGTTCTAGACTCAGAGCATGGCATATAAAAAGCATTTGTCAGTAATTTGATCAATCCGTTCTGTTCTGTGCTTTGCATTAATTTTCTGCAGATACATTATTAATTAAGTAACAGTCATTTTTCTGATTGTCCCAAAATAAAATGAGTAGGGCTGTCAATTAATCGTAGGTAATGCAAAACAAATTAACTAGATTAAAAATTATTTTAAGCATATTAAAATTAACTAGATTAAAATTAACAGAAAATCAATTGACTATATTAAAATTAATGGTGGTTATTCACAATTTAAATTGCACTATTAAACAATAAAAGAACATCAATTTAAATGTATTATAAATAGTATTTTCCAATTCACTTCATACAAGTCCACTCAGTCCTACTTTTTCTTCAGACAATCACTAAAAAAAGTCAGTTTACATTTATCGGAGATGTTGTCCACTTCTTAATTATAATGTCACCTGAAAGTGAGAGTAGGTATTTGCATGGCACTCTTGTAGCTGGTGTTGCAAGGTATTTATGTGCCAGATATGCTAAACCTTTGTATGCCCCTTTATGCGCCAACTTCTAGGCTCTAAAATTTGATATTGTTTTGCTTTTAAGTGCAAAAAAATTGTACATTTACAAAAAAGTTTGACATTTGTAAGTTGCATTTTCATGATAAAGAGATTGCACTACAGTACTTGTATGAGGTGAACTAAAATACTTCCTCTTGTTTATCTTCTTACAGTGCAAATTTTTATCTTAAAAAATAATATAAAGTGAGCACTCTACACTTTGTATCTTGTGTTATAAATGAAATCAATATATTTGAAAATGTAGAACATCCACATAATAATAAATGTAAATTAGTATTCTATTATTGTTTAATAGTGTGATTAAAACTGTAACTAATTATAGCTTTTTTTAAATCTGGCGATTAATTGCAATTTTAAAAAAATCATTTGATAGCCCTAAAAGGAGATATTAAACAGTTGCAGGGAAAACACTTTTTGAGTTTTTAAAAAAATGAAAGATCACCATGTGCTTACTTTTCAGAATATGGTACTTAATTTCAAGATTAAAATGAGATTTGATTATTGAAATAGCTAAAAAAATCTTCAATATTTTGGATGGTATGTAAACCCCAACATTTTACCAGGAAAAAAGTGCAATTATATTTATGAAAGGGAAAGATTTAAGTATCTCAAAATTGGGGTAGCAAACAATACATCTGAGAACACAGAAAAATTTGGAGACTAGGCAATTTTAGAATGCTTTGTGGGCACATTTATGCCTTACCTGGATGATCACATTCATGAGGTCTTGTACATGAGTTTTTACATTCTGGTGGCTGAGTACCACAAGGAACAGGAGGATAAATTACTGACTCACCACAGTAACAAGTCAGTTCTTCAAAACCTGACAAAGCAAAACAAACCAAACAGCTAATAAATAGAGAAGATTCGTCAACCAGGGGGGTGATTTGAGTTGCTTAAAAAAACGCCAAGTCTTAACAAGCTGATACTAGAGATACTATTTAGCATAAAGTACTCTAAAAGCTATAATTCCTACATTATGAAAAAATGCTACTTTGATTACAAAACACCCAATTTAAGAAAGAAAGTAAAAGGAGCAATAAAATAGAAATGATACAACCAATGGAGAAAAAAAGACAGAGAAATAGTAATTAACATAAATTAAAGTAAAGAATATAGGCAATTGATACTGGAAGTTAAAGTTGCCAATATATCTATGGCCAATACGGTTAAAAATCTGTAACAGATTTTTTTTTAAAAACAGAAACAAAACATATCTCAGCAATGATATATTTCCATTATTAGAGAAAGATAAAAGTGAATAATGAATTTCATAATACAGATGTGTTCAATAAATGTTTCTGTTCTGGTTTTGGAGCTAAGCTGGACAATGAATTCATATTATAATGAAGTACTTCTTAATCCAGCAATAACTGAAGAGCAGGTTACATAGCAACTACTAAAGTTAAAGTTGTTTTTTTTGTGTGTGTTTTTTTTAAAACAATGGCAGGTTCTTTAAATTAGTGAAACGTGCAATGAAGTGTCTTGAAAGAGTTACTTCAGCAGTTCTTCAGACTGTTAATATTACTCAGTTACTATAACTCACAGTTAACCTGTGGAACTCATCGCCATGGAAATGTTAAAGCCTAAACTATACCTGGCTTCAAAAAAGAATTGGGTATGTTCATGGAGGAAAGATCTATCAATGGCTATTAGTCAAGATGGTTAGGAATGCAACCTCATGTTGTGTGTTTCCCTAAGCCTCTAACTACCAGATGCCAGGACTGGATGACAGAGGATGAATCACTTGATAATTGCCCTGTTCTGTTAATTCCTCTGAAGCATTTGCCAGGAGCTACTGTTGGAAGACAAGATTCTATGCTACCTGGACCATTGAGCTGACCCAAAATGGCATTCTTATTTTCTTATGTTCTTAATGGTGGAATGGACATATGTAATATAGCTCAAAGAAGAATGCTTACGAAAAGGTAGGTGACCTTTTTTAACTCGATCCATTTCACATGCCTATGCCATTTCACATGCCATGCCTATGCAAGCAGCTCAAGCTGGAAGTGGGTTTGGAGTCCAGTTGAATAGGGATTGCAGAACCAGACATTCAAAACTAGCACTATCTCTAGATTGATAAGCAATGGCATAGTGGAGGAGGGGGCAGGATCCTCTTGGGAGGCACCATCCAGAGGGTTCATGAGAATTAAGGAATATTGAGAATTCAAGAATATAGAGAGCCCCCTGAGCTCTACACTGGGCACAGCAGCCCTGAGTCCTGCCCTCAGTCCTGCACTGCCCAAGTGCCCAGCTAGAGAGGAACAATGCCACACTGGAGGGTGGAGGGGGAGACATGGAGCAGCCCAAGCCGATCTGCCACAGCCCATCTCCATTACCTTCAGTCCATGAGGGATGGAAAGAGGCAGGGCCACATGTGGCATGCAATGGTGGCTGCACCAGAAAAGCTTAGTTTCTGACTCAGGCAGGAGTAATTTATTATCATTATATGTGTTTATAGGGGAGTTATATGTTCATGGCCAGTGAGGGGGTAGGCAGGATGCATGTTTTACCTAATGTTAACTAGGGATGCTCTCACTCAAAAAGGTTGGGAACCACTGGCATAGTGGGAGGTAAATGTGTGGATCGAAGACCAAAGTGCCACCTTACAAATGTCCTGGATGAGCACCTGAGTGAGAAAGAAAGAGTTTGGTTTAGCTGAGTGAATCACCATTTTAGATGGAAATTCTGTATCTATGAAATAATAGAACAAATGCATATCACTAGAAATCCAGGAGATTTTTTTGACTGGACATTGAGTGGCCCAATACTCTTTCTGAAATTGCAATGATAAACTGTGAGGATAACCAGAATAAAAGCCTTCTAACATCTAGAGAATGAGATTTCTCTTTACATCTACCTGAATGAGGCTCTGGAATTAAGGTTAGTAGGCAAATTTCTGGTCTAATGTGAAAAATCAGAAACCACTTTAGTGAGTAACATTGGATGAGGCTGAAGGAAAGCTATCTTTAAAGAATACTATGTAAGGATGTTTTGACTAGGTAGCTTCTGGTTCAGGATATCGTTAACGATCAGATATCACAGTCCTCCTACTCTTCTGGCCAACGTAATCATGACCAAAAAAGATGCAACAAGGAATAAGTTGCTAGTGGCTTATGGGAGGTGTAGTAACCTTGGGAGGGAAAGGGTTAACAGTGAGTCCTAGAGAAGTCCCAGGGGAGACAATAGAAAGAGACTGCAGGTTTTTGAATTGGAGCACCAGCACTGCCTGCTTCCTGTTTGGTGGCAGCAGAGCTCCTGGAAGGAGCAGGAGGAAGCGAGGCCTGGAGAATCCAAGGACATCCATGGTTAAGAAAGGCCCAGATCTGTAACTGACCATGCGTGAGTAGAACAGGGAATGTTTAGCTAGACACGTTCAGCGTATTTCTTTGTTTTGGTTCTTTTTTGGATTCCTCTGTGCTGAGCACATATATCGTCGCCGCCGCCCCCCCCCCCCCCATCCCCATGCCCATCCTGTAACTACTCAAGTTAAATCCCAGAGAAGCAATTCTCTGTGTTTCTTAGCTGTCCTTTTAATTAAAGAACATTTATCCTTTTAAAATAAGTTCGTTCCTGTGTCCTAAAAAGCAAGAGGTTTTGTGTGAATGTGCCTCAGACTGCACAGCCACCTATTAAAGGGAAATCAGTTCTATTTTCAGCTGATATCATAGCTGGGGTTCAATCGCTCTCCTGAGGGAGGAATAGAGGCGATTGAGGGTACCTCGCAAGAAGGAATTCCCAAGTGCGTCTTCCTGGGTTTTCAAGAGGTTTTGCAGTTGGGTGGTGGCAGCAATACCACTCCACGGCCAGGAAATGGTAGCCTTGGAGAGTTTTAGGACAAGGCTTTAGGCCCAGCGGTTTTAAGGCGTTTTGCAGGCCCCCATTTCTGCACTCGAAGTGACAGAGTGGGGAAACAGCCTTGATGGGGGGAGCCATTAAACTTTGTCAGAAATAAATTCAGTTCCACTGCAGAATTGGGCTATGGATCTGCCTATACAATGCCTTTAGAAATCTAATGGGCAGAGAGTTTGAAGAGATTGACTTGCTACCCACCAGAAGGTGAAAAGCTCTGATAGAACTATCAGAGTCCACCTGGTGGCTAACAACAAGTTCTTGCCTCAGGAACAGGAGACAGTCCAGGATATGTGGAATTGAAATTTCAGCTGGGTCGACACCTCTTTGCATAGACAAAATGATCTATTTTGCAAGGTAAGTAGATCTAGTTGAAAGCTTCCTACTATTCAGGAGAATTGCTTCTATTCTTTTAAACAAAATCATTCCAAGGAAGTCAGCCATGAAGTATCCATGTTGACAGGTGACAAGTCTATAGATTGGAATGGACGAGGCAGCAGAGTGTCCTGGGAGATGACAGCTGAACCTTTTGGGAGTGAAAGAGGGGGTCTGAACCAATCAGGCTAGTAGAGATGAAAAATCAGTGTTGGAGAAGCCACAGTGGACTACTGATAAGATGTGAGCACAATCTTATTTGACCTGAGACAAACCCTTGTAGCATAACTATATGGAAGGCATAAAGCAGGGCGCTGGGCTATTTAGGAGGAAAGCACCTGTCCAATCTGATACACCCAGAACCAAAAGAAATTATACTTTTTGGTTTCTTTTGTTACAAATAGGTTCTCTAGGAAAGCAGTTCTCCATTGTGTCAGGACACATCACTGTGTTGCCACACAATACTAAGGGTGTTGCCGAGAGCCAGGGAGATGACTGGATTCGGTAAGGTGTGTTCTGTAAGATTGTGACATGTCACGAGGCGTGTTGCGACCCGCAAAATGTTGAGAACCACTGCTGTAGAGGAATATCCCACGACTGGAAAATGGTCGTGGACACATTTGAAAGAAGGGACCATTCTTGGTGGCCTGCAAACTATCTGCTTGCACAGTCTCCTAGACCGTTTTGAGCCCCTAGAAGGTAAACTGCTTTGAGGTTTCCAGAGATTTGAGATTGAGGCAAAAGTTCCAAGCAAAACAGCCTCTTGGCAATACGTTGTGGACCAGGCTCCTCCTTTTCTGTATATATAAAACAGGCTATGAATGAGGCAGGGATCATATGGACTAAATAGACAGTTATCACGTAACAGACCATATATCACAATTCATATACATAAGGAGACCAAATTAAGATTGCACTGGCAACCTTTACTCAGGAATTTCGTAGCCTATAAGGGCTCTACTTTCCAACCTTAATATTCTTTTAGTGCAGATTTTTTTTTGTATGTAATATTATATATAAACATGAAGAGTTAGAATGAATGATTTTGTGCAATTATTTTGGGAAGCTTCATCAAAGAGGACACGGTGCACAAATCTGCCGTATAAAGGACATTCAGTGGCAAAGGTAGAAAGGTATCATAAATCAGGAAAGATTACATTTTAAGAAAACAAGATGAGAACATCCTAAGGAAAGAAAGGGAAGGGATAGGATTGTGCTAAACAAATATTTGAGAGAAATCAAGGGAAAAGATATTCACACTTCACAAAGAAGCGGTACCCTTAGGTCAAACTTGACTTTTGTTTTAAGATCTAAGAAAAAACAAATGAAGTGAGCAATAAAATAGCTGCCAGTAGATAGTTAAAGCATGATCAGTGAAGACACTAGATTAAAAGAGATTACATTATACTCAAGTGAATAGCTAAAGGGATACCTGGCCTAATTTGAAGAATGTAAACTGCATAATCCTTCCCCTCCCCCCCAACTTCTATAATTTCAGATTGTAAGCAATTCATGGTAATTTAAAGATTAATTTCTGTAGCAAAATGCATTTAAATACAGAAAGGTGGAGACTGGGTTAATCAGGGATAGGGACTAAGATGAAAACCCTGGATATGGCTACATTAAAGAGATGCAGCTATACCAACTGAAAAGGTTTTTTTCTGTTTATGTGGAACACCACCTCCTTGAATGTCAGTAGCTACAGTGACAGAAGAAGCTGCATCTAAACTAGGAGTTAGGCTGGCAGAAATTTGTCAGTCTGAGACGTGGGCTTTCCCCCCCACATTCCTGTCTAACATTTATATTGATATAACTTTTAAGTGTAGACTAAACCTCCATCTGTCTGAATCGGTATGATTTTAGTAATCATCAAAAACTGTTACTATTTGATAGTTGTGTGTTGGTTTCTGTGCAGTACCCAATGGACAGGTGTTGACTCCACAGAAGTTTCCACAATTCAGTATCTAAGCAGACAGCCCAAGAATTCAAGAGGCATGGAAAGGACTCCCATTCCCATTAAGCTAGAATTAAGTTAGGGGTCGACAAAATTGCAGCTCAGCTAGGCGCCACGCTTCAAAGTCAGGTGCCTAGCTTAGACACCCTTTGCCACCAAACAGGGCCGGATCAAGGCCTGGGGGGCCCCAGGGCTGCCCACTCTTCTGGGACTCCCCATTGTGGCACCCTGCCTGGGGGTGCCCACTCACATTCCCCTGTGCTGGGGGGTGGGATTGGGGGCTCTGGCTGGCACTGCAGAAGCAGTATGGGGGCCATGGCCGGGCCACGCTGCTGCAGGGGGGTTGGGAGGGACTGCAGCCAGCACTGCTGCAGGAGGGGGGCAGCAGGGAGTACCATGCAGAGTGTTTGGGGAGACAGCGGAGGGGGCCACAGGCAGATGCTACTGCAGGGAGGGGGGTGGGGTGTGCTACAGGCTAGGGCTGCTCATCTGCTGCGGAGAGGCCTCATAGGCTAGTGTTGCTGTGAAGAGTGAAGGAGCAGGAGCAGACTAGCCAGCCTTGGGGCTGAGCTGAAAGTGACCAGCAGCACCCTGCCACTCAGGCTGGGGCTGGATTTTTGGGAGGACGTGGAGGCCCCTGTAGGCCAGGGCCAAACCCCACCCCGTAACCGAAATGCAGCCAAATCTCCCCAAAGAAGCCGGCAATTTTATTTATTTATTTTTGTCACCAGAGGGCACGCCTCCATTGCATTTTCCCTAAGCTGCAAAAAGGTAGCAGAGGAGCACCCTCTAGTGACTAAAAGTAAAACGGCCTGCTCCTAAATTTAAAAAAAAACCAAAACCCAGAACTGGCTCCTAGGTGCCAGCCTCCAATATTTGGTTACCATGGAGACCTGATGCCCAGATTCTGTCCAGCCCTGGGTTAAGATACACTATGGGGCCTGCATGGAAAAAAAAATTCTACAGTCTGGTGGTGAAGGGGGCGGCTGCTGAGCTGGGACAGCTGGGGTGGAAGGGAAGAGATGCTCCTTTTTTCTGGCATGCTACACTGTACAGTCAGTGACTGACTCACTGAAACCGCATGCTGCTGATGGCTGACTTGGGTAAGTTTAGGTGCATCTCTGTCCAGAAACCAGCAGAGGGAGCTCCTGCGCAGCTGAGCTGTGAATTCCAGAGAATAAGACACTGAGCAAAGATGCTGCTGCAGGCAGGTAGAAATCTATGGTGGGAGAGGGGGATTTATGGTGGGCTGGATAGAAGTCTTTGGCGGGCTGGAATGTGGCCCACAGGCCATACATTGGACAAGCCTGGTTTAAAATGTTTACAATGCATTAAACTTCTATAGGTGAATGTATATACTCACTTGTCTGCCAGCACATTCGACAACTGCCACGGTGACAAGGTTCTTCACATCTGTGAAGACCACAATTGAGTTTGCGTCCACAAACCAGGGGACACTTATGTTCTTTGTCCTGGGAAAAATATTTAATGAAAAATTACTACGTTATCAATGCTATTTTCCCCTTAGAATGCTCCTGTACCCAAGGACCAAAGAAATTAGCAGTCATTAAGATGTTTTCATACCACATGCTGAGCATCTATGATGACGTGGGAATTTTGTGTAATATTTTTATAAAGCTTATGTATGCCTCAGGTTCCTCTGGTACTTGGGGAGGGAGGAAGTCCATCTCTTCTTGAGACAGGCTAAGATACAGGCATGAGTGGCATCCAACTATCTGAGATTAAATGGACCTTAATCCCCCCAAATCAGTGGAGAAACTATGAAAAGAACAGCAAATCACTGTGACAATGAAACCTGGCAACCAATGACTACCAACTGTCCCACCTCTCTTTATGAAGCCAAGCAGCCTTTCCCCACATCAAAAACAAATGACGGGGCACATGACTTATGAGGAGAGACTTATTTAGTCTACAGAAGAGAAGACTGAGGGGGATTTGATAGCAACCTTCAACTACTTGAAGGGTGCTCCAAAGCGGAAGGAGTTAAGCTATTCTTGGTGGTGACAGAGGACAGAACAAAGAGCAATGGTTTCAAGTTACAGCTGGGGAGGTCTAGGTTGGATATTAGGAAAACCTCTCTCACTAGGAAGGTGGTGAAGCACTGGGGAGGTGGTGGAATTGCCATCTTCGGAAACATTTAAGGCCTGGTTAGACAAAACCCTGGCTGGGATGATTTAGTGGAATGGTGGGTTACTTACCTTTAGGTGTCCCTCTTCGAGATGTGCTGTTTACACCCATTCTAATGTAGGTGTATACATGCCACGGTGCACGGTCCTCCACAAAGCCTTTTGCCCTTAGCCTATCCCTGTACGGACAGCGGCCACCGCCCCCTGGAGTCCCACGCTCAGGCCACAGTATAGTAAGTGGCACTGTCCCTGACCCCTCTTCAGTCCCTTCTTTCGGCTAACTCTGAGAGCGGGGCGGAGGGTATGGAAAGTATGTGAATGGTGCATCTCGAAGGAGGATACCTACAGGTAAGTAACCCTCCATTCTTCTTCAAGCAGCCATTCACATCCATTCTAATGTATTGACTCACAAGCCTTACTCAGGATGGTGGGTGGAGTTGTGGTTTCCCCACCTGTAGGATTGCCCTTCCAAAGGCAGCATTATCCCTTGTCTGCTGTACGATGGCGTAATGAGGCGTAAGCATGTGTATTGATGACCAGGTTGCTGCCCTGCAGACCTCTTGAACTGGGACTTGGGTGAGGAAGGCCATTGATGCTGCCTGGGCTCTAGTTGAATGTGCTCTGAGAGATTTGTTGTAACAGGTTTGGATTCAAGCTGAAATGCGCTGTGTTGAAACTGGTTGGCCTTTCATCCATTGTGCTACAGCGATGAAGAGCTGTTTTGATCTCCGGAATGGTCTCGTTCTTTCTATGTAGCAGGCAAGCGCCCTTCTGACATCCAGGGTGTGCCACCTTCTATGGTCCTCTGATAGGGTCGGCTTCGGAAAGAAGGCTGGCAGAAAGATATCTTGATTCATGTGGAACAGAGAGACAACCTTTGGTAGGAAGGCTAGGTGTGGTCTCAGCTGAACCTTGTCTTTGTAGACAAGGTTCCGATGCCAGGGCCCTCAGTTCTGATAGCTGCCTGGCCGAAGTGATGGCCACTAGGAAGGCGACCTTCCAGGATAAGGTCAGAAGGGGGCAGGTCACCATGGGCACGAATGGGGGTAGTGTGAAGCATCAGAATACCAGGTTCAGGTCCCATTGGGATGTGAGGTCACACACCTGAGGATACAGTCTTTCTATCCCTTTCAGGAAACTTGTTGTCATCAGATGTGTGAAAGGTGTGATTCCCTCAAAGGCTCAGTGGAATACTGAGAGGTGTACCCTGAGCGAGGCTAGGGCCAGCCCTTGAGTCTTCAGATGAAGGAAGTACTCCAGGATGTCCTGAATAGGCGTAGGTTGAGAACCTGGGCCACGGATCATTGCGAACACATTTTCCATTTTGCCTTTTATGTGGACGGCTTTCTGCTGCCGACTAGGACTCTTTGGACCTCCGCTGAGCATGCCCTCTCTTCCACGCTTAGCCATGCAGTCTCCAGGCCGTAAGGTGCAAGGGTTTCAGGTCCGGGTGCAGGAGGGGCCCGTCGCCCTGAATCAGTAGGTCCCTCCATCTTTGGAGCTCCCATGGGAGTGCTATTGAGAGGTTGCACAGAAGGCTGAATCAGTGGTGGCGAGGCCACACTGGGGCGATCACGATTGCAGTCATTCTATCCCTTTTTATCTTTAGCAGGACTCTGGGGATCAGGGGTGTTGGTGGAAAGGAATACCTGGGGGGACCCACCCAATTGGTTAGGGAGGAGAGGTCGATCTTGGAGCAGAAGAGTGTGCATTTCTGGTTTTTACGACTTGCAAAAAGGTCCACATGCAGGTGACCCCACCTCTGGAAGAGGGAGGATGCCACCTCTGGGTGGAGAGACCATTCGTGTTGCAGTAGGAACTGTCTGATGAGTTTGTCTGCCTGGTCATTCCTCACCCCCGGTACGTGGGACGCCATGATGTGGAATTTGTACGTGATGGCCACTTTCCAGAGGAGGACTGCTTCCTTGCAGAGTCTCAAGGAGCGGGCACCTCCCACCGGTTGATGTAGAACATCGCTACCGTGTTGTCTATGAGCAGCTGCACTATTCTGCTCTGGATCAGGTTGAGAAAGACCTTGCATGCAAGATATACAGCCCTCAGCTCCTTGACGTTGATGTGGAGAGCCCTCTCTTCCTCCCCCCATCTCCCTTGAGTGCTGAGACCTGAGCTGTGTGCACCCCAGCCAAGATCTGAGGCATCTGTTATCAATGTTATTGAGGGATTCTTGGCCTCAAGGGGTAATACACCTTCGCTAGCCAGTATTGCAGGGGTCTCATGTGGAGGCGGGCCATCCTTATCAAATAGGTGGAGGCCGCCATGTGTCCCAGCAATCGGAGGCAATATCTCACTGTTGTTGTGGGGGAGTGGCGCAGGTCTGAAATGATGCGGCATATAGTCTCGAACATGGAGACCAGTAGGGATCCCCGCGCCACGGTGGAATCCAGGGTTGCCCCAATGAACTCTATTTTTTGGCATGGGCTGAGCTTTGACTTTTCCAGGTTTAGGAGAAGCCCGTTTGTCACATAAGGTGTGTGTCTGGTTGATGCTGTCTTGGACCTGACGGCAGGACTTCCCCCAATGAGCCAGTCATCAAGGTAGGGGAAGATCTGTATCCCTCATTTCTGTAAGTATGGTGCCACCACCGCACTGCACTTTGTGAACACCCTTGGGGCAAACGAGAGACCAAAGGGCAGGGCGGTGAATTGGTAGCGGTCCCGACCTACCATGAATCGGAGGTACTTTCTGTGGGCCGAGCAGATTGCTATGTCAAAGTATGCATCCTTGAGATCAAGGGCGGCAAACCAATCCCCAGGGTAGGGATTATCTGAGCGAGGGAGACCATCTTTCTGAGGATCAATCTCTCTGGTCTCCCTTTGCTTTCAGACTTAGAAAATATCTGGAATAGAAGCACTGACCTCTTTCCTGGGTGGGAACCCTCTCCACTACTCCTAGTTGGAGGAGGGATTTTATCTCTTGGCGCAGTAGACATTTGTGGGAGGGATCCCCGGGGCTGCCTTGGGGTGAGGTGGGGACTTCTCCCTGGCAGTATGGCTCTGAATTGCAGAGAGTAGCCCTCGGAAATTGTTTCTAAGATCCAGCAGTCTGAGGTGATCTTGGCCCACTGGCCCTGGTACCCTGCAAGGCGGTCCCAGAATGGGTAAGGTTGGGATGGGTCTGGGGAGGTTGTGCCGACCTCGGAGGGTGTGTCAGAAACGCTGTCTCTGGCTATTGGGGCAGTGTCCAGCACTCTCATGAAGCACTGGTGGCAGATCTTGGCCGCGTCTGACCCTGGGAAACCTGTTCTGTCTCTGTCTTGCTGCCTGTAGGACTGTTAATGGACAAGTCTCGCTGTTGTTGATGTCCCAACTGCGGCTAGGGTTACTGGCCACCTTGGGGGCGAAAAGGCTGTCTGGATGGCTGGGGGGGTATACATTCCCAGTGATCTGAGTGTAGCCCGGGAGTCCTTCATGCCATGGAGTTTACTGTCGGTTGACTCAGCGAAGAGGTCAGGGCCCTTGAAGGGGAGGCATTTTATGACCTGTTGCATCTGCGGGGAGAGGCCCAAGTCTTGCAGCCAGGCCATCCTTCTCATGGTCACCACCATTGCCATCACACTGCTGGTAAGGTCCACAGTGTCCCAGGTGGACAGGAGGGCCATCTTGGCTACTGACAGACCTTCCTCCAGGAGTGTGTCGAAGTTCATGATCTGCTCCTCCGGGAGATGGCTCCGAAACCTCGGCATTGAGTCCCACAGGTTAAAGTTGTATCTCCCGAGGAGGGCTTGCTGGTTAGAGACTGTAGGGCTGCCAATGAATAAACCTTATAGACAAACAGATCCAGCCTCTTTGTCTTTTTATTCTTCGTGATGGCCACTTGTTGCCCCTGCCTCTCCCTTTGGTTCAATGGAGTCCACTACCAGGGAGTTTGGGATTGGGTGGTTTAACAGGTACCCAAATTTGTCCACAGGGACGTGGTACTTTTTTTCTGCTCCTTTAGAGATGGTGGGCAGCGAGGTAGTGGTCTGCCACTGGGCTTGAGCGATCTTAAGGACGCCCTCATGCACGCATAGGGCCACCCTGGTTGAGGCTGTTGCATCACCCACATTGAACAGAGGGTCATAGTCCTCCCTGAACTCCTCCACTGGGAGGCATAGGTTGATGCCCATCCTCCACAAGAGGTCCTGGGGGGCGCTGAGGTCCTCTGTTAATGAGGATGAAGTATGCATCACCACCTCATCAGGGGAGGAGCAGCAGCAGGGCCAGAGGCTGTCCCTGGACCCCCCTGAGGAGCCCAAACCAGGGTCCGAGTCTTCCTCAGATTCGAGGCTCTGGAAAGGTACTTGGCCTGTTTGAGGCAGCGGCTCACCTGGGGAGGGGGACGGCTGGGCTTGGCTGGACAGGAGGGCCCACAGATCCCAGTGGGCCCACTGGCCAGACCAATCCTGAAAGTGTCAGACTGGGGGCATCTCTGGCGCCGGCAGGAGTTGGTCCTGGGGCCCAGATGGTAGCAGCATCAGGTGATGGCATTGGTGCCATCATGGGGAGCAACCTCTCTAATTCACCGGTGGTTCCTCTGCCCCCAAAGACGAGGGCAAGTGTGAGGCCAGGGAGGGAGGACCCCGCCTTGTTCGGTGCTGGCATGCCTGGTGCGGCTCCTCAGAGTCAGAATTGCAGGGGCTCTGGGTCAGTGCAGGGCGCTCGCAGTGCAGCTTCATCAAAGGGCAGCCAGATGGTGAGCGGGCCCTCTTCTTGCTTTGCATCAGCAGCTCTTGTGACGAGGATGATGAGATTCACCTTCGGTGTCAGGTGTGTACCTCTGAAAATGAGGAGGAGGAGTCCTGGTGCTTTTCCTCCCGCCACGACACTAGTGTGGGTTCCGGGGGGGGCGCAGACCCCCTGCTCGGTGCCAGGGTCAGTAAGGGTGGTGCCGACGAGCCAGGAGAGAGAGGGCTCCTCGGTGCCGGCAAGGTCCAGTGCAGGGGCTGGGCTTCTCCCCAAGGGAAGCCACTTGTGCTGCCTGTCTCTGGGGATGTGGTGTAGGCCTGTGCTGGAGGCGTTGGTGCCTGTGGTGTGCC
The DNA here is from genome assembly GCA_007922175.1 of Pelusios castaneus. Taxonomy (NCBI): domain Eukaryota; kingdom Metazoa; phylum Chordata; order Testudines; family Pelomedusidae; genus Pelusios; species Pelusios castaneus. The sequence goes on along the minus strand of ML685933.1, from coordinate 189,574 downwards.
AGTGCCAGGGCACTCACCCTTGAGGTAGAACATTGCCACGCCAGGGATCCCAGCAAGGGTTTCCCTCATGATGCTGGTCTCAGTGCTGGTGGCAGTGTGGGGAGGGCTAGCAGGGCCCTAGCCATCTCTAAGGCCTCCAGTGTCAAGGGACCAGCACGGGGTGACCCCTTCCACTGCCTGGGGTGGGGAGTGGCTCGTGGGTAGCGCCATCTGGAGAGCATGATTCCCTTGCTGGGTAAGGGTGTTCCTGGACTGTGGTTCCTGCCGGCTTCAGTGCCGGGGCTCAGTCTTGGCCAGCACGCAGCTTTTTCCTTGGTGCTGACGGGGATTGCCACTGGAGTGGTGCTGGTGCCGAGTGGGTGGGCTGCACCAATGTTCCCGGTGCTGAGGTCGGCTTGGACGTGGTTCTAAGGGCCGCCTCGGTTAGGATTGCCCAAAGTCTACTCTCCCCTGATCCTTTTGAGGCCAGGGCTTAAAGGACCAACAGATCTGGCACTTATCTGTACAGTGCCCCTCGCCCAAGCACTTCTTGTGAGGATCGCTGACAGGGAAGGCCTTCCCACGGGAAGCGCATGGCTTAAACCCTGGCATGGCTGTGGTTCCAGGTTCACGGACCACCCAGGTTCTGCATCAAACTAACTAGGCAAATGCTCACTAACTACAAACTAACTGTGAACACTAACACTAACCTGTAACAACAAATCAATGAAAAAGAACCGTGTGAAAAACACGAGATAGGCACTTGCGAAACGCAAGAGGGATGCAGTTCCAAGACTGTCACTCCTGTGGAAAGAAGGAACTGAAGGGGGCAGGGTCAGTGCCACCCATTATCCTGTGGCTCAAGCGCGGAACTCCAGGGGGCGGTGGCTACTGACCCTACAGGGAGAAGCTAAGGGCAAAAAGCTTTCCGGAGGACCGTGCACTGCAACATGTATACACCTACACTGGAATGGATGTGAACAGCTGCTCGAGGAAGTAGTCCTGCTTTTAGCAGGGGGCTGGAATAGATGATGACTTCATGAGGTCTGTTTCAGCCCTAATAGTCTATGATTCTATTCTAGTCTATGATGGGGTGGTATGAGATGGGAGTTAAGTGCTGGAGCAGTCAGGGCCCATTCACTGGGAAGTCAGACTGATGTGGTCAGACTGAGTGAAAGATGTTAAGGCAGAGTCCATTCTCTTCATTTCTCTATGCAAACCAGGGTCTTCCTATGGTGCATTCTAGTTGACTAATACATTCTACAGTTTGAAAATGTTGGCTGAGTGTCACTAGAGATGTTGGTGGAGCTGCATTGCTCCCTTAGAATGTACAAGTTTTCATTAGAGGTCTGTCTCAGTGGGACTTGCTGAACAAAGCTCATAGCGTGAAACATGAATGCTGAACAAACAAGGAATGCTGAAGGCTACCAGTCAAAGGAGACAGTGAAACCACATGGCTCACTTTGGAGAAAGAGTGAGAACTCTACAGGGTTTGGCACACTAAAGAGGTCTTCACAGAGACTATTCCAAAGCTGGGGTCACAGCACCAACACTGTGGATCTATGACAGCATCTCATTGTATAGCTGGAGTTCTATCAACTTAGGTATAGTATACACACAAACTTTGTGTTGGTACAGGTTTTATATTTGGTTAGGACTATGGTTTATTTTTAAGTCGAAGTTGTTATTCTGTACAACTACTAGCATGGTCACAGTTACACTGACATATGGACAAGTCCCAAAGGGGTAGCCATGTTAGTTTAGCTCAGCAAAACAAGCAAAGAGTCCTGTGGCACTTTTAAAGACTAACAAATTTATTTATCACATAAGCTTTTGTGGGAGAAAATCCCATTTCGTCATACACTTTGAAGATGGGGAACTTACAGAATGTGAGGAAAATAAATGCAGGGAAGTGTAAGACATAGGATCAGATCAGGCTGTAACAGCAAATCAAAGCAGATGTTAAGATTTAAACACTGGGGAACAGCATAAAGAGGAAAGTGAGGTCAAATCACCTGTTGCAATGAGAAAAAAATCCATAGTCCAACAGAAACATTAAAGCAGGCACATCTCCCTGCATCAAACAACGTTACCAACTTTGCCCACATATCTACACAAAAGACAGACACAGGACCTAATCAAGCCAGCTATTCCACCAAGGGCTCATTCTCCTGCTCATCCACCAACGTAATTTATGCCATCAGGTGTTGGAAATGCCCCCTGCCTTATATATTGGACAAACAGGACAGTCTCTGCGCAGAAGAATAAATGAACACAAATCTGACATCAGAAATCACAACATTCAAAAACCAATAGGAGTACACTTCAATCTCCCTGCTCACTCCATTGATGACTGTTAATAGCTGTGCTCAAACAAATGAATAACAAATGAAAGCTTCAAAGAGAAACTGCAGAACTGGAATTCATATGTAGAGTTGACGCCATTGCCTCTGGGTTAAACAGGGACTATGGATATTTTTCTTATTACAACAGATTTGACCTCACCTTCCTCTACATGCTGTTCCCCAGTGTTTGAATCTTAACATCTGCTTTGATTTGCTGTTACAGCCTGACCTGATCCTATGTCTTAAACCACCCTGCATTTATTTTCCTCCCATTCTGTAAATTCCCTCTCTTCAAAGCATCTTACAAAGTGGGATTTTGTCCCACGAAAGTTCATGCTATAAATAAATTTGTTAGTCTTTAAAAGTGCATCATTTTATACTGAATAATACCTCATTGTATATCTATATATGAACTTACCACACAGCAAATTTCGTTACACTTGTGACGTCCACATGACCGTTTCTTGTTACATCGCTTGTCACACATAAATACAATATCAGCTGTTGAAGTAGAAAAAAAGAATTGTGTCTTTATAATTATAATTCAAACATTCAACCTTAGGACTACATCTTATACAAACTATAATAAATAAATGTGTGTAGCAAGATCACACTAAAATCAATATAAGTAATGGAACAAAGAAAACGGGAAATTCTTATATAGGCAGCACAAATCATTGTATAGTGAGGCTATTATAATGAGATGCTCTAGAGGGGTAGCCATGTTAGTCTATTTCAGCAAAACATGGGAGTCCTGTGGCATTCTTAAAAACTAACAAATGTATTTATGCATGAGCTTTCATGGGTATAATAATTATCAATATTATTTTGAGGGTATTATACCCACAAAAGCTCATGCAATAAATACATTTGTTAGTCTTTAAAAGTGCCACAGGACTCCTTCTTTATTATAATGAGATTTATAATGCAACACTGGACCAAACTCTCTTTTATAATTAACATGAAACATAAGCCTGGTGGCTGTATTTTGGCTTCTTGTTTAATAGTGTCAATATTAAATGACCACCAATAGTCTTTAATGAAGGCTAATGTTCCTGGTAAGAAAACAGAATCCCCATTTAATTTTTAGACTGATTAAATCTGTTATAGACTGTAAAGTGACCATATACAGTTTAAATGCCATGAGCAAAAAGACTCTGTAAACCAGGGGTCCTCAAACTTTTTAAACAGGGGGACAGTTCACGGTCCCTCAGACTGTTGGGGGGCCGTACTATAGTTTGAAAAAAACATGAACGCATAGCTATCACGTCTGCTGCTGGCCTGTGTTTCTGGGTACTGGGTGGCAGGCGGTAATGAATCCACACACTTTTTGTTGGCGCTGTGGGGCTCCGGCCAGGCCCAGAGTGTAGGACTGACCGATTTTAGCCTGCTGGTCTGCTGTTGTGTAGGCAACTAGTAACCAATGTTCCCTCTAGGTTTGGCGGCTTGTGTGCAAAATTTTCAAGCCGTGTGCAAAACTTTTTCTGAATAAAATTTTTGTGCAAACTCACACGACAGAAATTATAGGCATTAATTGAAGTTAAAGTGATTGTAAATAGAATTAATTAATTGTGTTTAATTAATTTAATTTGAACGAATTTTGAATTGAAATTTTATAAAGGTTTTTATTTAAAATTAATTTTTAAAAAGCTTTTTAAAAAAGAAGGAAGAGAAAGAAAAAAGAGAAAGAAGGAAGGAGAAAAAGAAAAAAGTAAGAGAAAGAAAGGAAGGAAGCAAAGAAAGAAAGAGCAGGAAGGAAGGAAGGAAGGGGAAGACAAAGAAGAGAAAGAAAAAAGAAAGGAAGGAAAGGAAGAGGAAGACAAAAGAGAAAAAGAAAAAAGAGAAAGGAAGAAAAGAGAGAAGGTAGGAAAAGAAAGGCGGAGAGAAAGAAAAAGGAAGGCAAAGAAGAAAAGGAAGGCAAGAAAGAAAA
>ML685933.1:113613-185310 GCA_007922175.1 Pelusios castaneus | reverse complement strand
AAAAGGAAGGCAAGAAAGAAAAAGGAAGGCAAAGAAGAAAAGGAAGGAAAGAAAGAAAAAGGAAGGCAAAGAAGAGAAAGGAAGGCAAAGAAGAGAAAGAAGGGAAGAGAAAGGAAGGCAAAGAAGAGAAAGGAGGAAAGAAAGAAGCCGAGGCCACTGGCGGTGGGGACCCGAACGCAGCCTCGGGAGGGCAGAGCAGACCCCCGGCACCGGAGACCAATCCTGGCCCTGTGCCAGGAGGCCGAGGCTGTCGGTGGAGCGGAGCCGACCCCGGCCCCAGGCCAAGAAGTCGAGGCGGCCAGCGGGTGGGAGCCTGGGAGCCTGTCCCAGCTGCAGCCACCCCGCTGCCCCGGCCGCATGGGGCAGGCGCGCACACATGCCCCAGCCTTGAGCCTCCCTGCTCCGCCCTGGGGGCGGGGAGGGCCAGCCCAGAGGCCGGGCTCAGGTCGGGTCTGCCGCGGCAAAGCCGCAGCCCCGGGGGTTTGGTGGGGGCTGCCGGCCTGCGCGGGGGTCCCTTAGTGCTGCGCGGGGGTTGCGACAGCCACTGCGCGGCCGTGCACCCGCGCAGCTTAGAGGGAACACTGGCGGGGACCCGAACGCGGTCCCGGGAGGGCAGAGCAGACCCCGGCAACGGAGACCGATCCTGGCCCCGTGCTGGGAGGCCGAGGCTGTCGGCGGAGTGGGGCCGGGTCGGCTCCGAGCCGGGAAGTCGAGACGACCGGCGGGTGGGAGCCTGGGAGCCTGCCCCGGCCGCGGCCACCCCGCTGCCCCGGCCGCATGGGGCAGGCAGGCAGGCAGGCAGGCGTGCGCACATGCCCCGGCCCTGAGCCTGCCTGTTCCGCCCTGGGGGAACTGGACGCAGCGCTGCCCGCAGCAGGGGCCGGGTAAATGACCTTGGTGGGCCGTATCCGGCCCGCGGGCTGTAGTTTGAGGACCCCTGCTGTAAACAGTAACAAGTTACAAGAAAGGAACAGTTCCAAAGGGGTAGCCATGTTAGTCTAGTTCAGCAAAACAAAGAACAGTCATTGATGGTGTACCTTCAACATGGGCTGAGGCTGCTGCATTTCAATTTACATTCAAATACCTATAGCAATACCTAAGAATACCTGCAGAATAGTTACAATTACTAATAAAAGCAGAATTTGGAAGTATTGATGTATTAATATTCTTAGACACACAAACATTAAGATAGTGGCTTAAGAAACAGCTAATGGATTTTAAAATCTGAAAATCTGACCACCTTTATGTTACCACATAAAGTAGAGAATATTAGTTACCGGTAACACTGTCGTAGTCGCCTCAACTCCCATCCTACAACACTGAGTTGAAAGACAGTGTTATGGTAACACCTATTAGAAGCAGGGAGGAAAAGAATTCTAAAACCCTGCCCCTGATTCCGTAAGTCTCAGCCACAACTGCATCCCATCAGGAAGAGAACTTCCAAATCTACAGAGAAGGAAACAGCATGAAAGACAGAAAAATAAAACAAGCAACAAAACAACAGCCAAAGGGAAGGCAGATGAGATATAGTAGAGAAGAGGAGAGAAACAGAACTGCTGGTAATTTTCCCCTTTGTTGTATATCTTTCTCTTCTATCCTACAACATTGGATTAAGGCACAAAAAGAGGGTGCAGCAAGCAGTAACCCCAGGAGGTGGGGCTACCTGAAGATGCCACTATCAGATCCTTGCAGCCAAAGGAGGTAAAGAAGTGGAGATACCTAACTGATGACAAATTTATAAAGGAGTAAAGAGACAATCATGCTGCTGTCTTTTACACCTCATATACAAAAGTTCAGTATGTTCAGTGCTTGCGAAGATTCCTCTAGCCACATGGAATTTGACAAGTTTATGTGACAGTCTGGTCACATGCTTTAAGAACATAGCACAAGATCCAGTTAGCAAAAGCTAAGATGGCTGCAGCATTACCTTTGAAACCCTTTTTTCACTTTTTAAACTCCCAGAATGGAATAAAAGTGCTTCATCCAATAAAGGCACCTTCTGGTGGGGAAAACTAGATTAGCACCGAGCGGGGAAGAACAATAGATAGAACATGATACTCATCTTTTGAACAAATTCTGAACACAGCCAAACGTTCATGGAAAATGAGGGAGGTAAGGAGGAGAGAAGATGAGAGTTCAACTCATTCACTCACCTGAGATCACTGTGGTAAGAAAAACTATCATAAAGGAAAGAAGTTTCCCCTAAGGCCTCTCGTAAGAGTTGGCTGCATCAAAACTTACATGATGATGATCAAATTCCACGAAATCACTGGATGAATCGCTGGTCTTTGAGACCATTTCTTGAATACCAACAGAAAGAAATCCAAAACTTATTTGTATCACATCAGGCCACAAAGGATTTCCAGTTCTGAGAACAAGAGAGTAGCCTACATTCTGCTGTTCTCCAGAGACTCTGCCACCTCAGTGGAGAAATTTCTTATTTTAGAAACAGGTCACTTCAAGCTGAATGAAGCCAGTTTGAAATGAAGGGGACTGTAAAACAGGAACTGGAGAAAATAGGGCCAGGGTACTAGGAAGCACTAATCACTAGTAGACTCATCAAGTCTTAAAGAGCAACTACAGAGTGACTGTGAAATAAAATCACAAATCTACTTCATCAGCCTGGGCAGCAGGGGAAGCAGTGCTACAGTTCCCCACTCCAATTCTCAGCTGAGACACACAGGACATGAAGGGCATAGGCACAGCATCGATGGATAGTGCTGGTCAAAAGGTTTCACTCTTGTGCGCATGCAAAGAACAATTGTACTGCTGTTCTTTTTCTTTTAATGGTTCGTTAGCACTAAGTAAGGAATACTGTAGAATGCTGTGGCTTTCTGGACAATCCAGACTCCCTGAAAACCAAAACATTTTCAGCACTTGACTTTGGGGTCTCTTGAGGCAGGACATGTGGAGAAGGACCTGTAATCAGCTCTTATTCTGAACCTGTCCTCAAAACTCTCTCAGATTCCTGTATAATGTGGATCCTAGTTGGCACACGCAATGCTTTTGACTAGTGAAACTCTGGAAAAAGCACCACTAAGTTGGCAAATGCCCTTCATTCAAGCATCTCAGGCATTGAGTACAAGTGTCTGAAATGGGATGTTTTAAGCCACAAGATGAAATGGCTTCACTGTTAAACCCTACTGACCAAAGCCTCCCCCAAGAACAATACAGGAATTGTTCCCTAGCGAAACAGAGAAGATAAGAAGATTAAAAAGTTAAAACCTGGCATATTTGTAAAAATATACTATTCAGTATGTTCTATGCCTGTGCAAACAGTATAGTCTTCTAAAGACTGCAACATTTTGGACTTGATAAGGTCTTTGGGGTTGAATTACACCCTAATCAGAAAATTTTGCTTATGAAAACTTGAAACATTAAGAATGTGAGGAGAAAAACTCATATACATTTTATGGTGCACACTTTCTACTAATTTTTCTTTTTAAAACAACAATTCTGATATAAAACACTAAACTTAGGGCTAAGACTGTTTCAGTGCATTTTGATACAATAGTGAAAATACCAGGGAAGGAGAAAAAAATCTTTAGGAAAAAAGGTTAAGTAATTGGAGAAGGCTTTCTTTTTGTCTGAAATGTTCTAAAAGGTCTCCCCTCAATGAAGTCCCAGGTACAGATTTAATAGAAGGAGACAACAATTATTTGCACTGGAAAATTCCAACACTGAAAGCACCATGAATGGCATATTGATGTATTTACTCTTATTTGAATCCTTCTACAGATCTGATGGAGCAGCATATACATATATACAGACACATGCTTTGATTCAAAAGAATTTTAAAAAATTGACCCTATTTAGGTGAAAAAGAGAATAAAATATCTAAAATAATTATTTTTTTAAAAAAGCAATGAAAGCAAATAATATAGTACATGAAAACAGTAAATACATAAAACCCAAGACATGAGTATTGTGTAATGAATGAAAAGAACAATATTCTTCATATAACCTCCAGCATCTGATCTCTTCATCCTCATACTTTCATTCAATAAGTGAAGTAACAAGCACAAAGAATATATCAGTTTGAGTAGATACTTTTAAAGCTCCTGTTTCATAAAGATGTTAAACACCATTAGCATATTATAACTATTTACCTTTATTTTTGAGGAGGGCACATGGGACTTCCTAAGAAACAGATAGGAAAGGATTAAATCACAGCAAATTAAATGCAGCTAGAGTGTAATGCTCTAGGAAGCTAACAACTACATATTAAAAAAAAATCAAGCAATTGTTTTGTAGTGTCTTTTGGTCATGCAAGTTTTTCTCCTAATGATCTGATCTGATGGGACAAGGTGCAGTGCAGATCAGTGTCTCTTCAGTTCCCCTCTTACCATGGAGCAGAAAAGAAGTGGGAGGAGTATTCACAGTGAAATTTAGAGAGGGAACAAACATCTCAAAGAACCTCCCGGAAGGAAGTCAGTAACTGCCATCTCTTCTTGGCGCACTAGTCCCTGTGTATAATTGCACCTGAGGGACAGTGATAAAAAGAGTTTAACAAGGTGGCAGGAGGAGGCAATTAATACAGATACCTGTAATACCACAGTCCAAATAACTGCTTCTGTAGTGGAGGCTAATTGCTTAATGTTTTGTGACTATATCAACATTGTTCCAGGTAGCTGCTCCACAACAAAGAGATGTGCTGAGGTTGCTTGTGATTTTGTGACATGAGCTCTTGCCCCACACAGAGGAAGAACATGTGTCAACTGGTCACACAGAATGAGACAGGCAAAGATCCACTTAAAGAGTTTCTGACCAAATAATCCCTGTCTTTGTGACCATTTCAATATAGTGACAAACAGACTTAGAGATTGACTAACTGACTTTGTTTTCTGCAGGTAGAACATCACAGTTCGTCTGATGTCCAAAGAACGAAGTCTCCTCATGTCTTTGGAAGCATGAGATTTTGGAAAGAATACCATTAAGCAGATGCAATTGATGCAAAGCTCAGAAATTCCTTTCAGGTGAAGGCAAAGGGAAACCTCCTCATGAAAATAGCATATGACGGGTCATCCATGAGCACTCCCAGTTAGCTCATGCTTCCAGTCGATGTGATGATGATAAAAAAGTTGACCCTAATGGGTATATGGGACATAGAATGTGATGCCAGTGATTCAATGGTGGACTGGTAAGTACTGATAGTACATGGTTGAAGTCCCATTGTGTTGCAGTTTTCATCCCTGCGCAGGAAGGTCCTATTTAGACTTTTCAGGACGCTAACTCTTGTTGGTCAGCAAAAATAGAATATCATTTTACTGGAGGATAGAAGATATGAATGTTGCTTGTTGACTCAAGGAGCTAATGGAAGTCCTGAAGTTCTCAGGGACAGGAGACAGTCTAAAACTGCAGGAATAATAAAACTCCATTGTGCCCAGGCAGAAACTCAGGAATGCCTCCATTTAACTACATAACATTTTCTGGTGGGTCTTTCCTACTTTGACTGAGAGAAGACTGAATGGCCTCCAAGCAGGAATGTTCTAAATCCAACGCCTAGCCAAATTCCAGGCTGTGAAGTGGACATGGCTAGGTTAGAATGTCTGTTCTTGCCATTCTACTGATTTAATAGATCTGGCCAGGGCCCTCTAGAGCTGCAGAGAGAAAGGGTGGAGTCTGGAGGGGAGAGCAGTACCTCGCTTCACCCATGGCTCTGCTGGGCCCATGTAGTGGGAGGGGACAGGGCCAAGAGGCAGAGAGGAGGCAGCTACGCTCTGAGCCACCAACTGGTTTAGCTGGCGGGCCAGATTAAAGGCTCCTGCAAGCTATGGTTTGCTCATCTCTGTCTTAGGGGAAATTATTGCTCTGGTGTTTATATAGTCTCTACATGGTGAATATATGGAACGGAGCCTACGTCATAAACAATGTAGGTGGAGCCTGACAAATGGTGTTTTGTAAGTACGTGACACCAGGTGGCTTAATTGGGAAAGGCAGATCTTGATAGTGGTTTGTGGTCTGAATGTGACTTCTTTTATCCAATTGTCTGTGGTTTGGAATCTTTCAAAAAAAGAGGTATGCCCTCACACCGAGATCAAATCCAGGGTTGCTCCTGTAAAGTTTATTGTCCTTGTGGGAGTGAAAATAGACTCTCTCTTTATTAAGCCAGATTTCTAAGGCTGCTAGAAGCTGGTGCAATAACAGTGTTGCTGATTGGACCTTCTGACTGAAATGATCCATTAGGAGTCAGTCGTCCAGATACGGAAGATGTCTCATTGGCTATGTCTACACTTGCACTTTTAAGTCGACTTAGTGCGTCTACACTATAAAATTAAGTCGACTTAAAGGGGACCTAGCGCGTCTCCACTTGATGCTTAGGTCGACTTCTAGGGGCTATGGGGACCTTGGGCAGGTCCACGGTGGTGGTGGAGAGCCCCTTGTGTGCAATGGGGCAAAGGGGGACAGGGACCCTGGCAGGGCATGTGAGCAGGGTGTGATGCTGTCTGGATTTACAGAAGCATTTATGATATTTTCTATTCATATATCATAAATGCTATAATCTATAGGAACTATGTCATGTTTGTTATCAATAGAAAGGTAGTAATTTGCTGGGAATGAGTATATAGTTTATGTCTAGGAATTGTATTTGTATTAGAAGTTAGTTTAGTTAGGAATTTGGTGTTATATCTATACTTTAACTTGTGTGATTTTATGGAAATGCCCGTGTAAAACCATTGTCTCCTTAATCTTAAGGAATCTGCGAGGTGATATGGGACCAGGGAGTAACCTGATGAGCCATTAAGGACGCAATGGTTGTATTCCTTATGTCCTTAATGGCTCATCAGGTTACTCCCTGGGCCCATATCACCTGGCACATTCCTTAACATTAAGGAGACAATGGTTTTACACAGGCATTTCCATAAAATCACGCACATTAAAGTATAGATATAATACCAAATTCCTAACTAAACTAACTTCTAATCCAAATACAATTCCTAGACATAAACTATATACTCATTCCCAGCAAATTAATACCCAAATTAATATCATAAATGCTTCCCTAAATCCAGACAGCAATCACACCCTACCCACATGCCCTGCCCTTTGGGGGGCATGTCAGGCTCCTCCTGTGCCCCCACCCCCTTGGCAGGGAGGGCATTAGTGTAGTCCTGGGGTAGCCCTAAGTCGACTTAGGGCTACCCCAGGGCTACGCTGGCTTAATTTGACTTTAAAAAGTCGAATTAAGCCTGAAGTCTAATGAAAAGGTGGTTTAATAAAGTCGACTTAATTTTCATTAAGCAAGCTGCTTAAGTCAACTTAAGGAAACTGTACTGTAGACGCAGGGTAGCTTAAGTCGATTTAATTTACCAGTGTAGACACAGCCATTTAGCTGTAATGTCTCATTGGGTCCACACTACTTAGAAAGCTTTTGCTATTGCTAATCCAAATGAGAGTGCTCTACTGGTGATATTCTTATCCTACCAGAAACCTAAAGAAACTTCTGCAGGATAGATGAATGTTCACAAGAAAATAAGTGCCTTCCTTGAAAAATGACATGAACAATATTCATTTCTGTAGAAAGAGATTTCTGATGCCAATATAACCATTACAATTTTAATTTGTGAATAAAATATTTAATTACTGAAGGTCAAGAATGGCCTCCATCTGTTTTTCTTAGGAATATGAAATATGCAGAATAAAATATCCATTTAGCAGAGGGTTATTCTAGAGTCTTTCACCAGGTGTTGGCACTCAGCCTTCTTATTAAGTAAGTTAGATTAAACAAATGACAAGTTCTGATATTTTAAGTTTTACTGGGGAACCCAAACGAGCTCAGCCAAGACACGCACATCATGATTATTCCTCTGTCTATTCCTCTAGAAGCACTCTAGAAGCAGAGTCAGCTGCATGCACTGCAACTTGAATAGAAATTTTGTCCACTAGCTTGTTCAGTGAGGGCCAGAAATTGGACTCTGTTTTCAAGAGAATTTTCCCTTGAAGTTCAATATCTTTGAATAATTGTTAAAAGGGTGGTGATTCCTGCTCTACTGGCAGAGCCAGTGGTACTGACTGGGTGAAAGCTCCTGTGGACTGAAACAGAAACATTCCTGTCTCCATGAGACAGTTTCCTACTCTGGTGTCATAAATGTCTGAAAAAAGAAGTATCCCTTTCGGTTGATGTACCCTGGGGCAAGGTGATCCAATGATAAGATAGGGATATGCGTGCCATCTATTGCTCAGCCACAGTTTGGGAACCCCATTATGGCAAACTGTCTACTATGTCCTGAATGTTTCCCAAAGTCAAGAGTCCTCCTTAGCAGAAGTCATAGAATCATAGGGCTGGAAGGGACCTCATAAAGTCATCTAGTCCAACCCCCTCTAAAAGCAGGACCACTCCCACTAAATCATCCCAGCCAGGGTTCTGTCTAACCAGGTATTAAAAGTTTCCAAGATGGATGTTCCACCACCTTTCTAGGTAATCCATTCCTGTGCTTCACCACCCTCCTAATATCCAACCTAGACCTCCCCAGCTGCAACTTGAGACCATTGCTCTTTCTTCTGTCCTCTGTCACCACTGAGAATAGCCTAGCTCCCTCCTCTTTGGAGCACCTCTTCAAGTAGTTGAAGTTTGCTATCAAATCCCCCCTTAGTCTTCTCTTCTGCAGACTAAATAAGCCTAGTTCCTTCAGTCTCTCCTTGTAAGTCATGTGCCCCAGCCCCCTAATCATTTTCATTGGCCTCCGCTGGACTCTTTCTAATTTGACCACAACCTTTCTGTAGCGAGGAGCCCAAAACTGGACACAGTATTCCATATGTGGCCTCACCAGTGCCAGATAGAGGGGAATAATCACATCCATCGCTCTGCTGGCAACGTTCCTCTGATGCAGCCCAATATGCCAATGGCCTTTTTAGCAACAAGGGCACACTGTTGGCTCATATCCAGCTTTCCATCCACCATAACCCCCAGGTCCTTTTCTACAGAGCTGCTACTTCACCGATCAGACCCCATCCTGTAGCAGTACATGGGATTTTTCTGTCTTAAGTGCAGGACTTTGTACTTGTCCTTGTTGAACCTCATGAGATTTCTTTTGGCCCAATGCTCCAATTTGTCTAGACCTCCCTGAATCCTATTCCTACCCTCCAGCATATCTACCATTCCTCCCAGCTTGGTGTCATCTGCAAACTTATTGAGGGTGCAATCTATCCCATCATCCAGATCATTAATGAAGAAGTTGAACAAAACCAGCCCCAGCACTGACACAGGATTTTTTTTTTTAAAAAAAAGGGGGGGGGGGGGGGGAGAGACAAAAAACCTGTTTAGGACAAATAAGAAGGGGAGGAGGAAGGAAGTTGGATCATGGGAGGACAGAGACCTTCCCAAAAGTCTCTGCAGCTAGTTGCACTGTGGGATAGCTACCCATGGTGCATTGTTTTGCTTATCAATGAAAACATGGCTGGTGTGGATGGAACTCCCCCAAGCGACGAGCATGGGGTGATCACACTTATCCAATTTCATTAGTTTGGTGGATGAATGTTGATTGAAATTAAATCGACTTATTTTTGCAGCATAGGCATACCCTCACATATTTAGCATTAAATATTTACATACCATCACATATTTAGACTAAAATTCAAACCACACAAATATTAAAGAAAAACTATTTACCATATATTAACAGGTTTGAAAAACAAAAGCACTGAGAAATCAGTGAACATAGATTTTGACTCAAGCCATTTGGCAGTACGAAGGAACTAGAGAGGCATCAGTCTGCCCCACGACTCATACCCTTGGTTCAGAGCATGAGAACAACTGTATAGGCATGAACATCAATGGACACCACTTGACCAAAATCTCCAGTCTCGGGCACATGGGAAGCATGTGTACCCATGTGTGAAATACACTGGGACCCAATACTCAAAGAACTACCTCAAAATATTAAGATACACATTTTATTTTATGTTTAAATATCACAACAAATTTAAAGTATTCTTTTTCTTAGGGTTTCTTCAACATCACAGAGTACTGCAGTTATTTTACCTCCTCATCTCATTCCTGAAGAGACATTAGACCAGGGGTGTCAAACATGCAGCCTGCATGAGGCCCCTGAGCCTCTTCCATCTGGCCCGTGACTGTGCTCCACAGGACCAACTATCTCCTTAACAGGGAGAGGGAAGGGAACAGAGACAGAGAGATCTTGTATACAGAGTGCTCCATGATGCCACAAGAGTGTCAGGTCTCATGACACCATGGAGCACTAGGGCTACGCAAGCTTGCTCTCCACAAGACCACACTCTCTCCCTAACAGAGAGGTGTGACACTGTGAAGTGCAGTCTCGCATACACAGCGTTCTACAAGGAAAGCATCTCTACTTGCTGAGGAGCTACAAAAGTTTTTTTTAAAAATAGCTATGCTAGAACTCATAGCAGCAAGAGATAATCCTAGGCCTTATGTTCAAAAATTTATCATCAGGAAAGTAAGTCTGCAGGGATAAATATGCTGGACATTGGTGGTAAAGTCACAAACATCAGATATACATGTATATAAATTAACACATCAGATTCAGTAAGGCTCCATAATGGTAAATTTCTTCAAAGATCTGGCTCCACACAAGAAAAATAAAATAACTGACCTGTTACTGGCAATATAAAAATTGATAATGTGTTGGATTACAACAGCATAAAATAAGAAAGAAAAGAAGACTACTAAACACATGCCTGTCACTGTAGGCCATGCAGGAGCCCTAGACATAACTAAGAGTATGAACCAAAGGCTATGAATTGAATCAGTGTACGTCAGGCCTTGGCAGAATGGCAACATTATTAGAAAGCAAATTCCTGACCTGAGAGGATGGCACAGAAAGACCCAGATTTCTCAGGTATCTGCATAAAAGGTACAAGAACACACCAAAATGTACAAGAATCCTCATAAGATAAGGAGGGAAGGACAAGATAATGGATGACAATGTTTTGTTCGAACTAGCAGATACAAGGTATAGGATTTAATGAAAAGCATATGGACTCTAATATGTAACTTCTTTGTATCAGTGTATGAAAAGAAAAGTCATGCGGGGCATCTTTGTATTAGTCTAGATATGGTTGTACCAGCCCTGCATACGAGTTAGTGTACTATGGGGTACTAGGACCATGCTTTGTCAACAGTATACTTGTCCCTGCACCTTCGCATAGGAACAAGTCCGTGGTCTTTTATGACTAACATGAGGTCTGCTGAATCAATATACTGCATTTTCTGCTAGTGCCACTAATATCAGAGCTCTAAGATCAGTAGAACTAGCAACATTAAAAGAACCCTGCGGTGACACACAAATGTGGATCTGCATCTGATCCACATCTTTCAGTATGTATCCAGCCATGATCCGTAAGCCATGTTCTGTGTTTATCCACATCCACACCACCCTTGCCCCTGCAACAGCTCATTCTCAAACAGTATCTCTGAGGAGGAGCGTTTGAGTGCCCGCCTGTATGCTATATTATAAGAAAGCTGTGGCTTAATAAATGTGCACATGCAATTATTGTTATTTTTATTTTAAACAAATATTATACAACAATCATACAGTCCTGGCCTTCTTCTGGGGCAGCTCCTGGGCTGCTAGAGAGCACCAGCACCCTAACAACTGACCCCCACTGCTTCCTAGACTCCTGAATAGCTGCAGAAGACACCCCACATCTGCTGAACTGCTGATTGCAGCCAGGCCCCATCTCCCTGGATCACTCAGCTGTTGGTTGGCAAGACACAGGCCACTCCTGAGCTGTTTGAAAGCCAGCTGATTGGTGGCAACAGCAACAGGGATTGCAGATGCTTGCCACCAATCAGCTGGCTTCTGAATAGTTCAGTCATGGAGGCAGCTTGAGGATTGGCCACTTTGAGCAGCTGATCATCAATAGCTGGGGGAAGGGGTTCTGATGGGTGGCCAACTGCCCCCTCCCAGCTTCCTTGATGAGTTGGTGGGCAGCAAGCCCCCAGACCACCTCCACATGAATTGTTCAGAGACCAGCTTATCAGTGGCGAGGGGAGGGAGGAGAGGCGCGCTGGCCTCTGCTGATCAGATAGGCTGGGAACAGCACTGGTTCTACAATTCTGTGTGTTGTGAAAGTTGGCTGAATATGGGCTGGTTAAAAGCCAGCATCTGACCCAAGGCAGAGTGGTCAAAAGTGGCTTTTTAGTGCCATCTCTTCATTCTTCTGATCCTGGAATCAGTCAGGAGATGATTCAAATGGATTCTCTGTTTGCTAGCAACTGTGTATTTACGGCTGGAAGCTTTACTCTAGTGTTCCGTAAAGTGCTCACCAACTCTTCATCGCTGCCTACACGGAGCAGATCTAGCAAGACACATCCGAACTCATTACCCCCATCCATTACCCCATGAGAGACAGCAATGTCTCCCCTGCTCAGCCACAGAGGTGGGAGAAGACGGTGATTATCCCCTTTGAAATGCAGCACTCTAGTTGTCTAAGGATCATTGGATTCCATGGAGATCATAAGAACTATATTATATAGAACCACTCACAGTGGAGTAAAACTGTACTGCTACTGGAGTGAAGTTTCACTATAAAATTAGCGGACATCCACAGAAAAGCACAGACACAACTTGCAATTTTTACTTCTCTGTAACCACATTTTCTATAATAAATTACTATCATAACACACTCCTCATAGTATTTTGAAAAGCTGCTCCTTGTGTGGCCATGCAGTGCCGAGACTGAAAGCACTTCCATTTCATCAAACAAGCAAGTATTCTGTTAATCCATAGCAACTAGGGTATGAAGGTAAAAATATACATGGATTTCCAATTTTTGTTGGTATTTGATTCCATCTATATAAACTAACTTAGTTTCTAATAAATTCCTTATCAACTCTTATAACTATATCTTTTATATAACAGAAAATCACAATGCACTCACTGGATGGCCAACCAGTGCTTGTGCCAGGACAGCCCTGACACCTTTTCAAACATTCAAGGCTATTAATTACCTGCTCTGAATTGGACGACATGGTCTTAGACATCTTCCTTGGGACAGCTGATTGTCTCTGAAATATTACTATGTAAAAACATTGAATCATCTACAGTTTCTGGCTTCAGTGAAGTATGAGTCTGATTACTTATGTGATCAGAGACTGAGAAAGCTCTCTTGGAGGGTGCACTGGATGCAGGGATGGAATGTACAAACTGCAATCCAACTGAGAAGGAGAAAGTTTTACTTCTGTTGTGTTCACCACTCCAGCAGTTGGAAATCTTTGTCAGCTTCAGGTTGATATACTTTGACACTTCATCACCATCATTTCTACAATCCCCATCCAAATCCAGAAACTCTGCAAGTGACCATTTTGTCTTCTTTGGGGATGGTGATAATGTCTGTGTATCTGAGAAAAGTGTAAGATTCATTGTAGGAATACTTCTCTCCTGCAACCAGACTAGTTTTTTGGTTTCTTGATAAACTTTGTCTCTCTTCTTCAGTGAAAAATTTTATCCCCTTCATTCATGGGTGCAAAAAATTGCTACTTTGTGCTTGATTTCAAACTTTTGGATGAGACATTGCAAGGCTTCGGATACAAATTGACATACACTATTAGTATCAGTGGTAGAAGGATGAAGATGCTTTTTCAGCCTTTTGTATGAAATTGGCACTAAGTGGAGAGTGGGCTGTAATGACCACTCTAGCACATCTTATGCTTCTTTGAAGGGCTGCAGTAAATCTATTAAAGTGCACAAGGTCTTGTCAATGCTACCAATGAGTTGTCTATCCCCTTTTTCTGTCAAAATTTCATATATTCTGTCCCACTGCTCCTCAGTTGTCTTAAACATGAGTAGTTTGCTGTTCTACTGTGTTTCTATGTCTCCTTTCAGAGACTTTTGCAGTCTGCTTTGAAATCCAGATCTTTTGAAGTAACTAATGAGATTTCGACATGTCTGGATCAGTTCAGTTACTGCTTCCTCTTTCTGGTTTCCAAGTTCAGTAGTGTGCTCAAGTATGATATTTATAATGTGTATTAAACCACTTATTCACACGTAATACTTGAGGGGTGCAGCATGGTACACTATCCCAATTTTCTTCCCAGTCTAACAAAAAACATCTGGTTGGTAATGCTGTGTAGAGCAAATCTTCTGAGACAAACGAATGTTCTCTGCAGATTTTGGTTTCCCGCTTTCAAACCGAGTCATACAAAGTACCTGCTCTACAATTCTGAACTGTTGTAGCTCTATGCAATGAACAGTTACTCCCAAACAGGCAAACTTTCTGTAATCATCTGTCCACAGACCAAGAGTAACCTCTCCCCCTACTGTGCCAAGAATGGTTTTCAGCTCTGTGGAGATTTGTTTTCTTTTGTCTTTTGCCAGAAGTGCAGAATGCTGGGCTAATGAGCTAGAATATGGTATTAGTGTACATACATCCATTTTAATATGTCTGGCACCCATGTTAATCAAACATTGAGAATGTGCAAAGAATCCTTCACCGCTGACTACCTCAAAAGGTCTTCTGTCTGTTAATACAAACTTCAATAATCACTGGGTCACAACTGTCTTCATGACTTGTGTGATAGTGACATTTCTCAGTGAATATCTTCCGCAAACTGGATCCCAAGTCTCGTTTTTATTTATGCTTACGTTTGAAGTACCACTTTTCTGGCTATTAAAAGTTTGGAATTTTTTTGCATTAGACACAGGCAACATATTCAGGCACAGTATCTCCCTTTTCATCAATAAGAATCTGAATGTGTTCTAAATTGGTGATTTCCCTTCATGCTCTATTCATCCACAGTTAATTTTTTTTTTCCAATCTCCTCCATTGGCTTTTTGAATAGAGTGTGGAAACTTTTTGTTTGCAACTGGCAAGGAAGTGCTGTGGTGGTGACGACGAACTAACAACCTCATTAAAAAAAAGTGAAACTTTCACCTGTATTTATGAGCATAACAGTGTGGGGTGCAGCATGGTACACTATCCCAATGGCAGTGATGATGATTGATGATGGGTGGAGCTGCTCCAGCTCCTGAAGGCTGAAGCCAAACAACTCAGCTGCTGCTGGGTGGCAGCATGGTGTGGGGACTGGCCACTTTAGCAGAACACACAGCTTTGTTGGGCCGGGGATCCTAGAGACTGAGACTAACTGGTAGCTCCTGATGCTGTTCAGACCTCAGCTGGTCCCGATCAATTATTACTCTGCCTGGGGGTGGGCCCCAGAAGCCAGGGCTGAGATCACTCTGCTGTTCAGTGTGTGGGAGGCAGTTGCCATTCTGTTGATCAGATCAGGTGGCTGGCTGCTGGAGATGGGAGAGGGGCAGCTGCCCATCATCACCCACCCATCAAGCAGCGCAGTGTGGGGACTGGCCACTGAGGTTGAACACACAGCTTTAATGATGGGATAAGGCTCATGGAGCCCAAGGAAGAGCTGGCTGGGGGGCGGGGCGAGGGGGGCAGCAACTCCTGATGCTGTTCAGTGCCCCCACCGGCCTTGATCAACTATTACTTGGCCTGGGGCCTGCCTCAGGAAGCTGGGGCTGTAGATCACTCATCTGTTCAGTGGAGGTGGGAGGGCTGTTGCTTTTCAGTTGACTGGGTGACTGGCAGCCAGGGAAGAGGTTGGCGGTAGTTGCCCATCATCAGCTGATTGTTGGGGAGACTGGCCACTACCGCTGAACACACAAATTTGATGGGCTGGGACTCACTGAGATCAAGGAACAGCGGGGGGTGGGACTAGCCAGTAAGCCGGCAGCCCGTGATGCTGTTCAGAGCCCTGACACAAGCACCTGTTACTCCACCCAGGTTGGGCAGGGAAGTCGGGGCTGCAGATCACTCAACTATTCTGGATGGTGCAGCCTCGGGGCTGCCATACTGAGCCCAGCAAGCAAGAGAACATTCATGGTCACAGAACTCAGCATGCTGGTCTGAATGGAAGCTAAACACCAACAGAACAACTTAGGAAATTACAATCTCGGTCTAAAAACACTGCAGTCTAAAATTTGAAGTGGTGCTCTCTGCACCTGTTCCCCCAAACTGTACCCCAAGGGATAGGTTCATGTAGATTCACCAAACACAGTCAAAGACCATTGAAAAGATGGATGATTTTTATTGAATGCCAAGATGAATAACCCCAAGCAAACAAAGCAAAGTAATAAGTGGCAAGAGCTTATGTCCCTTTAGCAGCTGGGGACCCCTGACGACTGCGGACGACCCCGAGGAGGTTTATGAGGCACCTTGGTCCTAGGTTACCAAGGCAGCCTGGTCCGTGGCCCTACGGCGAAGTCCACAGATTCCCAATGGCTATGCTAACACATAGCTTTTCAGAAGAAGGCGGGGTGATCAAGCCCGCTTTTCCTTCACATGCTCAGGCTCAAGGCCGAGGTAACTTGAAGGAACAAATAAAAGTACATCACAGCCAAGCCTTGCAAAACAGCAAAAACACCTTATATCAGGTCCCAGCCAGTTCCCACAGGAGACTGGGTCCAGCTGGTGCTTTGGGCATGAAGCCCAGCATCAGTTCACAGTTGGGTTGCTAGTGGGGGGAGGCTGCGAGTGCCAACTAGCTGGCCATCACAAAATCTTTCACTTTAACTCTAGAGCATCTATGGCTGCAGCTGTAAACGCACCCCACCATGAGATTCTAATTGTAGATCCTTGGGCAGGAAAAAGTAGTATCCACATCCGAGCAAGAAACTGAAAAAATGCGTCTGTGGATATCCATGGATTTACAGGGCTCTAAACATTAACATGAAGCCCTACCAACATTCCAAAGCACAAACACGTTTCCAAAATTCCATATCCAATCACTATACACATAACATGCTGCTAACCTTGCTCTTGGTAGAAATGTTCATTGAATTGTAGCAATTTTGTGGGAGAATGTTAGTTCTTCACAGCTAAATTAATGAATAAAATCATGTATCTATAAGCTGCAAAGCACACTACTTGATGATGCACATAAGTGAATGGCCCACATTTTGAGCTACCTATTTTCTACTGACTGGCAATAGTTCTTGCTACTACAGTACATAGTGCCCTCCTCCCCATGGCCAGATAATTTTTTAAAGTACTAGAGATAACTGTTTAAAGTTTTACCTTTGTTTTGAAGGCACATCTACAATAAATACTTGATGTACGAGAGCATGGTCCACATTCTCCTTCATGGCAAAGGTTTTCACATGTATGAATGAAATCTATGAAAAATTAAAATGTAAGAATTACTTGTAAATTAAGTCTTTTAATGTAACACACTGGTACTTTATATCTATGTCATATGAACATTAGTGGTCACACTGAGTCTTCTGTATGAGTTGGCACCTGCAGGCACAAGACACGGCCTTCAAATCATCTCTTAATATTTCTTGTTATATGTTAAAAATTTTAAGTCATAAAAAGTATAAGAACTAGGTGTATTATAAGAGTTGCAACTTAAAGTGGTGTATTGCTTTGAAAAATGTTATTAAAAGGCTCAAAATTGTGCTTGTTCATTTTAGTGAATCTATGGCCTCTAGAACTTTAATTCCACAATTTTTATACTGCTAGTATTAAATATATACACTTTGCTAAACACTTTCCCTCAAATATATAGAAGCAATAAATGTTTTATTTAATGCAATAACTAGATGAACAACTGAGGAACACTATAGACAAAAACCATAAAAACTCTCTTAAAAACATAAGATTTCATTACCTGTATAATCAGATTAATTTACTAAAATAGAAAAAAATATACTTTTTTTTTTTTTTGCTGTATATACTGACCTTCTATACTTTATCTAGCTTGGAAAAAGGAAAAGAAAAATTGGCCATTTCCCATAATATCTGTGGTTCTTCAAAATGACTGCCTGCATGGATGCAAACTGTATGAGATGCATGGTGTCTTGTGTGTATGCATTTGGCAGTCTTTAGAAACAAATATATGTTGAAGAAAAAAGTTGCTTTATTTGAAAAATATTGAACAGATACAAAAATTTACTTGAGTTTATCTGAGAATTTCCTCTCTCCAAACAATAAGACCCACAGATCCATTACAGTGGCTCTTCAGTCTAATTTGCAGCTTTCAGGGCAAAACCAGACCTGTCATTTACTGGAAGGAAATGATCTAGCCCTTGTATAGTGTGCCAATTTGAGATAAAATCCACCACAAAAAATAACTGAAGGGTCAACAGACTAATATGGAATTCATTTCAAGAATAATTATTTACAGACCTCAGATCTTAAACAAAAAATTCAGAATTTCTCAATTGAATCAAAAGACATAGTGGACAGCAGTTTACAACAGCATACCAGCCTAGAATGGTTCACATATTGCATTTCAGTCTTTGACGGAAAGTGGAGCTCAATTTATTACTTTGAAAATGAGTTGCCTTAAATTGGCATTGGTTCCTGATATACTCATGACAACCTTAGCCATGGAGCAGGCATTCAGCCCCATTCTGGCTCAGCTGGACCCTGTGCATCATCTTGACATTCACTTGTAGATGCAGCGAACTGCAGTGATCCAACCTAGAGATGACAAATGACCACTGTGACCATTCATCCCAGAGGAAGGGACAAAGTTTCCTAAGATGTCAGAGGTGAAAAGTCATTTTTGAAAACCTCATGCTATGTTGTCATCCAGGCTTATTGTGGATTCCAATTGGAGTCAGAGGCCTCTATCAACCTCTTAGCAAGGGGACTACAAATTGAAACTCCCTCTTTCATCCCAAGGGTCAGCTAAAGACTGGATGTTCAATTTGAACGTTAAACAGGCAAGACTGACCTGACCGAATGAAGCATGCTACCCCTCCTCCCTCAAGCCACTACTGTCTAGAGCTTTTCTTAAGTTGGTTAGGCCTTTGTGCCCCACTCATATGACAGGATAGAGAGAGGGAGGACTTGCAAAAGACTGCATCTCCTTGTTTAAAGTTGTCTGTTCCATACTTTGTAACAAGGAATGGGTTTAAGGCAACAAGCCCCAGGGGAAACTGTGACTCCACCCATGCACTGAAGGATACAGAAATGCTGATACAGCCCACAGCTTAGTATTTTGTATTACCCACCATGAAAACGAGCAGGAATACCAAACACTACAATTTATTTATCTTGTATTGTGCTAGTGTAATGACATCTGACACCTTTGGTGTGGCAAAGAACCAAAGAGTCCCCTGCTCAGACTGGCTGCCTGCAAAAGGCCTGTAATGCGTATTCTGTCCTCTTCCTGGGTTTATCCTTCCTATATTGCTTCATAAAGATAAGCAGAGGCTCAAGATGCTGAAGTCTCAGGCAAACACGAAGTGGGGCATTCCCTCTGCCAAAGAGGGCAAACCTAACAGCACAGTTCTAATGACTCTGGAGCTGAAGTTTAAAGGAGTTTTTCATTTTATTTTCTCCTCAGCAGCGTGTCTGGAATTGCCTGCACTGGTGCCGGCAGAATAATTTTTTTAAAACGGCTGGATCTTCAGGGACTTGGCCATACACATTCTTGCCAGAAATTGGCAGGACCAGTTCTGCCATCAAAATTACAAATAGGGTGATGATTTAGTGTACCAGATTTGTGGACCTTTAAAAAGCTTGAACAGAACAGGGAGGAAGAGTATGCCAAAGCTGACAACCATTTGGGAATAAGGACAGTTATGAACTCTCTGGAGGTAAGATTGGTAGTAGCATCTTCATCTTAATGCTGTTGAGTAAGAGTGCTGGGAACTACTGGTAAGAAGGCCTGAAGTCCTCTCAGACAAACGATACCTTGCTGAGAGAAGTCTTTTTTCCCCCTTTCCACTTCTAGACTATTGCCCTTGGGTCCCCTGAGATATGGACAACTGTGTTGATGTAGCTCAAGAGATCGAAGATACCTTTATTCCACATGGATATGACGGACTTATTACTGAAGAGAGCAATCAACAAGGAATCACTCAAGCAGTAGATGAAGCCTCACCTTATCCATAATGAGCAGAAGGATTCTCAGTAAGTGATCTCAAAGTGCACCTCAGAAACCATCCCTGGGAGCACAAGGCAGACAGAGCAAGGCCCTCATGGGAAGGCTCACAAAAATATCAGATTAAATGCTATTTAAAAGTTTTATTTTTATTGTATAAATGTGTTCATATGCAGTCCCATTGGACATTGCTCTCTAGACATTTCTGCACTTACTTCCCACAACACAGGTATCACTTACATTGGGGATCGACGTAGACAATCCTAAAAAAGCTGGTAAGTTTCATTTATTTCTAGACAGCTGCACTTTCTGGTTGTCAAGTACAAGATTCAGGTTACAAACTCTGCAGAGGCTTTTATAAATCCAACCTGATTAGAACCACATAGTTATGAACATATATCTACTTATACTGGATTTTATGTTCATCAGGAAACAATTTTTTACAAAAAGAGGAGTCTGGACTACCTTCCTCTTTAATGATGGAATGTTTTTATAAGTGTAAAAAGTAGAAAGATCTAGTTACCAGAGCTACCACAAGGTAGAAGTTTGCCACATGTTTTTCCACACGATGGGATGGGATCCGTGCATAGATTACGTTCAATACATCCTAGTTCTAGTAATTTGCTAAGAGGAGTCTTCCCACAAGGACAGCAGTGCACTACTTGGGGAAGTTTTGGACAAAGTTGGCAGGGCTGAGAATGGCATATCTGTGTGCAGTTGTGCCTTCCACAATTTAATTTTCTAAAAAGAAATACAGAAGAAATTATAAGGATATCACAGTCACTAAGAATCCTATAAAATATAATATAATTTTTGCTTTTGGCTTTTACGGAGAAAGAGGCCCTTACTTGCCACATATCTTCTGGCAAGAGAACTTTCCAATTCCATCAGAGAGCTCTTCATTTGTTCCACACAATACATCTCGAAAGGTACTCCCACAGTAACAGACTAAGGGAGAACAAACGATAAGAAAATATATTACCACAAACAAGCAACACTGAATACCGTATATACAGCATCATACTAAATTTGAAAATCTGAACATGAAATTTCAAAATGTATCAAAATGACTTTTAAAAGTACACTTTAATTGCTGTATTTAGACTTGACAGTTGCTATACAAAGGATCAGTTTTATATTACTTTTATTAACAAAAGATGCTGCAACAGAAGAGGCACAATAAAAGTGATAAAATACATGTAGAAGAGGGCTTAATCAGTACAGCTATACTTGAAATCCAAAAAATATGTTAAATAAAAGTTCTCATTCAAGATTATCTTAAACTGAATTTGAGAAAAATTACTTAAAAAGAAATGTAAGCATTTTCTTTGTAAATATCACAGAGAAATGTACCAATATTATTATGCTATAGTAGAGATCTGGATATCATAGGTGTCACATGAGTTATCAGACCAGAGTACATTTAGCCATTTGAAAGTGTAGATGCTTTATTTAAGTGTACTACTTTAAATGTGCTTTTATAGAAGTTTTACATTACTTTTCAAACTACTAATTAAAGAAGTCCTAGAGAGGTTACACATCAATAAGATTTTCCTATTCAAGATTAAATTAATATTTAAAATATCCTTTAAACAGTCATACATTGCCTGTTTTGATTTATAAAACCCTTGCAGATACAATTTTTAGAAGTAAAAAAGTGAAATTAAGTGCCTGTCTGAAGCAAGATTTCTTTCTCAAGTTTGGAAATAGAATGACCAATAAAAGATAACCATGAATTCAGCCTTTAGATGGATAGATGTTAGTGGTACTCATCACACATATATGCATACACATAATTTATAGAATTTACCATGATATCAAATCCACTGCAGTATTTATTAAAAGATGGATGCATAGCGCCAATCCATATGATTAGGTTGCCACTGCCCATTACAAAAAAAAAATCTACCTTTTTTGGAAACACATTGAATCTTTCATAGAATATTAAAATATGGGACAGGGATAATCTTTGGGGCAAGCTGTGCTTAATTTTAACAAAACTGAAGCTGTCACGTAGGTTTCAATATAATAAAGTAATGAAACTTAAGCAACGACAGTACAGAAACAACTTGAATCACAAAGCTAAACAGGGAACAACAAAATGGGTTAGAGAACAGTGCACAAACACTGACTGGAGTTGAGATTTATAAAAAGAAAACTCCTGTAACATAGATTAAAATGCTTATCAATGGGGGTTTAGTATATACTTGGGGAAAGTAAAATCTCACTTTTAACCAAATGGATAATTTTCCTTAAAAATGTCTGATTTCTTCAGAGGAAGCTGTCTTTGTCTCCTTCCCCTTGCTCATTTGTTGTCATCTCTAAAATTTTAACCAGCAGAAAAAACTGGCCAAACTCACCATCACACCTTCATCTTCACTGCAATATTAAGTAGGAATAGGAGTTGCCAATGATGTAAACAGGACGGAGCTGCTCTACCTGCTGCATTCCTGTTCACAGGGTTTTGGAGGTCTACAACAGGAGAAGGCAGGTTGACTGTATTTCCCCAGCTGTAGAGCTCTGAGGATGCACTGAAGCAAAGCTCCCTAGAGCCAGTATTAAAGAGAATGAAAGCAACTGTCTCCACCTTTTGCACGAATGGCAATACTATTTTCGCTGCACAGAAAACTAGCTTGTACATGTGCTACATTGCCTTCCTTCGCTGTGCCTATGGGCATTTTACAAACTTAGTAAAAACATTTTTAAGGTCATTTTACATACTTAGTGAAAAAACCATCTTTAAATGTACTGCATATACTTAGACTGTGACTTTAAAGCCTTATAACTTTATCAAGACAAAACCAAATTTCAGGGGAATAAAGGCATTTCTCTTTAATGTGAGCTATATCCATACCACAATTCAGCTTCTTACAATTTTTAGTGTTGAAAGTAATCAAAAAATATTCCAATGGTTTTACTTTGTTTTTCCAGTTTCTAAGTGGCTGAATCACTTTTTGCTTAAAAACTTTCCCCCAAAACTTTACCTTTGGCCTTAAAATTTAATCCCAAAAGGTGAATTTCTAGATATTATAAGCAACAAAGAAGTTATGGCAGTCACCAGTCCCACTATAATAAAGGAGACTTTATGGACTATCCAAATTCCAGATTAAAACCCAACAGGTGAAGTGCCTAATTCCAGGTTTTCTTGGAACAAATAAGTTATTTAGATAGTTGTGTCAGCAAAAGGACAAACTTGAGAAATGTTCCCAGGGTATATCAGAATGAATTTTAAGTTGTTTTAGTGGTCAGGAAATAATCACTAAATAAAAAGGTTTAATATATATTTACAAACATTAAAAATAAGGACTAATCACTTGTTTTAAAGTAAGTGTAACTTCAGCAGTCACTTTTTAAAATCCTGGTCTTAAAGATTACCTATCATTTTGCTCACTATTATACTCTAATTTCTTTACTTGCAGTTAGTTAATGGAAAACAGATCCATCTGACATAAGTACATTTCCGCATGTCTGATACCTACCTTGCTGTACTTTAAGCTGGCAAGGCGGACATTTTCCCACATGGCACACCTGGACACAGTTATGTCTACCACAATTTAATGTATTCCCACATACATTGGAACAATGAATTGTGGTGGATTGGCCACAACGAACTGAATGACTGTAGATAAATATGATATTGTAGTTAGTATAGTATCTTTTACTTGGATTTAATGATTCCACATATTTTTAACACAAATAAGACCTTTCCAATATATGTTGCAACATTCAAAGGAAACATGTTCTATTTGTTAATGACCTACATACAATTCTATAAAGGAATTTTATTTCTTTCCAAGTAAAAGGCAGGGTACTAATGCTGTGGCATTAGATTCTTCATGTCATGATGTGATTTTGCTACCCAAAACCTAGCACTGCATGGAACTTCAGATCAGCTATATGAGCCAAACAATGGAAATGTCATTAAAATTGTGGAGCTGATGGCTGAGTTTGATTCTGTACTCCAGGAGCATCTAAGAAGAGTCACGACCCAAGAAATCTACACACACCACTACCTTGGAGAAACAATTCAAAATGAGATCATACAGTTTCTGGCAACAAAAGTCAAACATCGATGACAAATTTTGAAGCAACATCTGGGAACATCCTCTCTGACACTGAAAGCCACATGATGGGAAAGTCAAGTGGGGGTGATAAAGCCTATCAAACACCAAATTGGGAAGACAGATGATGCCATAGTTGCCATTAATGAGGATAATGCTCAGGAACTGTTCATGGGAGAACAGTGGCAGAGAGAAATGGAATCACCAGAAACATACATAATTTCAAATTTCTGTGTTGCTTAGTGTTGTGGCATGACATACTGTTTGAAATAAATGTTGTAAACAAAAGACTCCAAGGTATTGACCTTGATATATCTGGAGCAATGGAAGAACTGGACAAAGCAAAGTCATACCTACAGTCTTACCAATCAGATGAGGGATTTCAAAACATTCTGAAGAGTGCACAGAAGTTGGCAGAGGAACTTCACACTGAAGCTATTTTCCCACCCATTCAAGAATACAAGAGTCACCAAAGAAAAAGACATTTTGATTATGAAGCATGGGATAATCCGATAAGAGACCCCAAACAACAATTCAAAGTTTAATTCTTTAACCAGGTGCTAGATTGTGCAATACAGTCAGTTGAAGAACATCTCATGCAGCTCAAGGAACACAGCAGTATATTTGGGATGTTGTATGATATTCCAAAATTCCGCACTATACCTGAAGAACGCCTACAGCAGCAATGCAGGGCATTAGAGACAGTGTTGACACATGATGACATGAGTGATATTGATGCGAGTGATTTGGGTGATGAACTGAAAGCCCTTTCAAGATACATTTCAGCAGGATCAAAGGCTAAGCTGGAATATATGTGCACAAATAAGATGACCACCCTTTTTCTAAATGCTTTTGTTGCTCTGTGCATACTTCTAACACTTCCTATAACAGTTGCCAGTGGAGAATACAGCTTCTCCAAGCTGAAGTTAATAAAAACACATCTACGCTCCACAATGACACAGGAGAGGCTGGTCGGCCTTGCAAACATCTCAATAGAGCATGAGCTGGCCCAGACTGTGGACCTTCAGGAAGCAGTTCAAATCTTTGCAACCAAGAAGGCACAGAAAGCATCACTTTGATTATGCAAACAGATAAAAATGCCAGTGTTTACTATGCAGACAAGAAAAGTTCCATTTGCTGTTCAGGTGTTTGAAAGTTACTTAAAATTTTTGAACAAGGCATTTTAAGTTGTTAGTTCTCCTTTACTGGGGTAGGTAGCAGAGCAGTACCATGAGAGGAGGAGAACAGGAAGAAGGCAGAATTGAGACCTTTCAAAGTTTTGGCCCCAAGCAAGGGGACTTGGGGGAGTCATTTGAGCTCCCCCCGCCTCAGGTGCCAATATGTCGTGGGCCAGCCCTGAAGCCAGATGGTAAAGGGACATAAAAGGCAGCTCTACTATTTCCATCCTGTCTTCATTCCTGCCTCCTGTCTGTTACTACATGATAAGACAGTTAAAGTGATCCAGGAATTCACATTTGTTAGTGTTTTGGTAAAATTAATTATAGAACACATCACCAGTTTGGGGTGTCTGCCCCATTTTTGACAGTCTGCCCTGAGGCAGATACAGTTATGAGCCCCCTGCAGACAATGTGACATCAGTGATCATAACCTCATTACATCTGTGTTGTGTAAATACAATGCAGTCCCAGAGAGCAATAATTATATCTATGAACCCAGAGAGTGTGTCAAAGAGTTTGAATGCTCAAAGGTAAAAATAATTATGAACAAAATTAATTGGAAATATAAAATGTCCCAAATCCATCATGGAAAATGCTAATTAAAAACAAACAATTAAAAAGAAATGTGAAAGCAGCCATTAAAAAAAAGAAGAACTCAATATAGAACAAATGGAAAAAGGGGTAGGCTAATGGCAATAAATATAAGTGGATTTAAGAAATTTAGGCAATTTATAAGAGGATTTAAAAAAAAAAAAAAAACTATCAGTAAAGTACCGAAGGCCATTTCACAGTTAGATTTTGGGGGTTAACAATAGGGGAGGTTTTTTAAATGCAACTGAAAGTAAATGATCATAGCAGTCTTTTTTCTGTCTTTGACAGCTTTCAAATAGAAGTCATGAAGAGATGTTTCTCTGACATAAGTTTCTTTAGTTACTGACATATAATCCTGGGATTTAAATCACCCCCATGCTAAACTAGCCTTGACCAACCTCAAGGATTTCACCAGTGAAATTAAGAAAAAATGCTTGCTGTTGCTAAGGCACCCCACCTCAGGAATGCCCTAACAAGAGCTATCACACAAAGAGTTTGTGAAAGTTTTAAGGGAAATACAAAGAAACTCAAAAAATGGTAAAATAGATATGAAAAGCTCTGACCAGTAAATCTATGCTGACCATCTGCACAAATGAAGAAGGTAACAAATAAATTACAATTTGGGAATGAGAGATAAAATAGTAAAATTGAGTACGTAAGCTTTTCCCACACCATCTGTCACCAGGCTGCCTTTCCTAGTCAGTAAGAGGGCCCACGTTTTCCCCTTTTAATGGTTCTCTTACACAGAAACAGAAAGAGAAGTTCATATATATCTATATCTATATATCTATATAGATATAGATATATATATAGATATAGATATATATAGTAAAAGTGACAAATTGCCAGGATTACTCTATTTCAGGTACTACATCTGTTTCTATTTAGATTTTTTTAAGAACACAGTTGTAAGAAATAGTTTTGGACATTCCCAATACACAGATCGAAAGCATACATCAAAGAATGGAAATGTATTATAACATATCTACAAAATTCTCTATTTTTGTTTGTTCAAAAAAGCAACCAAAATAATCTCACCTTGTTCGCCCACATTCACATGTTTTTGTCATAAAGGCAGGGCATGATGGGCAAGGTCCAGGGTGGCATAGGCTTAAAAATGAAAACATTTTAGTAAGTCACAAAAGATTTATGGTATTTTAACTTTAAACTTATTTCACTTGTTAGAGAAAATAAAATTCTGTAGCATGCAGAGAAATAAAAGGCTTGTAAATTTAAAACACAACAGCACATTATCAGAATATTGTACATCAATATATTTTTCCTAACGTGTTACAAAGATATACTTAAACAAAGAAAAACTTAATGACAGTTAAGAGGGTATGGGATCTACACCACCCATTCATTAAAATTCTTGAGGACACGAAATAAGTTGAGGGCCTGGAAATAAGTTAAGGGCACGGTCTACAGTATTTGCCACCTTAACATGAACTACAACACTTATTAACAACACACTCCTGGACTCATGAAAGGCAAGTACCGTATTTTTCGGACTATAAGACGCACTTTTTCCCCCCCAAAAGTGGGGGGAAAATGAGGGTGCGTCTTATAGTGCGAATACGGTCCAGCAAGCAGTGTTCCCTCTAAGCTGCGGGCGCGCGGCCGCAGATCGGCCGTCGCACACCCGCGCAGCAGTGAGGGACCCCCGCGCAGCCCGGCAGCCCCCGCTGCTCCCTCCAACCCCCGGGGACACGGCTTTGCCGCAGCACACCCAGCCTGCGCCCGGCCTCTGGGCTGGCCCTCCCCGCCCCCAGGGCGGGACAGGCAGGCTCAGGCTCGGGTCAGGAGCGCAAGCCTGCCTGCCTGCCTGCCTGCCCCACGCGGCCGGGCCAGAGGGGTGGCTGCGGCCGCGGGGGGCTCCCGGGCTCCCACCCGGCATCCGCCTCTTTCCCGGCCTGGGGCTGGGGCCGGGCTAATCCACGGCCCCGGCCTCCCAGCACGGGGCCGGGATCAGCCTCCGAGGCTGGGGTGTGCTCCCTCCCCTCCCCCCCCGGCGGCTTCCCAGGGCCGCGGTAGGGTCCTCCGGCCTCCTGCGCCCGGCCTCTAAGCTGGCCCTCCCCGCCCCCAGGGCGGGACAGGCAGGCTCAGGAGCACAAGCCTGCCTGCCTGCCCCACGCGGCTGGGCCAGAGGGGTGGCTGCGGCCGCGGGGGTCTCCCGGGCTCCCACCCACCGACCGCCTCTTTCCCGGTTTTTTATCTGTAAATTTCAATGAATATTGATTTCACTGTGCTATCATAAATTCATAAAAATATTTCTATCATAATAATTTAAATTTACATGTAGACATTTTCAGTAAGAAAAATGCTGCTTGAGAACTCATTTGATTTAATATTTCTTGTGTATATGCTGAAATGTGATTTTAACAGTTTGATTTAAACAATTACACAAACTTTTTCAACACTTTATACCAACACTAGCTTTAATAGTTTGGGTATGAACTGTTTAATTTCAACACTTATTGATTTAAATAATTATTGCTGACTCCTCTCCCCATTCCCTTGTCTGACCTTCCTATAATTTCCCGCATTCTTTAAAATAACCATTGATATTATTTGACAAAATTATTTAAAAAAAACAAATCTAATTTGGCCAAGCCTACCTATAAGGGTCTGTGGGGCTTAAAAGAGAGCTCTCTCAATCTGAGAGCATGAGTCTCTATTGCTTAAACTAAAGAACAAGGTGCAGACTCAAGCTACTAACTGTGGCACTAAAAGCTACACCGTGTTAGGATGGGTTACAACATTGGTTTTCTAAAGTACTCTAGTACAGTGGTTCTCAACCATTATGTCGCCATACAGTGGTAAGTGAGTATAGCGATGGGAATGTGGCCTAAACTATGGCTGCTGTGGCATTGGGGGTGAGCGGAATGGGCACCTTGTGGGTTGCAGTGTGTAACAGCCTAGAGAGCTCAGCATAGCCCTACAGTCTTTCAGGCCATGTAATTTCATGTCTGTCTGCTCCGAAAACAGGTTCAGGCTGTCGAAAGGCAAGTTCTTAATGGCCTGCTGAACTTCCTGAGAAAGGCCAGACTCCTGGAACCATAAGCAACGGTGCATACCCACTGTCAAGGCTATCGCACAGCCAGAAGCATCCGCTGCGTCATATGTTTGTAGGACAGCATGAGCAACTGCTAGGCCTTCCTCGAGAATTGTCTGGAAATCCAGGGCCTGATCCTGGGACAGAGCATCTCTGAAGTTCCCAAGTGATTCCCACAGCTTATAGTTGTACCTGCCCAACAATGCTTGGTGGTTGGAGATGTGGAATTGGAAACTTGCTGTTGAATAAATCTTCCTCCTGAAGAGGTATAATTTTTTGCAGTCATTTTTGGGGGTGGAGCCCAGCTGCCCCTGTTTGTCCCTCTGGTTGGCCGCATTGACTTCCAGAATTCCTGGGGCAGGGTGGGTAAAAAGATATTCAAATTTCGATGCTGCCACATAGTACCTTTTTTATTCAGTTTTTTCGGTATTGGAGGAACCAAGGAGGGGGTCTGCCAAAGGACCTTAACTATTTTGAAGACTCCTTCATGCACAGGTAAGGCCACATTGGAGGGGGCAGCCACTGCCAGCACATTAAAGAGTCAGTCTTCAGTATCCAAGTTCCTCTACCTCAAGGCTTAGGTTGGCTTCTACTCACTTGAGGAGATCCTGGTATACCCTAAAATCATCCATGGTCCTGCAGTCCCCTGTTCTACCACCTCGTCAAGGGAGGAGGAGGATGATTGTTGCGGTGCCTGGTGTGGGGGTGAATCTGCCAGCCATGGTGAGGGTCCTGCAAGTCCAAGTCCAAGTCCAAATCCTCCAAGCCCGATGACCGTTCTCAAAGTGGGCCTGGAGGTGCCAATTGTGCCCCCAGAGACTGCAGAGACTGACGGCCCTGATGCATTTGGAGAGCCCATGGTCCCCAATACAGCCACTGAGAGGGCCACTGGCCCATTGGCCATGCTGGGGCGGGTGCCATGATCGCAGCTTTACTGGGGGTGTGCCCTAGATGCCAGCTGCTCTCCAGTGAGGACTCAGTGTGCAAGACCCTGGATCGACCTTTGTGGGATCAGTCCAGAACCTGCATCCCCATGTAGAGCAGTGCGATGAAGCGCTCAAGGGAGAAGGGCTGTCCTAGTGCCAATCGCAGTGCCAACCCCAATGGGTTGAGGCCGGGGAGCTACAGCGGGTAGATCGGTGTGGTGGCACTGATGATTTCCGGGTCCGTTTCCTCAAGGGCGGAGTACCCCCCACCCAGTGACTGGTTCTGTGACACCATTCCAGAGGCGAACTCGTCAGTACCAGTGAGGTGGGACTATGTCCATTATCTTGGAGGAGAACCTGGATCTCCTCTCCCGGGTTGGGGATCTTGATCGGTGACCAGTTGGGGAGCGAGATCCCCGGTCCCGTAACCTCTGGCCACACTGGGTCTTACGCTGGCTGTCGCCCAGTCTCTGTACCTGATGGCTTTCCTGTACCAGGGACTGTTGCACCAACGGGGCTGACACCCATCTCAGTGACCCCATCACTGGCTTACCTTCTGCACCAGCCTTGGGGGGTAAGTCCTTTGAGTGAGGTGGAGAAGGCAAGGTCATTAATGCCTCTGGAGCCTGGAAAGCCTCTGAAGTTGAAGATGCCGGGGGGCAGAGAGGGGCCCTCACGCTCCCACGAGTCGGGGGCAGCTCTCTCTGAGTAGAGATCTGGGTCAACAGGGATTCTCAACCCTCTCGTCCTCCTGAGATGGAGCTCAACCCCTGCTTCTCTAGAGTCTTGGGGGAGCAACTTTGCCCAGGACAGTGCTGCTGCTGTTGCTTCTCCTTCACCTTGGGTAGAGAAGATTGGTGCCAAGGTGGGACGAGTGCCAACTGAGAGCTCTGCACCGAGGTCAGTCTTGGCAGTTCCGATGCTGGGCGCTGCACTGCCACTATAAGTAAAACCTTTAAGCAGATTTATCTATCCTTTTGTGTTTGGGGCTTAAAGGCTTTACAGACCTTACTTTTGTCCTTCCTATGGCCCTCTCACAGACAGTTTAAACAGCTATCGTGGGGACTGCTGAGAAGAAAGGCCTTGGTGCAAGCAATGCAGGATTTGAACCACGGAGACCTGGGCATGACAACTTCAAGTAGAAACCATGAGTCCTTGGGAACTATTTAATATAAACGCTAAAACAGCTACTCTAGTAGAAAACGCACACAATGGGTACTTAAGATTAATCAAGAAACATCAACTCAGAACAATGGAGCAAAGTAGCTAACTATCGCTTGCCAGAGCAAGAGAGAGGTTCCAGTAGCCGTCACCAGCAGAAAGAAGGAACTGGTGGATGCAGGACCAGCAACGCCTGATATACTGTGCCATGTGCGCAGGATTCCAAGGGGCACCAGAGTCGGCCCTACAGGTACCGCTAGGGGAAAAAGTTTTCTGGTAGCTGTGCACTGAGGCATTCACACACCTATATCTGAATGGACACGAGCACCACTCAAAGAAGAATCTTTATTGTTCTTTTTCACCATTATTGAAGGGAAAATCCTGATTCAACGTTTTCTATAATACTATCATTCTAATATTCACCACAGTGAATACCACCGCTAACACTAATTCAAATTCCTTTAAAGCGTCTCCTCACTCTAAAATTTGTAAAAAAAAAACACCTCGCCTTTGAGGATCATGACTTTTCATATTTTGCTTTTCTCTGAAGGGAAGATGTTGTGTAAAGTTAGAAGAAAACCCTATCAATTATTTGAGTTACCAGTGAAGGGAAACACTACCCACATTTCCTCCATAAAAACTGCTGAAACTTTCTTACCAATAATTCAAAATAGTTTATCAGAAAAAGATGAAAATTTAGAAAATCATGAATCCTCAGTGAGGACCAGTGATCATGTAAGTATTTTTTCCCCACAGGATGAGCAAACAATCGTATGTCATATCTGCTGTCTAGCTCTGAATAGCGTGTGGGCAGAGAAAGAGCCACTTATCAATTGGACTGGAGCTCTGAAATGTTTTTGCTAAGGGACATGGACTTCTTCTCATCACCCCCAAAATTCAGGACTGAGTGGAATCTCTCTTCAGGATACACTGACAGGGGCAGAAGAGAAAATAGAAATAGGAGAGAGGGCTGAGGAAACAACAAAAACTAAATGAAGGATAGAAGGAAAAACCTTGAAGTTTATTTTATATTTATTTACACACACACACAAACACAAATTTATAGATATAAATATATATATAATTTTAAAACCCAAGAAAATTACAATTAAACAACACAATGTTACAATTAGACATTAAAATCACAAAGGTAAAGAAATGTAATGTGTCTGAGACCTGGTCTACACTGACAAGCAAGTTAGGCGGCAGACAATGGGAGTTAAGCAAGCAACTTCTTAACTTCTGTTCTACGCGCCACCTCCATTATGCTGTGCTGACAAGAAATACATGCCTGTCAATACTGCAATACGCTTTTTCTGGAGGTGGTTTTAATAGATCAGCTTCAGGATTGATTGAGTAGATCTTCTCTGCCACTCAATCAAATCAGTTAAGTCAACCTGACGATGGCAAATTTGCTGCCATCAATGTAGACATAACCCAAGGCCAGGTCTACACTGGTGATGTAATTTGGCAGCAGTTGACATAAGTTATACAAGTTACACAAGGTAGCTTGAATAACTCTCATCGACTTGCTAATGCCCCTTCAGTACAGCATCTTCACTGAGCCACGCCAACAAGAAATGAGCTATGCCACTTGCATGGGTGGTTTTATTAACAGGACTTAACTGACCACAGAGTTGATCTGAAAAGAACGAGCTGATATCAGTGAATTTGCTACCATCATTGTAGACGTGGCCTTAGAGTGACATTAACTGATCTACAATGCATGTTTTTGAATAGCAAATTAGACTCTTAAACACTCACCCTTAGTGGTAAGCCACTTAGACTGTCAATTCCTCATGCACCAAAGTGCTGCTCTTCAGGGGACAAGAAACTCTTGGGATTCTAAGCAAGACTGTTGTAGTAGGGGATATAGGAATAGACACAGGTGGGAATATGGTGACTGAGAAAATAGTTTGGAAACTCGCCTTTCTATGGGAAGATTGTGGACATCACAAAAAAACTAGATGGACTTCTGATGAGTGCTGTGGAGAAGGCTGTGGTCATGTTGCATATTGGTACCAGTGATGCAGAAGAGAGATCCTAAAAACTAAATTTAAAGTAGCAGGAAGAAAGTTTACATCCAACACCTCTGTGGGAGCCTTCTCTGAAATGCTTTCAAGTCTATGAAAGGGTCAACTAGGAAAGGAGAATTTTAGGGTTCAATGCATGGTTGATAAGATAGTGTAAAGACGACAAATTTAAGTTTACTAGACACTTAGGAAGATCTTGTAGAAGGGGAAGCCAATATGGAAGAGATGGGGGATCTACTTTAATCAAAATGGAACCAGACTGCGAGCATGTGAAATAAATAAGATACTGCAGGAATGTTTAAACTGAGAGCTGGGAGAAAGCTATGGAGTATATTGTTGGACAGAAACACAGTACATATTTATGTCAGTAAAGAATAGGAAGCAAAATTACAACTGAACTAGAGGATAAGGACAGGATAAGAACCAGGGCTGTCAACTGATTAAAATTAAATAATCACAATTAATCATGAGATTGAAAAAAACAGTCATGATTAACAACAGCTTTAATCACATTATTAAACAATAACAGAATACCCAATTCATTATAAATATTTGAATGCTTTCTATATTTTCAAATACATTGATTTCAGTTACAACATAGAGTACAAAGTGTACAATGCTCACTTTATATTTATTACAAATATTTGCACTGTAAAAAAGGTAAACAATAGAAATATTTTTCAATTCACCTCAAGCAAGTCCTGTCATGAAATCTCTATCTTGAAAGTGCAGCTTACAAATGTAGAATTATTATTTTACATAAATGCACTCAAAACTTTAGAGCCCACAAGTTGAAGCATACAAATGTCTGGCTTATAAGATGCAAGCTAACGCAATGCCATGCAAATGTCTGTTCTTACTTTCAGGTGATATTGTAAGTAAGAAGCATTCAATATTATCTCCCATAAATACAAACAAACTTACTTATCTTAGCAATTGGCTGAACAAGAAGTAGAACCGAGTTCACTTTTAAGAAGTGAATTGAAAAATACTATTTATTTTGTTTCGTCTTTTTTACAGTGCAAATATTTGTAATAAAAAATAATAATATGAAGGGAGCAACTAAACATTGGCAATCTGTGATGTAGTTGAAATCAATGTACTGGAAAATGTAGAAGTAGTACAAATATATTTATAAAAAATTAAAATTGGGTATTCTACTATTACCAGTGCCATTAAAACTGATTTTTTAAAATTTAGTTAATTTGTTTTGAATTAATCACATATATTAATTATGATTGATAGCCCTAATAAGAACACATGAAATATCAGTAAAATCACCAAGCGGTGAGATTAAGACATTAAAACGTGCTTGATTAATAAAAATAAAAATGATAGATATAGCTCTATACACAAGTATGAAACTCCAAAGGAAAATTTAAAAGATGAAGAATATCTTACAATAGCAAACGACAGCAGGCACTGTGGAAATACAGTGAAATGACAAAAATCAGTGGGACGGTGCCAAGGGATGCACATCAGTGCACCTCTAGGTTATGATCTATGTAACTTTTCTGTTCACTTTTGCAATGAAATCGTATGATTTGATGCCAGTTATGCCATTCAAGGCTCCCTTGTGAATGCTCTATTGTATTGTTACAGTATCATGTTCCCTGCAGCATCATGTATGTGTACAGATGTGAAGCATGTTATGTAGCACAGACCCAAACCCTCAGGACTATCTCTAGCACAGAGGCTGGAGAATTACATGACAAAGGAAATCACACAGCAGCCCAGAAAGAGAGGGTAGAGGCGGAGGGGGCTTGAAAGGTACGCAGACACAGAGAGAGAAGCTGCTGGCTTCTGAGAGAAAAAGATCATCTTGGAAGGAATTAAAAGATTCTGGGCCTATCCACATGGCCATCCAGGAGGACCTAGA
This sequence comes from Pelusios castaneus, assembly GCA_007922175.1. NCBI lineage: Eukaryota > Metazoa > Chordata > Testudines > Pelomedusidae > Pelusios > Pelusios castaneus. The sequence continues at coordinate 150,589 of ML685933.1, read as the reverse complement.
CTGGCTGAACTCCACCAAACAGCCAGTCTCCTGGCTAAGAGCAATGAGAATAAGCTAAAGTGTGATCCTAGATAGTGTCATTAGATTGGCATGTGTTTTACATCTTTTATTTGATTGTGGCAACTCCTGACTCCTTTATTAAATGATTGTGTATTGAATTTGTTATATACTCACTTAAAATCATATTCTAATAAAAAACTAGTGTTTGTTTTATATAAAGCTGTGTAGACTTTAGAGCGTGTGAATGAGGGAAACTGGGTACATCCATTTCTTTGTTAAATGGACAGACAAGTCTGTGGTGATTGGGGAAGGGTCCCTGTAGAATGTGATTTCCCAGTGAGGTATCTGGGGCTGTGGGTGCTCACTTGAAGACTGTTGCCTGAGCAGCCAGAGGGCATACATCCTCTGCCTAGAACCGATTACACACAAGAGGCTGGTGTGGACTGACTCAGGAGTGAGTAGTCACCTGGCAAAGCGGGGTAAGTCAGGGTTCAGAAGTAGAGATCAGCACACTGGATGAGATATGATACCAGCTTGATGCTCTAATTGGTGTTGTGGATTTTAAGTGAATTATATGTAGAGTAACTGAAACAGTCAAGAGCTGATCATGGTTTCCTATTTTCTGTTTGTTTATTTTGGGTGAGAGAAATAGACATGGGGAAAGGTAAAGATGTCTGTCAGTGATGCAGCTGCAAAATTGGAGATGACCCATTTGCAAGCAGAGGAGAAGAAGAAAGAGGGAACAACAGAGGCAAGAGAGAATTAGGAATTGCTCGTCAGGTGGCTAAGAAGGAAGAAGAAAGATATGAATTTCTAAAGAAGGAAGCAGAACTAAAGCTCAAAAGAGCAGTGTTAGAGTCAGAAGCTGAAGAAAGAATCATCCTGAGAACCATGGTCAGGGCAGCAGTCATTCCAGAGTCTCCTACAACACTTGAAATACCCAGCTGTGAGGAACTGATTCCTGGTTGCCAAGAGACAGACTGCATTAGAGAAAACTTCACTGTTGAAAAGCCTGAGATTTTTGGAAAATGAAAAGTTTCCATTCTCACAGAGTTGTCGGGTAAAGCTAGCTTCTCTGCATACGAGGTATCAACTGGGGAAACATTAAAATGTGATGCTGGTGAAGGGGCCAACAGCCAGGGGCATCCTGCTGAGAGCCCAGGAGGGGGAGTTGAAACCCCAGGAGCTACAATGGAGGCCAGCTTGTCTCCTAGTGGAAGGGGGGGGGGTGGAAGTTGACTCATCCACCGGAGGAAACAGCACTTGCTCTGGAGAACTGTGCCCCAAGGTAGGAACCAGAGATGGAAGCTAAGGAAGAATTAGTGGGGGTGCAGGAACGTCGCCCCATTGCTCACTTGGGAGGTGGCTGACTCAGGGTCTGGCTCAGATTTTAGGAGGGGAATGTGCTTATTCTGATATGTTGATGGAAATTAACAGAGAGAAGGCGCTCATCCACTGCCTGGGACCGATTCTACGCAGGGGGCTGGTGTGGATTGACTCAGGAGTAAAATAGTCACCTGGCAAAGTAGGATAAGTCGGGGTTCAGGAGTGGAGATCAGAGTGGTCACAGTGGCACACCGGACCAGATTCTGGGAGCAGATGCCATAATAGCTTGTTACAAAACAGTAAAAGAAACAAGGCCAAATATATTAGGGAGTAATACCTAAAAGATTGCCGAGAATAATCAATATTGCCAGCTCTTGAGATTATCCTGAGTGTTTGTTCTAAAGCGCCAGTTGCTAGCATCATGTGATTACATTAGGAAACTCAGAAAAGGCCATAATGGAAAGGTCCACTTAGTCCAATATCCTTTCTCTAACTGTGGCAATTGCCAGGTGTCTCAGAGGAAGATGCAAGACCCTCCTAATAAGCAGACATGGGGTAATCTAATCCCCACATTAGCTCTGTTCCTAAAGTCTCAGTTAGATTGCTTTATACCCTGAGGCATGAGGTCCTACTATCCCTTCCAAAATACGTTACCTGTCATTACAACTCCATATATCTTTGTTATTCATATAAATGTCCAATTTATTTCTGAATCTTGCTAATTTCTTGGCTTCCACAATTTCTTATGGCAAGAAGTTCCAATTATTTTTTAATTTGCCACCTTTTAATTTAATTGAATGCCCCCTTGCTCGTAAAGAGAGAACAGAAGATCCTGATCTATCTTCGCTGCATCATTTATTTTATACATACTATCATGTTCCCTCTTATCAGTCTCCTTTCTGAAGTAAACTATACCAATTGTTTTCACTCTTTCTATGAGAACTTTTCTGTTTCCCAAATCATTCTAAAGGGGTAGCTGTGTTAGTCTAGTTCAGCAAAAACAAACATGTAGTCTAGTGGCACTTTTAAAGACTAACATTTATTTATCGCATGAGCTTACATGGGAGAAAATCACATTTCGTCAGATGCTTGAAGTGTCTTCAAGCATCTGACAAGGTGGGATTTTCTCCCACATAATCTCATGTGATTGATAACTTTGCTAGTCTTTAAAAGTGCCACTAGACTCCTTGTTTGTTTTGCCAAATCATTTTAGTTATTCTGATTCTCATTGTTGTAGAGAAAAGTATTAAAAATTTACTTTTTAAAATGAAACCTGAGATTCCAGATAAAGCAAAGTCATTGCTGAGAAGTTAAATGATTTCTTTGCACAATTCTTCATTGTTGTTGGATGTTGGACAGATAACTACCTCAGACCTGATCTTTTCTGGTAATAAAAAAAGAGGTGCTATCAGAGACTATGTTAGAAGAAGAGATGTTTAGTAGTCCCACTTCTTCCTTCTTTGTTTTCTTCCTATTTATATGGCTAAAGAACCTTTTACTGTTGGTTTTAATTCCCTTCCATTTAGTTTGAACTGAATTAGCTCGTGGTCACTCAAACCTAGATTGTTCCCTACAACTAGCTCCTCTATGAGGTCCTCACTACTCACTAATACCAAATCTAAGATGGCAACCCCTCCTGTTGGTTCAGTAACAGTTTGGAGAAGGAACTTATCAGCTATCAATCACATCCATGAAAATCTGGACCCTTTTATTACTACAAGCACATGTCCTCCAGTCTATAGCTGGGAAGTTAAAATCTCCCATCATCACAGTTCCCAGGAGTATTTACTTCCTTAAAGGCTTTAAAGAGGTCCCTATTCATGTCTAAATCAGATCCCTGCTGGCTGTAATACACCCCAAGCACTATCCCAGGAGAAACTCTAGTAGCTTTCTTTCCCAATGTGAGTTTTCCCAGATAGACTGTAAATTCAAAGCGATGGAATTAACAAGACAGAGTCTACCTCCTCATTGATATACAACACCACTCCCCCACCTCTGCCTTTATATGTCTTTCCTAAAGAGCACATAGCCTTCAATACATGCACATCAGTCAAGACTACTATTCCACCATGTTTCTGTTATCCTTAAATATCTGGCTTTACTTCCTGTATCAGTAGCTCCAGTTCCTCCATTTTGTTATCCAGCATAACGTACATTTTATATTTAAAATCTAAGAAAGAAAATCTTTGTGAATACTATTCTGTGAACCACACAAATCTTCAAGGGCAGCAAACTAATCTCCAGGATCCAAAGATGAGATAATATGGGCAAGGGAGATTTTTTTTTTTTTTTAAAGACATTTGTTTAGGTGGCACAAATCCAGGATAGGCCTTAAACTCCCTTTTGCTTTGGGATAAGGAAATACCTGGAATACAGCCTCTCCCTGCCTCATTTTTTGGTACTTTCCCCAGCTGTAACAGGGACTTCACCTTCTGTTCCAGGAGTTAGTTGTGAGATAAGTCCCTGAAGAGGGACGGGGGAAGATGGGGGGAAGGGGGTCAGAAATTGGGAGGCTGTGCTGTAAACTGGAGGGCATATCCCAATTAAATTGTGTCAGTACCCATTAATATGAAGTGATTCTGGACCACTGCAATCAGACTTTTGCTAGGCAGTCCTTGGCTTAAAAGACTTGCAGATACGGAATGGGACAGGGTAAGACTGGAGGGTGTCCGGAGAGTTCTAGAAAGCCAATATATTAGCCCCAGGCTCAGCAAGTCCCTTTTCCCCTTGTAGCTGAGCAGTGACTGGGTGTGGATGGAGTGAGGAGAGCTACGGGAGTGTGAGAGAGGAGGCAAGGCACAGTTGGAACGCAGAGAGATCTGGAGGAGGAGGAGAATGCTGGTCAGGAAGAGCCACACAGGTACAAAGACCGGGTGGAGGAAAAACCCCTGCTCAAAGGGGGCAAAGGACCTTTCCCAGGCCCGGAGGCCTGAGGGGAACAGACCCATTGCTAGAGGGAAGCGTGGGACCCACCAAGGTAGAGTAGGAACTTTGTCACAGGCACTTATCTGACCTAAACACTTCTCCCAGACACTGAGACATTTGTCATGAGGGTCACTCTGTGAGAAGGCCTTCCCGTACGCAGTGCAGGATTTGAAGCCTGGAGACTGAGGCACAGCCTCCAGGAAACAAGTCCCATACAGGGCTGACGTCCTTAACAACTAGCTAACACTTACAACTAACTACTGTAATCTACAATACAATAGCTCTGTAAGAAACAGTTTGTAGAACAGCACTTGCAATGGAGCACGCGAAGTGAGATAATTCCAGCAACTGTCATGGGTGGAAAGAAGGAACTGAGGGGTATAGAGATTGTGGCGCCTCATATACCAGGCATGTGCTTGGGACTCCAAGGGACACCAACACCCTACAGGATATGCTAAGGGCAAAAAGCTTTCTAGTGACCATGCACGGAGACACATGTCCACCTAAATGGGAATGGACATGAGCAATGATTCGAAGAACAAGGTTTTTAAGAATTAAGTGATCAGCAAATTGAAAGAAAAATACAAATATCCAAATAGGTGTTTTGTTTTGTAGTTATCTACAAGCATCTGAAACACTCTTACTTACATGTTACAGGAATGTGGACAGTCCTGACCTGGTCTTTTCTTTCTACAAAGTTCTCCACAGCTATGTGGAATTTCATTTCTAGTCCATTCAGGATTATTTATCTTACCTAAAAAGCAAAACAAAACAAATTGATGCCAAAAAAAAAATAAATAAAAATAAAAAAATCGATATATTCCAACACGATTATGAACGTAAGGGAAGACAAGATAGACATACTGAGAGTGATGAGGGAGGAACCACCTTGCACGTTGAGAAGTCACTTTAATAAGATGGAATTCCATGTTTTTTAGGATATAAGCAGCAACTTTTCCAAGACAGACTGATTTTAAGACAAGGCAGCTGACTGAAGCTGCTCAGAAGCTTGGAAAGTTAGTGCAAGTCTCAAACATATGAAACAGTGGTCAGAGTACAGGTGCGGCATCCAAAAGTATGCAGTTAGTTCATTTATCTCACTAGTCTGCAGTGCTAAAGTAGAGATCACAGCTTTGAATTTACACAGGAAACTTGCACCTATTTAACTTAAACCTTTTTTTAAACTGATACAATTAAACCAGTGCAAGCCCCTGTGTGGACACTTATGTCAGTTTAATTTAAATCTGTAAGGAGAGGTTACTTATTCTAATTGATGGTTCTTTGAACTTGTGTGGTCCCTATCTGTATTCTATTGTGGGGTGCATGTGCGTCATGTGCCACAGCCAGAACTGTTGAAAGCAGCGTCCATCTACCCACGTGCATGCCTTGCATCATCCACGTGGTATGTCTGAATTCTTATGTGGCTGCGTGGGTCATTGCCCCACCAACCACCCCCAAGTTTCCTCTTACTAACAGACATCGAGGCCTAAGAAGAGTAGGCAGGGGGGCGAGGCTGGAATATAGATAGGGACCACACACCTCTAAGAACCATCCATTATAGTAAATAACCTCCCTTCCTTTTTCGAGTGATGGTCCCTATGTGGATTCCATTGTGGGAAGTGTAATGAGCAACAACCAATACAGAGGCAGGGACAGGGCTCCATGGATGCAAGGTTTGTAGGACTGTGTTACCTACTCATGAATCAAAGGAGGTAGCATAAGCCAGAGGATAATTGCCACTAGTTCACTAACCCATTGAGCTAAGGTAATAGCCACAAGGACTATTATTTTCATAGACAGATAGGTAAGGGAACAGAAGGATAGGGATTTAAAGGGTGGCCTTTTAAGCGTTGAAAGGACTAAATTGAGGTCCCAAGTCGGGGTTCCTGACAGTCAGAAATGAGTTGAGTAAACCATACAGAAATATAGCGAAGGTTGGATGGCTAAAGATAGACAAGCCACCCATAGGCATAAGGCAGACGCTAATGACAGCTAGATGAACTTTTATGGAGGAATGGGCAAGGCCTAACTATCGTAGGTGGAGGAAGTAATCTAAGACAGTTGGCACAGGCATGATTGTTAATGAGTGATAGTTGTCTGAACCATTTGGCTTTATAGCAAGCTCTGGTCATGGGACATCAGCTGTGATGTCACATTAGGGAGAAGCATGCATTGTCTACTTGTTAGCCTCATCCAAATACCAACCTGTAAGATGGAGTGATGCAGAAATGGGGTGTTGAAAGTGACTATATTATTGAGTTAATAGATTCAGTAGGAGGGGGAGAAGCATTGGCGGGTGGGTTGATAGGTTCAGTAGGTCTGAGTACCAGTGTTACCTGGGCCACAACAGGAATATGAACATAACCCCTATTTGGTCCTGTTTCAGTTTGCTAATTACCCAAGGAATAACAGAAATTGGTGAAAAGGAGTACCGGGTACCTAGCATCCATGAAGGAAGGTGTCCCCCTTTGAACTCCATTCTAACGCTCCCCTGTAGCAGAAGGAGGAGGAGCTCAGTGTTTATTGCTGCAGCAACATATGGGGGTTCCCCACCACTGGAATATGTCCCAGAAAGTGGGCTTGTGGGGTTCCCACTCATGAGTGCAATGAAAGAAGTGACTCAGTTCATCTGCAAGGACATTGTCTGTATTGGTGAGTGTGTTGCCTATAATAAGGTGATATGCTGCAGGCACCCGCTCTACAGGGGGACGGCTTCTTGGCACTGGGATAGGGATCTCGTTTCACCTTGTTTGTTCACATAGAATACTGTCGACATGTTGTCCATATGGAGTTGAACATGCTTGGAGGGCGGAAAAAAGGTCGTGGAAGATACATAGGATTGCTCTCATTTTTAGGATACTGATGTGTATCTGCATTTCTCTGGGGACATGTTACCAGGATCGTGTCTGGTTTGAGTTGATGGAACAATATGCCCACTAGAACTTTGGATGGATTGGACCACCATGCCAGAGAGACAAGCACTTGTGGAGGGAGAGAAATTCATTTGTTAAAGTGGTCCTTCTGCAGGTCATAAACTATCCATAGCCAATGTGGCAGGCAACGCATATGGAGCCGGGCACACTGGGTGACTGAAGTGAGTGTGGCCATGTGTCTAAGGAGTGAGAAACAGGTGGAACATGTGCATGGATAGTGTTCTAACCATTTAATGATGATTGTGAGGGCAATGTGACAGTCTCTGAGGATAAACACTCGCACCACTCAAGAGTTCAGCATGGCTCTGATGAACGTAAGCTTTTTAGTAGGAATGAGAATGGATTTGTCTTTCTTGATGCATATGCCGAGGTCAGCGAAAAGGTCTTGTACCATCTGGATAGTCAAAAGCAGGTGCTGGTGTGATGACACTACCAAGAGCCAGTCTTCTAGGTCAGGGAACAGAGCATGACCTAAGTATCGCACGTGCTCTACACAACTGTAAAGACTTTTATGAATACCCGTGGTGCAGTAGCTATCCTGAAGGGGAGGACACAGAACTGAAAATAGGATATCCCGACTGTGAAGCAGAGAGCCTTGCAGTTAGCTGGATGGATATCCATGTGAAAATAGGCATTTCATGTTGAAAGACACAAATCATGTTTAAGGAGAGGGTGATTTGAGGCATCGATATCATTTGGAACCAGAACTTGCAGATAGATTTGTTGAGAGTTCACAGATCTAAGAATGGTCTGAGGTCTCCTCCTTTTTTTGGAATGAGTAGAGGGAGTGGAAACCATGGTTCCAATACTGGGGGGGGCGGGGCACCTTTCTATGGCACCTTTCTGGAGCAATATCAGTGTCTCCTTGGTAGGAGATGGATCTTTGTGTCCGCCTTGGTAGCCACTGGTCAGTGGCGGGGCGGAAAGGTGTTGAATTCTATGGAGGAGCCTTGCTGTACATTGTTTAGGACCCATTGGTCTGTGGTGATACAGCCCAAATTGTTGAAAAACAGAGCAAGATGACCTCAGAAACAAGGTCAGGATGAGAAGGGTTTCACATTCTCTAGTTGAAAGTCAAAAAAGTTGGCTTAGGCATTGGTGAGACATAGGAGTTGCAGGTGTGCTAGCAAGGGAGTATCAGGTGTTGTGACTGTTTTTGGCAGTGCTGTTATTCTTGTGGACATAGAAGTTAAGGCAGATAGGCTTGGTAAGTGGGTTAGGATTGGTAGTCAGGTCAAAATGATTGCCTATTGCTGGAATCTCATGGGAGCCAGGTTTAAAAGCTCAGTAGTGGAAGTGTGGCCCTGGAATCCTTCAACAAGTGAAGGCTTTCATCTGTTTCGTTGCTGAACATTTGATTGTCAAACAACAAACCTTCTAGGATTGTCTGGACCTCTTTTGGAAACACAAAGGTCTGCAGCCACGTGTCTCATCTTAATATAAGACCAGATACTAGGGATCACACTGTTGTATCTCCTGCCTCAACTGCTGCCTGGAGAGAGACCTTTGAGAACAATTTGCCTTCCTCAATTAAGGCCTGGAACTCTGCTAATTTTTCTTCTGTTAGCGAAGCCTGGAATAAGATTTAAAGTCATAATTAGATCATATGGCCTAATAGCTGGCTATACAGAACTGGAGGCTGACAGATGCTACCTTGTGGCTGACAAGGTCTAGCTTTTTTACAGCCCAGGCCTGGGTGTTGGCTCAGTGCACCATGGCATGGATCACAAGTGAGTTGAATGGTTGGTGCATGAAAGGAAATCAGTGTTCTACACAGGAACCAAATACCTTCGTTCCACATTCTTGGGTGTTGGAGAACAGGATGTTTGGGCGCCCCAGATTATTTGTGTTGGCTGCAGGATGGCTTTGTGAATTGGCAACATTATACTGAATGGGCCTGCTGGTTAAAGAATGTTCAGGAATTCATCCTGTGATGCCGTGACATCTTCTGCTTGCAGTTTCAGGGTTGTTGCCATGCATCTTAAGATATTCTGATAGTGGCCATGCTCATTTGATGGAAATGTGGATAGCAGAATGATGGCCTCATCTGGTGATGAAGCTCCCATAGGAAGGGTGCATCTGTCAGTCCTGTGGGTACTGGTTGTGCTGCAGCCCCCCCCATTGCTTTACGGATGCTGATGATGCAACATATATCAATGGGGGAGGAGTGATTGTTGTCTCCTCACAGTATGAGTCCCATCGCTGCCAGTAAGGTCTAGGATCCAATCTACTATTGTTGCAGCCCTTGCAAGGTCGCATAGTATTGTTGCAAATTATATTCTGGGGAGAAATGCTGTTCTGATTCAGAAGACCAATCAGAGTTTGATAACTCCTTTAGCAGCAGTGCCATTGGTGCAAGTGGACCTGGCAGAAGCTGGAAGGCCAACAGAGGTTGCGTGGAGGATGAAGTTTGTAGAGCCTGGGGGTATCAGTTGATCACAGGATGAATACGAGCTACCAGTGTGATGTGGCCATTAAAAAAGTTAATGCAGTCCTAGGATGCAACAGAAGAGGTATTTCCAGTAGAGATAGGACAGTGTTAGTACCGTTATACAAAGCGTTGGTAAGACCTTATCTGGAATACTGTGTGCAGTTCTGTGTCCCATGTTTAAGATAGACCAATTCAAACTGGAACAGGTGCAGAGAAGGGCTTCTAGGGTGATAAGAGGAATGGAAAACTTGCCTTATAAGAGGAGACTCAAAGAGCCTGGCTTATTTAGCCTAACCAAAAGAAGGCTGAAGGGATATATGATTGCTCTCTATGGAAGGGAGAGGAATTAAGTTCAGCCCCAATGAGGACATAAGAACAAATGGATATATCAGGAAGTTTATACTTGAAATTAGACAGGTTTCTATCCATCAGAGCAGGGCTTGACAGACCTGGGGTAATTGCAGACTGGCACCTAGGAGCCAGCTGTGGGTTTGGGGGTTATTTTGTTGTTTTGGTTTGGTTGGGGGGGGGGCCGGGAGAGAAGGGGTTGTTTTTTCTTTTTCTTTTTTAAAGAGCTGTTTTTACTTTTAGTCACCAGAGGGCGCTCCTCTGTTGCATTTTCACAGCAGAGCTAGGCAGCCAAGGGAAAATGCAGCGGAGGAGCACCCTCTGGTGATCAAAAAAATAGCCAGCTCTTTTAGGGTTTCCAGAGCACTTCAGCAATGGGGGGAAGGGGGGCCGCCGGGGATGAGATTCATCAGCAGGGCCAGATTTAGTCAGGGGCTGTAGGGGCTGCAGCCACTGGCCCCAGCCTAAAGGGGGGGCCCCAACCCCCCCCCAAAATCCAGTTCCCGCCTGAATGGCTGGCTGCTGCTGGCCTGCCCCCTCTCACCCTTGTGGAAAAGCACCAGCCCAGGAAGCCTCTCTGCAGCAGGTAAACAGCCCTAGCTTGCAGCCACTCTCCGCTGCCCCCACCACAGGGAGGTGTGAGCAGGCAGTGTGCCACAGCAATGGGAGGCCCACAAGGCTTGATCGGGCCCTGCTCAGTGGCAAAAGGTGTCTGAGCTAGGCGCCTGACTTTGAAGCCTGATGCCTAGCTGAGCGGCAATTTTGTCGACCCCTGCATCAGAGTGAAGATCTGGAATAATCTTTCAAAGGGAGTAGTGGGGGCAAAAAATCTAGCTGGTTTCAAACTGAGCTTGATAAATTTATGGAAGGGATGGCATAGTTTGACAATTGACTGATTTTTGGCTCCTCGTGGTAGATATGCTGATGGGATGATTGATAGGGATGGTTATGAGTGATTACAGAGAATTCTTTCTTGGGTGTTTGACTGATGAGTCTTTGCCACATGCCCAGGGTTTAAATGATTGCCATTTTGGGGTCGGGAAGGAATTTTCCTCCAGGGCAGATTGTCAGGGGCCCTGGTGATTTTTTCTCCTTCCTCTGTAGCATGGGGAATTGCTCACTTGCTGGTGGATTCTCTGTATCTTAAAGTCTTTAAATCATGATTTGAGAACTTTAAAAACAGTCATAGGTTAGAGGTTTATTGCAGGAGGAAATGAGTGAGGTTCTGTGGCTTGCATTGTGCAGGAGACCAGACTAGATGATCATATTGGTCCTTTCTGATCTAAGAGACTCTGAATCTAAGAACCAATGGTCCCGTCGGAGCAGTAAGATATGTTAGTACTGGCCAGTGGTAGAGTAACAGTAATTTATTGGACGGAGATGGGAGCTATATGGCACTCTGTCTCCACGTGTGCAGAGCCGTCCATTGGCTGTAGGAAATTTGCCATGGGGGTTAACAGCAATAAGCGGCTCAATGTTCACAGGACTGGGTCTGGCAGGCTCGGCAATAGCATGTAGTCTGTTGAGGTTCTCAAAGTAGTTGGACTGATGATGTCTAAGTGTTTTGATTTATTGTCCACTTTTGCCCTTTTGCCAGAGCTGCCAAGCCCACACACAGCTTCTCACCCAGCTGATTGTGGCTTGGGAAGGGAACGCAATGTTCAGAGGTGGTCTCTCTCAGGAATCTGCCTTTGCGCCCATGGCCATGTTTTTTTCTATATGTTTTGGCTGGTGTTGTCGCAGCCACCTATATTGGTGTGGTTGGTGGCACTGGAGTTGCCGGCGCTGATGGGTGCTCTGGCAGGTCCTCCTGGTAAGCACTCAGATGTATTTGTGACACAATGCATCCCACATACACCCTTATGATGTGACTTTGTATTATTCATGTTATAGCATAACTGTGTATTGTTTAACACAAAGTGTGTCATATGTAAGGTGCTTTCGAAATGCCTGAGACATATTGAACATTATTTCTACAGTAGTATGTTTCTTGCAACGTCATGCGTATGGTTATGAAGCTCTGCGAGGTACTGTTACTGGTTAGCTCTGTGTTCTTGGAACCAGGCACAGTATCCTGCCTCTGTGACTCACCACCCCCCCAGCCTCTGCTTGAACCAGAAACTAAAACCAATAAGGCAGTGGGAGACACACCTAAACCCCTTGAAACAAGGGTGATGGAATTAGGGCAACTCCCCTAGCCTCATCTACAGTGAAAATGTGAGCCATTAGCACACTGAATGGACAGCAGAAACTTCATTTGCATCAAGGATGGAACCAGAATTAGCATGCTGAATGGAGAACCAAGCTCCAAGGCAGGAATCGCACTGAACTCTGGGATTGGCAAAGCAGGGAAGCACTGCATGATGGGAGATCTCTGCTCCTGAGACAAATAAACTCATGTCTGCACACACCCAGCTCAGCAATTATCAGACCAATTCTAGTCAATAGATCTTGTATTGATATCCAACACACTGAATCTGCCTGATTGCATTATGAGCTCCCTCAGAGGAATGCCCCCATAGCCAGGAATGATCAGCTCCTATTGTCCACTTAAACTAAACAGCTCTGGTATACTCCCTTAAGTCTTTATTTACACCAAAACAACTCTAGTGTTCTGCCTTGAACCATTGTTTTCTTCCCTACAAAAATCCCTACCCAAGTTCTGAATCAGAAGCTAGTTCTAAATTACTCTGATCTGTTCTGCTGCCTGAATCTGTACTGCTGCCTGGACCCAAAAAAAGCTGCAACAGTTCCACTGGGACATCACCTTTTCCTTGCTGATCGTGGTGGGGATTCTGCCTGTCTCCAGCACTCCAGACCCTAAGCTGAACAGCCTGATTCCTGGGTACCTTTGAGCTGCACTGAGTGGTGAGACAACTCTCTGCCCCCCCTTTTTCTCTCTCTTTCCTCTTAGTCTAAATTTAACCTTTGCAATCCACTTGGGCTAGATTTCCCCAATGCTACAATTGAAACTGGGTAATATTGTAACTCTTTGATCATTTCTCTCTCTTTGTATGGTTATTGATATTGTAATTGTTTGGATATTTTTCTTTCCTTTTATAACTATTCATAAGTTTTATGTACCTGGCAATAAAGTAACTTTTGTATTCAAGGTGGTTGCCAGACTCTTTCCATCTCCTTTGTGTTCTTGGCTTCCCTATATTGCTCTACAGCAACGCTTCTTTTACCTAGCTAAAGATCCCTATGATGCCCAAAATCCTGTAAGGTCTGCTCACTAAGGGGGTTACTAACGTGCTGAACCTGTGGCATATAAGGGTGGCAGCTGAAAGTGCTGCTTTGACCCAGCCTGATTGAGTCCAGGGGCATACAAGGGTGGCAGCTGAAAGTGCTGTTTTGACCCAGCCTGTGGAGTCCAGGGGCATATAAGGGTGGCAGCTGAAAGTGCTGCTTTGACCCAGCCTGATTGAGTCCAGGGGCATACAAGGGTGACAGCTGAAAGTGCTGTTTTGACCCAGCCTGCTCAAACGTGTGCTCAAGTCTAGTCCAGTGCGGTGCCAGGGGCATATAAGGGTGGCAGCAGAGAAGTGCTGTGTGACCCAGCCTGCTGAGTTCAGGGACATATAAGGGATCAGCTGAGAGTGCTGATAGACCCGGTCCGCTCAGACGCACTTAGAAACCCAGTCTTGGGAAGTTTAGGTCCTGCAAGAGTAGCTCCACTGGGAGGGGACTTGCAGAAGGGAGAAGTAAGCTCCATATAGAAACACACGTAACACAAGCAGTACACTGATAGGAGTACAACGCTCCCCACCCCCACGGAAAGTAACCCTAATAAATGAGCATACCCCAAATTTATGGGCAAATTTGGTAACAGTACTATTCCCAAATGTGTGTCTCACATGGCTTGAATAGATACAGGGCATACACTAAAAGCAGAGTTAATTCAAGCCTCAAAGCATGCAGACAGGAACAACTGACTAGCTTACATATCTTATAAGGGAATGCTAATCATTCAGGATGTGGAGAAAACCATGCAGAGATATTTTTGTTACCTGACCCTGAAGAGGGATGGGGTTGGGGAAGTGAAGCCCCAGAGAAGGGTTCAAGAACATGTTGAAAAGGGAGACATTTGGTCTCTAGAGCTCTCTCTTGTAATCCATCTATGAAGCAACATCAAGCAACTAAAAGACTAATCACAGGGGCCAGGGAGAGCCTGGTGGAGGCCCACCAACCAAGGGTACTGAAGTATTAAGTTTAGTTTAGAATGTAATTTGCCTTTTTATTTCTTCCTGATCAAATCTGACTTAAATTCCTCTGTCTTATAATAATTTAAAATCTTTGTGTACTTGATAAACTTATTTGTTTTACCAAAAGCAGTACATGTGGTTTGTTTGTAGACTTCATTTAAAGTTACAGAGCTGACGTATAGCAATTTCACTGATAAACTGATCAACCTATAAACTTGCAGAGTCCAACAGGAAGCACTGAACTCTGTAAAATGGCAGTTCCAACATTTGCATCTGGAACTGGATATATCAGCTGGGGATCATTCTATTGCGGAATACCATACGTGTCTGGCCAAAAGCACTGACTCACTAAGTAGGAGCGGCTTGCTTGCAGGAGGCTGTGAGTGAGCTCACCCAGGAGCGGGTGGTTCTCACAGCAGAGCAAGTGCAAAATGTGCTCTAGGAGTGAGGGATTGGGGTGACAGTGATATGCCAGCCTAGATTGTAGAGGGGAACATCACAGCACTGCTTCTTGCATTAGGAATTTTTAAACCCTAAATTATGTCACCTCTTAGGTTCTCGACAGGATGGAGTGACAGATGGAGCATGACTGGGAGACTACATGGGACTCACTCAAACAGTATAAACAGTGTTGCTGCTTGTTACTCACCAAGACGACCAAGGGCATATGGCGCAATTCTTAAATACTAGCTTGTTTTGGCATATTCCCCAGGGCGTGCGCACACACATACACGGGGGGGGGGGGGGGCCCGCGCGAATTTGGATAACTCAGTCTAACTAACTCAACTTTTCTTTTTTTATTAGCACTAAGACTATATACTAACTATACTCTTAATCGCTACTAAAAAAAAAGAAGAGGATGTGCATCTAAACTTGTGGTGATAAGATGAATATAAGAGGCCATCAATCCATGCAGCCACATAAGACCTCAGATGTACCTAATGAATGACGCAAGGGGTGTGTGCAGGTAGACACATTATGTTCAACAGTTCTGACTCTGGCGATGACATGCATGTGCATCACGATGGAATCCACATAGGGACCATCAGTTGAAGAAAGATGAAATACACTCACCACAAAAACAAGTATAAGTAGTAGGAACTCGTGTTGAAACATTTTGACAAGCAGGGCATCTCCAACCACTATTGGTGTCTGTAAAAAGAATTAACACACAAGAGTTTACAATTATGTTTAAGACAGATAAAAAATTTAGAATAATGGCACAGGACCGTAAACTTTTTTCACACTTTCCTAATTTCACCATTTTAAGTAAAACTATGCTATAATACCTTATAGAAATCTGATTTTGCAATGTGCTCACATTCAGTTTAATAAGTTAGTGCTATACAAAAATCAGTGACCCATTTTAAATGAAATAAAACTGAACTGATAGAGTCCAAAATGCAACTGCTAATTCAGGATCATCAGTGAGTGACAGTGTTCTTATTGGGTCCTGCAGGGATTGATTCTCAGTTCAATGTTGCTGTATTTTTATCAGTTACCTGAAAGTAAATATAAAATCATTGCCAATAAAGCTTGCAAATGAAACCATGGTTGTTGGGGCAGCAAAAACCAATGTGGACAGCATGTTACCAAGTGATTTTGATCATCATTATGATGGATGCAATCAAAACATTTTTAATACAACTAAACACGAAGTCAGGGACACAGATTACAGGCTATACTTACAGGACGACAGCCTGTATTCTGGAAAGCAGCATTGAAGACAACTTTGTGTCAAAGTAAATCAACTGAAGATGAATTCCTAACATAACA
The DNA here is from genome assembly GCA_007922175.1 of Pelusios castaneus. Lineage (NCBI taxonomy): Eukaryota > Metazoa > Chordata > Testudines > Pelomedusidae > Pelusios > Pelusios castaneus. Next base: position 134,645 of record ML685933.1, on the reverse strand, counting down.
ATGTGTCAAAATGCACTAACATGACCACTGGATGTATAAATAATATATAAGGAAAGGAGTAATACCAGTATGTGGCACTCGTGAGACCATTATGTGAAAACTGCATCCAGTTCTGGTGTGCAGATTTAAAAAAGGATGTTGAAAAACTAGAGAGGGTTCAGAGAAGAGCCACAAGTATGGATTTGTGGTGTGAAAACACTTTATAATTAGCAATGGAGTTCAAAATATCAATTTATTGAAGTAAAGTATAGTAAGTAACTTAGTAAGTTTACATGCACCTACACAGAGATAAATCATCTAACTGATTACTCAGACCATCTCAAAAGTATGTAACTATTTGCCTGGTTGCTGAAGGGCTCTGACAAAGAAGATAAAGAAAAAGTTTTACATGATACACCATAATTTTGGGAAGTAGGAACTATGCTGTAAGTGTGAGAATCATGTTATCTGGGAAAAATTACACAAGGTTTCCACATGGATAACGCCCAGTTTACTAAATCTTGATGACCAATGAGATTTTAGCCAGAAAATGTTAATGGAAAGTCAGTATAGGGAAGCCAGCCCCAGCAACTTAAAAGGAGGTTTGGTGATGACCAAATTTTTCTACAAGTAGCATAGATGCAGCTTAGTCGAATAAGGAAATATGACAGGGCATCAAAAATCTAGAAGGAAAGAACAGGCTGCAAGACTCTTAAAGCTTGGATCAGCAGGAAGCTAGGACTCGGAACTGGAGTTCGTCTAGAAGAAACTCCAATGTATCCCAGGTCATACGACAACTGGAATGTACCTCATACTGTAATGAGTCCTTCAGGATATGTTGTCCATATGCTCGTTCTACTCTTGGTGAACACATGGTTACTGCACATGAATTCAGTCTTTTGGCTGACAGTATCTGCATGGCACGCACATGCCCTGAGAATCCTCATACTCCTCATCAAGCCCACTGAATACAGCCAGCTCTCTTGGACTCCTTTCCCCTTCAGATTAGCCTCCGAGGGGATCCTGTCTATCAACTCCCTGAGGGAACCAAAATCTGCTTTTCTGAAGTTCAGGGTCTGTGTTCTGCTTCTTTCCTTTCTTTCCCAGATCAGGATCCTGAACTCTACCATCTCATGGTTGCTTCTGCTCAGGTTGCCGGTCACTTCTACTTCCCCTACCAATTCTTCTCTGTCTGTGAGCAGCAGGTCGATATGAGCAAGGCCCCTAGTTGGTTCCTCCAGCATTTGTACCAGGAAGTTATCCTCAACACTCGCCAAAAACTTTCCAGATTGTCTGTGCACTGCTGTATTGCCCACCCAGCAAATGTCAGGGTAATTGAAGTCCCCTAGGAGAACCAGGGCCTGTGATCTGGAAACTTCTGGAAACCCTCTCTCTGACACTACCTGCATAACCATGCATTTGTTTACATAATACAACTGTCTCTGCCTGGGTCTTTTCCATCAATACAAAGGATGGACGAGAACACTATCTACGCCTCAAACTCCTTTATCTTCCTTCCCAGGGCTACATAGTCTGCAATCCATTCTTGACTGTATGACTGGTGCCCAAGTGAATCAGTAGAAAGGGGTAGCAGTCGGAGGGCTTGACGAGTCTTAGCAGACTCTGCATCACATCCTGAATTCTAGCTCCCAGCAAGCAGCACACTTCTTGGTTTTCTCGATCCAGATGGCAGATGGATGACTCCATCTCCCTTAGGAGGGAATCCCCAACCAGCAACACCTGCCTTTTCCTCTTGGAAGTGGTGGTCATGAAGACCCTACCCCGCCCTCGACAATACATTCCATGCCTTTCAACAAACAGCGTCTCCTTCTGATCCCTTCCCTTAGACGACTCTTCCAAAGCATTCTCAGCAACAGTATCTGTAGAAACAACCTGAGAGCAACTACTTACCTCTGTCTGTGATGGGGATATAGGAGTTCTCTTCTTATGTACATTGTAGGTTACATGCTACCAAGTTTCTTCCAATTCAAATGAATATGTAACTTAGGACTAGAATTTATCTTCTTATAAATATCATAAAATATTTGAACTTCTCTGTACATTTAATAAGAAAATACTAACCTTCAGCTTGTGATGATGGTGACCTTGCCCACCTCTTAATGCAGTTGAGATGAAACACATGATAACAATTCTGACAATTCCATACTGGGGCTATCTTTCGGATCACCTCACAGCACACCATACATTCATATTTCTCTGTGGTCAGCTGCTCTATCAGAGATCCTGAAAAGAAAATGCATCTAAATTAATCAAGACAATACAATATAACACAAATCACGTACAATAAAAAGACATCAAAGTACACTATAAATTAAATGCAACTTTAGAATTTACTCTCTTTCCCCTGTGGATGTACACAAAGCTTTTTCTTCTGTTAGAAAAGCTGAAAGATTCTAATCCACAAATTTGATACAAATTCTCTGGTTTTTTCGTTTCAGTTTCTTAAATTTGGGTAAAAGAAATAATAAGTTGTTGCAGGGGCTTCCTATTTAATCCTTTTAGTGCTTCTAAATTGGCAGAAGAGATGAAATTTTACTACTCTTTTGTTCCAGTTATCTTAAGGAGAATTTAGCTCCCTCCCCCTCACTTTTTAAAAACTATTTATAAAGAATATAAAAATGCTATTGCTGCTATACCATGAGTGTAGGGAGGTAGACAATAGAGAAGGGGGGAAAAAATCAAGTGCATTTTAAAAATTCGGTTTAATCCCTGAGTCCACAAAAGCTAGAATGCCTTTGTCATAGTTGATTGGTTTTGCACAGTATCACTTCACAGCACATTTAAGGAAAATATTTTTAAGTTAAGAAAAATGAGGAAAAATTACCACTATGTCAAAAAGTATTTCAATACAGCCAATGCACAAGATTTTACAGAGTTTTTATATGGGAGGCTTGAAAAGTTTGTGACAGGGCAACAGTTAATGCCGTTTGGATTTCCTAGCAGCATTCTCATACATACTGCTTTCACCGTTTCCTTCTGGTCTACCTGATGACTAGATCTAGCACAATGGGTGGGTTTTCAAGAGATTTAGGATTAATGGTCATTTTTTATTTCTCATAAAAGTTACCCAACATAAAATATTGTTTCCTTCAAAATCAACATTTCCCACTGCTCTCAGTGGGACTGATGCCACACCATGCTCTTGGGGATGATGGCCGTTCCTGACCTATACCATAGGAATTGAGACACTCAGTTCCACTGTAAACAGTGAAAGATATTTCTTCAAAATGGCCACCAAGCACCACAATGGCTTCAATCTTATTAGGACTCCCTTCCCTCTTAAATAGGGGTTGTATAGAACACAGGTTCAGTGTACGTTGGGGATATCATCTAATAGTTGGTGTGCTAGGAGAGCCTGCTGCTGCACATGAGAACACTACAAAATTTGGTCAAATTGTGTCAGCATAAAGCCTTTTCAGTTAATGCATGGCTATGTGAGTTAGCACTACACATTCTCACTACGAGGGCTTGTCTCAATGCAAACTTCAGTGCACCACAGGTAGACCAAAGGGCCATGCACTAATTTCCTGCAAAATAATCTTTGATGAATTATTGCAACATTTTGTGCGGTACACACAGGTTCCCTGGGGTGAAGGTAGCTTCAAACAAGAGTCAAGTTCACATCATGCGATTTACTTCCATGCCAAAATACCAACCCAATTCCATAATTATGCCTTTTTTAAAAAAATCCCAGAAACCCACTCAGCACTTATTTCTATTCACCATCTCTGATAGAAGACTGGAGCACACACAGACAATACACAGTCAAGGATATTAGCACTCCAGCTTATATGGCCATTTAGCATATCCTGCTACAAAGGACAGTAACTCAAGGAAATATACAAGACATGGTGGGTGGATCTGCAACAATGGGGTTCTCAAACTGTGATGCGCTGACAGATGGCATAAACATCCCCATTATGACACCAGCCCATTTTGCCAGAGTCATAAAAAATGGCTCCTTTCCCGGGGCTCTGCAAGTCATGGAGGAACACTTCACTGACATCAACATAGGCTGGCCACAGAATATGTGTGTGATACTTGTATCTTTAAGAACTCAGCACTGCTCACAGGAATCTACAAGCAAACCCATTCCTTCTTGACTGGCTTATTACACTGGTGATGCTGAAGTGCCAACAGTGAGCTGGGGGACCCAGAGTACCCCATCCCCATATAGCCTTATACTGGCCACCCTGAACCCATAAAATTTAAACTACCAGCTCAGAAGATGTAGAATAGCAGTAGAGTGTGCTTTGGAAGATTGAAGAGACACTGGTGGAGATGACTCACTAGACCAGGGGTCGGCAACCCCAGGCACACATGCCACAGGCCCAGCCTGAGCAGCACGCAGCACCACTCAAGCTCCCCCGCTGCCTCCCTCCCTCCCCCCCCCACGCAGCCTGGGGCTAAAAGAGCAACATGCCACTGGGGAGTGCGGCAGGCAGGTAAAAAGTCAGAAGCTGCAGAGCAGTGCTCCTAGCCCCTGCTGGCCCCACCCCCTGCTGGGCAGGGCTGCTGGAGGGGAAGGGGCCCGCCCAGAGCTGCCACTGCTGGGGGGAGCCAGCCCTCAGCCCCAGCCGGGAACTGGAGGTTGCTCACCGGCGAGAGCAGGCTCCAGACATGGCCAGGAAGAGAGCGGGTTGGTCCATCCCGGAGCTGCCACTGCTGGTGGGAAACGGAGGCTGTCCGCCAGCAGGAGCCGGCCCTGGCCATGGCCGGGAAGAGGGTGAGTCTGCCCGCCCGGAGCCGCCGCTGCCAGCAGGAGCCCGGCCACGGCCGGGAACCGGAGGCTGCCCGCCGGCAGGTGCCAGCCCCCCGGCTGGGAAATGGAGACCTGCCCCTGCCCCCTTTTGGCCCCACCCCTGGCACCTGCTGAGGGTGCGGTGGGTGGGGCTAGCACGGGGCCCAGCGAAGGTTGCTGACCCCTGCACTAGACCAAACCTCAGTAAGAAAAATATCCCCTAGTTATAGCTGCCTTTGCCATCTTGCACAACATTTGTGAGCCAAAGATGGAAAGTTGCCACTGGGCTGGAGGGTGAAGATGGAGCAGCTGTCTGCTGAAACTGAACAGGCAGACGTAAGGGCCCTTAGAGATTTCAATGCAGATATATTATAGAATCATAAAATATTAGGGCTGGAAGGAACCTCATGAGGTCATCTAGTCCAACCCCCTGCTAAAAACGGGACCACTCCCCTAAATCATCCCAGCCAGGGTTCTGTCTAACCAGGCTTTAAAACTTTCCAAAAATGGAGATTCCACCACCTCCCTGGGTAACCCATTCAAGTGCTTCACCACCCACCTAGTGAGAAAGCTTTTCCTAATATACAACCTAGACCTCCCAGCTGCAACTTGAAACCATTGCTCCTTGTTCTGTTCTCTGTCACCACTGAGAATAGCCTAGCTCCCTCCCCTTTGGAGCACCTCTTCCAGTAGTTGAAGATTGCTATCAAATCCCTCTCAGTCTTCTCTTCTGCAGACTAAATAAGCCTACTTCATTCAGTCTCTCCTCGTAAGTCATGTTTTCCAGCCCCTTAATGATTTTCGTTGCCCTCCACTGGACTCTTTCTAATTTGTTCACATCCTTTCTGTAGTGGGGAGCCAAGAAACAACAGACAAAATATTCCAAATGCAATCTCACCAGTGCCAAATAGAGGGGAATAATCACATCCTTTGATCTGCTGGCATTGTTCCTATTGATGCAGCCCAATATGCCATTGGCCTTTTTGGCAACAAGAGCACATTGCTGACTCATATCCAGCTTCCCATCCACCATAACCCCCAGGTCCTCTTCTACAGAGCTGGTACTTAGCCAATCAGTCCCCAGCCTGTAGCAACACATGGGATTTTTCCATCCTAAGTGCTGGACTTTGCACTTGTCCCTGTTGAACTCATGAGATATCTTTTATACAACTGAAGAAGGCCTTGAAGGAGTATTTAAAGGTCAGCCACAGGAATGTGGACAATGCTGCACCTGGCCTTGAAGTTTTAGAGGCTGTTAGAAACTGTGTACTACTTGGTACACATCTATGAACATCATATGATCTTTTGACTCTGTTGTTTTTCTTTTAATTTTGTAATGCTTGCTGTACATTTGTAATTATTGCACTGTTTTCTTATTGAGCCTATGACTTCTGTGGTCCTGTGCAATTACAGGTAGTAGATGCTTTAAGTAGTATTAAGTATTCTGGAGTACATGCTGTGAAGTAATAAAGATTAAACTATTTTTAAAAATAGAAAATTGCATTCCAGAAACAGCACAAAAAAGACAAAAAGTACAATTAAAAACAAATGCAATTCAAACGTCTAAAATAAATAATCAGAACAGAATCTTATAATTAGAACAGTAGAAAACTTTCCTGTTCATTTCAGTCACACACATATTGACCTGACAACAGAGTCTTGTGGCACTTTAAAGACTAACACGGCTACCCCTTTGGATATTGACCTGAGAGAGCCATGGGAGGATGCAGGTGAAATTCTGGCTGTCCTTACAATCCCCTGGCATGAAGTGATGGGGCAGGGATTCAGTCCAAAAATGCCACATGGAATGATGAGGCATTGTAAGATAAGTGCTAAAATGGAGTTCAAAACATACTGCAAAAGAACTGCTCGGCTCTGCCAATCTGGTTTTTGCTTCCCCAGGTGGATACTGTAGTTTAAAACAAGTACCCAGAAGTTTACTACTATAGGTCAAGCCCAACAAGGAAAAACAACAAAATGCCACTGGCCATCACCTACAGCTCTCAAGTCAAACCTCTCCAGCACATCATCAAGGATCTATAACAGGTCTGTCAAACACGCAGTCCACAGGCCAAATGCAGCTCACGAACCTCTTCCATCTGGCCCATGACTGCACTCGACTGGACCACACTCTCTCTCTATTTCTGTTAGAGAGCGAGAGCTCACATACCCAGCACTCCACAATGCTGAAAGAGTGTCAGGTCTCCACATCACAGAGCACTGGGTATATGAGACTGTGCTCTGTGAGACCACACTCTCTCCCTGAGTGAGAGTAAACAAGGTCTTGGGAAGCGCAGTTTCGCATACACAGCAATCTGCGATGCCACGAGTGTGCCATAGTATTTTGATTTATGTTATATGCGGCCCACTCAAACTACATTTAAATCAACTGTGGCCTGCCACAGCAAATGAGTTTGACATGCCTGATCTACAGCCTACCCTAGAAGATGAGTCTTCACTGTCTTAAACCTTGGGAGGCAAACTCCTCCTCATCTACAGACAGCCCCTCCAACTCACCAGCAACTACAGAGCATACAACAGAAACACTAAGGCAGGCAACAAACCCCACTGTTAACTCTGCCTTAACTGACACCAGAGGATTTAATCAAATTAGCCACTCCACCAGGGGCTTATTCACCTTCATATCTACCAATGTGGTATGTGATTAGAAAGACTCCAGCGGAGGGCAACAGAAATTATTAGGAAGCTGGGCACATGACTAGGCTTATTTAGTCTGCAGAAGAGAAGACTGAGTGAGAGTGGTCTTAATTTTAGCAGGGGGTTGGACTAGACGACCTCATGAAGTCCCTTCTAGCCCCAATATTCTATGATATATGACATCATGTGCCAACAATGGCCCTCTGCCTTATACATTGGCCAAGATGAACTGGGTCTGCGCAAAAGAATAAAGTGGACATAAATCAGACATCAAGAATGGTAACATTCAAAAGCCATTAGAGAAGCACTTCAACCACCTTGGACATTCTGTGGAAGACATGACAGTTACAGTGCTTCAAGAGAAAAACTTTAAAATCAGGCTCCAACATGAAATTGCGGAACTGGAATTCAAATGCAAATTTGACACCATCAGATTAGGCATGAATAGGGACCTAGAATGGCTAACTCATTACCAAAAATGATTCACATTCTCAAACCCCATCTATTGTTCCACACTGTTTGAATCAAAACAACTCAATTATTTGCTGAAAAAGTCTCAACTGACCTTATGACTTACCCTTCTCTGCATTTATGTATTCACAGATACATAACAAATAGATATATTTCAATATATCCCAGGTATATCATTTGCATCCTTTGAAATTGACCCTGTAAGGTATTGGGCAATTCTTATAAAATGCAAAGCATCTTTAACTAATTTCAGTAGCAGCAGAAATTGCTTACTATCTCACAGAAACAGATCATTGATTCGGAGTGCTAAACCAATCAAGCAAGCTTACCTGTATGAGTTTCCTTGTTCCTTGGTACATCACTCTGTTTTTTCCAATACCGAGTCCAGTTGAAATGAAGAGAGGTTGTGCGTCCCACCTGTAGCTGTAGCTGCCTTCCACCACAGTTTATTGATTCCCCCAGTTGTGGAGTCTGTGTTATACTGGTTATGTTTTGATTATTATTGTGCACATCTGATTCTTTGCTCCTCTCATTAATTTTATCTTTTGGAGTATAAGAAAGAGGCAGCTTCTTAGCTGCTTTTGTATGTTTACTGTGGTGAGTATCTTGTCTTTTCTGAATTTCTTTATCCAACTGGGGTTTACTCCACATGGACTTCCTGGGACATTTCTTGTTCACAACTGTGTATCTTTTTTGTTCATTGCTTTTGCCAGCATATCCATCATAGAATGCTTTTCCAGCAGAGGCTTCTGAAGAATCAGACTGAGTTAGATCCAGAGGTGGTATATTTTCAAACATCTCATCCTTCTGTTTAGATGCCACTCTCTTATCCCGTTCATGTAATTGCTTCCCCTTCTCTTTGAGACCTCTTCCAGATGCAGGCATTAGGTGTGTTTTTTTCGGCTTTGCTCCTCTTTTATCTGCACTAAATATCTCCTTCTCACTCTCTGAAGAGCAAAAGTCATTGTATTCTTTAGGATTCACTCTCCGTCTTGGTACTGCTGCAGTATCTAAACTGGCCATGTCTGTTGTACCATCAGTACATGCTTGCCTTATCCGGTTTCTAGTATGTGTCCTATCGTTTCTTGATCTGTGCCATCGCTGGCTTTGAAAGCTATGAGTCTTATGAATTTTACTGGTACCTGCAAACTGGAGAAAATCTTGCTGGCTATAGTACTGGCTTTCTGGACTATAAAAGCTGTGTTGCTTTGTGGAAGAGCTTTCATAGTCAGTGCCTCTGCCAGAAGTCTGACTAGGAAGTGGTAGATTATCATTTCTGGTCTGATTCCTATTGGATTCCAACCTACCCAGACTTTTCCAATTTACATCAGGAGTCTCTCTCTCTCTCGGAATGAAATGAGCTGCATCTGGATTGAAGTTAAATGAACCTAAAAAGTAAAAAAAAACAAAGTTACTGAAGTACAGAAATGTGTAAGTATTAAAATATCTCTAATGATGTGCCATAGCATATTGCATATACAATAGGCCAAATAATGCGGCTTCTCCACACACTAAATTGGAAGAATAAGGACCAACATCCAGGAGTTTGATTTTTTAGGGAGGTTCACTGCTCATGTGAAAATAGTTATTTTCTATTTGCCTTATATCAGCCACGTTAAATTTGTTCTGTACCTTCTCAGTTAGAGACTAAGGATAAAAATTTCACTAAGAGGAAAATGCTAGTCTTTGCAGTGCAGTGTCCTTTAACTAGTCGAGTAAAATCACATTTAAAGACTGACACAAGATGCCCTTCACATTTCCGAAACTTCTCTTCTTTATCATCCCTATGACCTGCCTATTCTTCAATTCTTTATGTCACTGGCCCCCAACTTGAGGCCCTGGGACCAAAAGTGGCCCAGAGAGTCTTTCAGAGTGGCCCACCACTCCTTCTGGTGACAATAGGAATGAAGCGAGGCGAAGAGAGAGACAAGGGGCAATTGTCATGTGGGCTGGAAGCACTGAGAACCCTCTTCGGAGCTGAAGCTGAGGGGCATCTGTTGGGGTAAGGTAGGAGTTAAAACATTATCTTCCTTTCCTCTCCATCTACTTTGACTTCAGCACTATCCTAACCCTTTTATATCATAGCAGAGTGATAGGCCGATTCCTTTGTTAATTTCAGGAGGTCCTTTGGGCAGGCAATATGTCTGTCACTTCTGTCTTACATGATGAAGAGACAGTAGCTTCTCACAGTTAGGGTTGCAGCCACCTTCTGTCAGAAATACTTTTCAGCCACATCATCTCTTGAAGACTGTTTGGTCAGAGAATTTCTAGTTTTACTCTGAAGGCAAAAGAGAATGTTTCTAACAAGTATGAAGAAAACAAACTATTTGATGTTGTTACAGGTCATTAAGAAGTTAGCCCAAATAAAAAATTCAAATTTCGGTGGTTTATCACCCCTCCAAATTTACATATAGACATCTCCTTGAAAACGCACGCACCTGCTATATTCATCAAAGAAACTGAATAATGGCACTTTTTGCCATTGAATTCACTGGATCAAGAATGGATAAAATACTTGCATGACGGTACTGCAGATTATAACATTAAAAAAAGTCTTTCCACTACTAACAGGTAAGTGGTAAAGACAAGTTGTGGAAGTTGACTGTATTCTAAACGTGAGAGTCCTATCATCTCTACAAGCATGTGCACTGTGTTACGGAAAGATGATAATCGCTATAAAGTTGAGGTTGAAGCCAGGGTCACATAAGGATGATTTCCTTTAACAGACCCACTTTCCATCCCCCACCCCCACCCCCACCCCCCAAAAGGCAAGAAAACAATACATACAACAGTTTAAACCATTTGAGGTACCCAAATTGTGCCAGAGTTACTGAGGAAACTATTGAGAAATTTACTTCCTTTTTTGAAAAAGCTGAAAGAAGAGTGTGTAAAGTTCTGTATTAGTTTCAAAGCTATCGTTTTCAGCTAACTACAGCTTGATCTAAACTGCCACTGGCAATCGAAAAAACATACACAAGCTACATTATATAGCTTGTGTGTCTCTCACTGAAGTACTGATTTTGTATTGATTTACTACATAGTCACTTAAAATCATGTCAATCAATAAACTAATGATTGTTTTATCTAAAGCAGTGTGGATTTTGGAAGGAGTGAAAGTGTGAGTGCTTGACTTAGAGCAAAGGCTAAGCATATCAGTTTCTTTGTTAAACTTTGTTAAATGAGCTTGCAATGATCAGGAAGAACCCTGATCCCTGCAAGATGGAAATTCACAGGATTGCATCTGCGGGCCAGAGGTGCACACTGGGGAACCACCCAATGAGTGGCTAGTATGGATGCACTTCCACTACCTAGGACTGATTACACGCAAAAAGCTATTGTGACCCGACCCAGGAGTGGGGGTTCACATAGCAAGGCAGGGTAAGTAAGGGCCCAGGAGTGGGCAATCGGAGAGGCACAAAGGCACACAAGACCAGATTGCAGGATGGGAACATCACACTTCATACATACTACTGATACACATACCTTGACAGCACAATGGGTATGAATCTTTCATTAGATATCTTATACGACATGTTTGATATGAACTATTACACCCATACAGGAATGATGAATATGAGGTTTACAATTTGTGCTGCTTTGGGACTTAATGCATCACAACTATATCCACTGAATTGTCGTTGCTTGTTGACACCCATAAAAAGTTCTAGTAGGCTGGTGAGGCATGATTTCCCTTTACAAAAACCAAGCTGACTTTTCCCCAACAAATCGTATTCATTTATGTGTTAGATAACTGTTATTTACTATAATTTCAACCAATTTGCCCGATACTGAATTTAGGATTCCCAGCCTGTAATTGCCAAGATTGCTTCTGGAGCCTTATTTAAAAATTGGTATCACATTAGCTATCCTCCAATCATCTGGTACAGAAGCTGATTTAAATGATAGATTGCATACCACAGTTATGAGTTCCACAATTTCTCATTTGAGTTCCTTCAGAACTCTTGAGTCAATATCATCTGGTTCTGGTGACTTATCACTGTTTCATTTATTAATCTGTTCCAAAACCTCCTCTAATGACACCTCAATCGAAGAGAGTTACTCACATTTCCTACCTAAAAAGAATGGCTCGGGTTTGGAAGCTTGCTCACACCTCAGCTGTGAAGACAGATGCAAAAAATTGATCTAATTTCTCCAAAATAGCCTTATCATCCTTGAGCGCTCCTTTAGGACCTCAGTCAATAGGTGGCACCACTGTTTGTTTAGCAGGAATCCTGCTTCTGATGCACTTAAATATTTTTTGCTATGACTTTTTGAGTCCTTGGCTAGCTGCTGTTGTAATTCTTTTCTGGTCTTCCTAATTATATTTTTATTCTTCACTTGCCAGAGTTAATGCTACTTTCTATTTTCCTCAATAGGCTTTAATTTCCACTTTTTAAAGGATGACTTTTTGCTCTAGCCACTTATTGTATTTGTTGTCTAGCGATGTGGCACATATTTGGTCCCCCTCCTAGGTTTTTTTAATTTGATATACACATTGAAATTCAGTCTCTATTATGGGGTCTTGAAAAAGTTTCCGTGCAGCTTTCAGGGATTTCACTTCTAGAACTGTAGTTTCAATTTCTGTTTACTAACTTTCTCATATTTTGTAGCTCCCCTTCCTGAAATTAAATGCTACCACAGTGAGATATCTTGATGTTCCTTCCACTCCCACAGGGATGTTAAATTTTATTACGTCATGGTCTTATTACCAAGTGACTCAGCTATATTCATCACTTGGGCCAGATCTTGTGCTCATTTTAGGATTAAATCAAAAATCACCTCTCCTCCTGGGGGTTCCAGGACTAGTTACTCCAAGAAGCAGTCATTTAAAGTGTCAAAAAATTCTCTCTCTCCATCCCATCCTGGAGGTGACATTACCCTAGTCTATATGGGGATCATTGAAATCCCCCATTTCTGAGTCTTAAATTTTTTAGGCTCTCTAATCATAGAATATTAGGGCTGGAAGAGACCTCATGAGGTCATCTAGTCCAACCCCCTTAGCATTTCACACTGTCATTGTCAACATCTTGGTCAGCACAGACGATATGAGTTGGAAGGGACCTCAGGAGGCCATGTAGTCCAGTCTCCTGCTCCAAGCAGGACTAATTCCAACTAAATCAACCGGGCCAGGGCTTTAAGAATCCACACCATAAAACCTTTAAGGATAGCATCCACCACCTCTGTAGGTAACCCATTCCAGTGCTTCAACATTCTTCTTGTGAAAGAGTTTTTCCTAATATCCAACCTAGACCTCCACCACAGCAAACTGCTACCACTGCTCCTAGCTCTGTCATCTACTATCGAGAACAGCCTAGCTCCATCCACTCTGGAACTCCCCTTCAGGTATTTCAAGTCTGCTATCAAATCTTCCCTCATTCGTCTCTTCTGCTTACTAAACAACCCTAGCTCCATCAGCTGCTCCTTATAAGTCATGTGCTCCAGCCCCCTCCTCATTTTTGTTATCCTCCACTGAACTCTTTCCAGTTTGTCCATATCCTTCCTGTAGTGGGTGGCCCAAAACTGGACACAATACTCCAAATAAGGCCTCACCAGTGCCAAATAGAGGGAATTAGTCAATTCCCTTGATCTGCTGGCAATGCTCCTACTAATGCAGTGCAATATGCCATTAACCTTCTTGGTACTAAGGGCACACTGTTGACTCACATCCATCTTCTTATCCACTGTAACCACCATGTCTTTCTCTGCAGACCTGCTGTCTAGCCAGTCAGTCCCTAGCAGTGCTCTCTCTGCCATCAGGCACAAGGGGCATGGGCCCCACATGTGCCGGTGAGGGCCCCAAGCTGTTCCTGGGAGTTAGGGACAGCGGGGACATTTTAAATCTCCCACCCTGCTGCGATCCCAGGCACGTGACCCAGGACGGAGCAGGACAGGAAATATAAACAGGTGAGGCTCAGCGTCTGGAGGCTCCCCCACTCCAGCAAGAGTAAGTGCTGTGTTGGGCTGGGTGAGTGGGAAGGAAAGGGGCCCAGGGCCAGGTGCACAGGCCTGGATGGGGATAGGGGAAGGTGTGTGGACCTAGGGAAAGGGGAGGGTCGGGGGAAGAGCTTGACTGCACACAGCCAAGGGAAAGGGGGGGAGCCGGGAAGGTGCACGTGGCCGGGAGAGAGGGAGAAACTGGGAAAGAGATTGGAGCCTGCACTCTGAATCTCTTTTCTGTATAGCTGTGGCAGTGCATGGGTTTCTTCCATCCTAAGTGCAGGACCACCAACAGCAATTCATGGGTCGAAAGGCAGAAAAAAAATAAAGGGAAAAGCCATGATTCATTTTTTTTAAAAGGTATGTTTTAGGAATTATTTTAGTGAAGTGTTATGGTCTACATTATACGAGGAGGTCAGACTAGGGGCTTGTCTACAGACCTGCTTATGCCCAGTGAAACTATATTACAGAGTCATTAAAAATCCTTGCTAATAAGCTTACAATTCCATGTGCCTGTTTCTTTAATATTCTTGGATGAAGATTGTCCAAGACCCCCAATTTAAGCAGTTTAAGTTAAGCAGTTTGAGTTTGGCTTCTACCTCAGATGTGGTAATATCTACTTGTATAGCCTCATTCCCACTAGCCCATCTACCACTATCCCCAAGCTCATTATTACCCAAATAGAAAACAGAAGCAAAGTATTTTTTTAGGTATTTGGCCATCTTTCATCCTTAACCTACATCCTCAGTATTTAGTGGTCCCACTTCTTTTTTCCCCGTTTTCTATTTATACGGCTACAGAAGCTTTCACTATTGATTTTAATTCCCTTCGCAAGGTCCGACTCTACTGGGCTCTTTGCCTTTCTTACTTTATCTTTACATGTTCCCACCTCTAAGAAGTAGCTTTCCTTGCTGATCTCACATCTTCTACTCCTTGTAGACTTTCTGCTTCCTCTTAATCTGGGGCACAAACTCATTCAGTTTTGTTACCCTGAGTCTTTGGATCAGCAGGTCAGAGTCCCTTTCCCTAAGAGCTCACGGCCTGCAATTCAAATTCCCCCTTCCAGGGAGCTCACTGAATTGACCCATCAGATTCCCTCCCCTGAATAAAGGTCAGGTGGTTTCCCACAGTTTCCCCAATCCTGGAGGGCTTCCTGAGGACAAATGTTAGTTCCTCTTCTCCTGAGAGCTCATTGACTTAAGTCACAGCTATAATGGCGCAAGATTTAAATTCAACCTTTAGTGGCCAAATTAATAAAAGCGGAGGAGAGTGTTCACACAACACTCCATCCTCCTTGGAAAAGGGGAAGGGGAGACAACATCCCCCGACCACATCCTTCACATTTGCTGAGCTGATATTCAGCAGCTCTTGGAAATTTTACCCCCCAATCTGTTACTATGGCACCTATCATGTTCAGGCATCTGAAACATCTTGTGATTACGGTTCACAGAGAGTTCTACTATATTTTCAAACAGCCTAAAGCGTCATGCCTTGGATCATGCTTGTTTACCACTTTCTTTTGTTCTCTGCTTGATTCCTAGCAAAAGCTGCTAAATGCCCCCTTGCGCCTTGGTCTACAATTTTTTCCTATGAATTTTTCCCCCCTTTCTTGGGATGCAGGCTTCAGATGGTTCCTGCATCTTTGGCTTGAAGCAATTCCAAGCTTCCTCTACCTTTAGGTCCAAAGACTTCTTCAGTTCAATCCACTTCCCCAACTAATTCTCTTTATTTTTTAAAAAGTTAGCCCTTTTGAAATCAAAGACGCTAGTCACAGATTTTTTTTTTGTTTGTTTGTTTATCTTTCCACTTGGTTTGTTCTGAATTAGCTTGTGATCACTCGAACCAAAGGTGTCTCTGTGACATTCCCCTCCTACAATCTAGACTAGTTTGCAGCTGTGCCACCCAATTCTGAACTTCAGGGCCCCAGCTTACCCCGCTTTGCTGTGTAAATCCTCGCTCCTGTGCCTGCTCACACCCAGCCACCTGTGCAAAATCAGTCTCTAAGCCAGTGGTAGAGCACTCTCACTAGCCACTTATGGGATGTTCTCTCAGCAAACATCTCCAGGCCCAGATGCAACCCTGGGAACTACTGTATTGCAGGGTTCCGTGCACTTCATTGAACACTGCAAGCTCATTTACACTTGCCTGTCAATTGAAAAAAGAAATGGATATGAATAAGCTTTTGCTCTCAGTTGGGCCTTAAACACACACTCATTTAACAAGAGCTGCTTAGGTAAAAACAAACAAGTTTATTACTACAATATGATTTTAAGTAAATATGAGTCAATTATCTGATTTCATATTGATTTAATCAGTCACGGAGTGTGATGTTTCCATCCTGTTATCCAGTCTGGTGTGCCGTTGTGCCTCCCCAATCACCAACTCATAGACCTGGACGTACCCCACTTCACAAGGTAGACCCACCACCTGGGTCAGTCCACACCAGCGTGTTACCAGTCCCAGGCAGTGGATGTGCACTCTCTAGTCACTCAGGGTTCAGTCCCCCAGCCCCCAGATGCCACACAGGGAACGTCCATCCTGCAGGGATTGGGACCTTTCCTCAATCACCATAGGCTCAGACTCCGGCCCAATGGTCTTATAAATAAACTGTTATGTAAACCCTTGCCCCTTCTCATTCTCACACAACGTTAGATAAACGTTCCAAAGGGGTAGCTGTGTTAGTCTAGATCAGCAAAACAAACAAGGAGTCCTGTAGCACTTTTAAAGACTAACAAATTTATTTATCGCGTTTATTTATTTCTGTTTGTTCATTTAGGGTGAGGGAAAGTGAAGATGTCTGACGCAGCTGCAAAGGTGGAATTAGTCCGTTTGCAAGCAGAGAGAGAGAGAGAGAGAGAAAGAGAGAGCACAACAGAAGAGAGAAAAAGAAGTACATTCGCGAGATGGCAGATAGAGATGACCAGAGAAACAGACATCCGCAAACATGCCAGACAGGCCAAGGAAGCCACCCACAGATGTGCAGCGGAACTAAAGCAGCTAGAGATGCAGGCTGCGGAGAAGGCCGCAGAGGAAAAAGAGAAGGAGAGGAAACATTAGCTGTTGATGTGGGAGAAACAGGGCCCCCTGCCAGGGGGCCCTGCACCCACCATGTATAAAACAACTAGCTATGAGAAACTGTGCCTCACTTACCAAGAGACAGACTGCATTGAGGAATGCTTCATCACTTTCGAAAGAATCTGTGAACTGCACAAAATCCCAGAGGAGCAGAAAGTTCCCATGATCGTGGCAAAACTATCTGGGAAAGCCCCAGGCGGTGTTTAATGGAATGCCATTTGAGGAAATGTTCAAGTATGATGCCTTTAAGAGGACTATCTTGCAGAGATTACAGATTACCCCTGAAGTGTACAGAATGAAATTCAGAGATCTCAAAAAGCAGGCAGGCATGACTCAGTGAATATGCTCATAAGTTGTGGGATCTGCTAAACAAATGGGTTATGGGTAAAGGGCCAGCACATACGAACAGCTCCTTGATCTCATAGTGCAGGAGTAGTTCCTAAGTGGATGTACAGACGAGGTCCGAGCTGGCCTATGGGATAAAGAGGAGGAATCTGCAATGGAATTGGCCGCAGTGGCGGATGTTTTTGAGCAAGCCCGAAGATATATGAGCCATAAACCCCAGAGGGAAGGGGCAGACGCATGCCCCGAGAGCCCCCCCTCATCTAGGAAAGCCCAGCACAGCCCTCCAAAGGAAGAAGGAAGGGGGCTGGGATAACAGACAAACACCCCCCTCACCCCCCAGGAGCCCCATATCTTTTAGGAAGACCTAATACAGTTCCCCTGGGGGGAGGAGAACCTGAGAAGGTGTTTTCAATGCAATTCCCCTGAGCATTTGAGGAAGCAGTATCCAAGGCTGGCAGGGGTTAATTTCCCCCCAACTTGAGTGAGTTCTGTGATTGTGACACCTGAGATGCAGGAGACACCCTCTGTTTACATAACTGGCTTTGTAGGTGTTGTGGGGGGCAGGGGAAATGAGGAGTTTCTAAGAGATCTCAAGATAAATAACCGGAAGGCTGTAGGATGGAGCGACACTGGTGCACAACTATCACTGGTTAGGCCAGGCCGGGTCCTGGAGAGGGACAAGTTACCTGATCAGGTAGTACCTTGAAGTGGTGGGAGGTGGTAGGATCCATGTGCCTCTTCCATGGTGCAAGTACAGTATGAAGGCATGAAAGGGGACATCAGGTGGAGGTACTAGATGAGATTCCTGTGCCAATGCTAATTGGGAATGATTTCCCAAAAGGGGCTAGGCCTGTTGGAGAAGCGACTGGTGCCGACCTGAAAGGCCAAGCGGAGACCACAAGGGGTAATGGTGAAGTCCCACAGGGTGCCCAGGAGGACGGCTGTCTCTCTCCTTGTGACAAGGCAGCCATGACCAGCTCCTGCCTGTCAGAGAGAAGTGACACGGATCCTGGGGCCGGGGAAGTTGTTCCCCAGGCAGAATGCCTACAGGTTCCGACTGTGCAAGGAATGGGTCCCCCTCAGCAAGCTAGTGTAGAACCTGTCTCAGGGCAGGAACCAGAGGTAGAAGATGAGGAGTTAGTAGGGGTGCAGAAACATCCCCCGCTACTCACATGGGAGAGGGTGCCCGGAGACAGTGGCTGACTCAGGGTCTCTGCACCCAGATGCTCAGCCTGTGATTCAGCGTTTAGAAGGAGATCTTGTTTATCCTGATGTGATGATGAAAATTAACTTTGCTTCTTTAAAGCAGGAAAATCCAGCTTGTGAATATTCCATCTTGCCTGCTGACAGGGGAGTTAGGGGGGCAGGCATTTTCACTGTAGAGGTAACACTGATCGCTGATGCATTTCACTGAACGCACCAGCTGCAGACACAGCAGCCCAGAGAGATGACATGATAACCCCTTAGGAGAGGGAGGGGGGAAGGAATGCAAGGCTGTTCAGGGGAACCACCGAGTGACCCCAAGGAGTGTTTTCAATGTGACAGGCTGCTCCCCAGATCCAGTCTGGGGTCTCAAATCCCACTCCTGAACCCCAATTCACCCTGCCACTCACTCCTGAGTCAATCCACACCAGCCACCAGCATAGAATTGGTCCAAGGCAGTGGGTGAAAATCCACTAGCCACACAGGCATCAGTCTCCAAGCAAGCACACCCAGCCCCAGATAGCACACTGGGAGTCATTGTTTTACAGGGACTGATATACAGTGCTACTCCACCACCTTTGCTTCTATATCTGGCTTTCCTAAACGGCACACACCCTTCAATACTTGTACACCAGTAGTGACTACTAATCCATCATGTTTCTGTTATCCCTATGGTATCTGGTTTCACTTCCTCTACTAGTAGCTCTAGCTCCTCCATTTTGTTACCCAGGTTCCTTGCATTGGTATATAAACATTTTAATTTTTGCAATTTGGCTTCGCTCACAGTCCTTATATGATTTGGCATAGACCTACGTATGCCCAAGTGACAGTCGC
The DNA here is from genome assembly GCA_007922175.1 of Pelusios castaneus. Taxonomy (NCBI): domain Eukaryota; kingdom Metazoa; phylum Chordata; order Testudines; family Pelomedusidae; genus Pelusios; species Pelusios castaneus. The sequence goes on along the minus strand of ML685933.1, from coordinate 115,381 downwards.
ACTTAATTCATGAACAATGAACCTCCACTAAATGCCTGGGGAGTTTTGAGCAATGAACTGAAGACTCCGATGTTTTGGGTGAACCAGAGACGCTTATTGCTATCCTTCACTTACCTCAATGACTGACAGAGACTAGCAAAACTAAAATAAAACTAAAGAGTAGGCAGAATGAAATATTTGAAGACTTAGCTGTCACCATAGCAACTCTGAGGGAGTCTACACTCAGTGACATCAGCCCATAAAACGGTTCTTTAACTGAACACCTTGTTGATTCTGGCCATTCACATCTACAGCTTCCAAAACCATTTTCTTTCACCTGCAACTAGGAAAAACATGATAACACCGTGACAATGAAACAAGCCTTCTTGAATTCCAAACTGTTTTACTACAATTGACTGTAAACAGTAATGAATGCACAGTCCTCTGAGGCCTTGTACACACTACAAAGTTATCGTGCAATAACAAGGACAGCGTCCACACACAAATCCATGTTGTTGCGCGTTAACAGCCATCTTACCGCGCAAGATGTAAACCACCAAAACGAGAGTGCTAGCAGCTACTGCAGAACAGCTGTTCATGTGTGTACGGTTGCCGAGCGATATGAAGCCTCCAGAAATGTCCCAGAATTCTAATTCCATCACTTCTGCACTTCCTCCTGCACTCTGTGGCTGTGACGTGACTGTACCCACCCTCCCATCATTCCCGGAAATTTGTGAATTGTTCGCTCTTCCTGTTTGTTTGGCGTGGAGTGCAGCTGTGTTCTCCAAGAGCAATGGCGGCTCAACGCGGCAAACGTGCTCCAGCGTGGACCACAGCCGAGGTGCTTGATCGCAGAGGCATCTGGGGAGAGTCTGCTGTGCAGGCACAGTTACGTGGCAGCAGGCAAATTTTCGATATTTTTGCCCAGATTTCTCGGGCCATGGCAGAGAAAGGGTACGAGAGAGACACTCTTCAGTGCAGGTCGAAGGTGAAGGAGTTGAGGATAACATACCACAGAGCCAGAGAGGCAAACCAGCGCTCCGGCTCAGCGCCAGTTACATGCCGATTTTACAAGGAGGTGGAAGCAATCCTGAGCAGGGATCCCATAACCACCCCAAATGCTCCCGTGGACACGTTGGCACCCCGCCCCATGAAAAGGATACCAGAGCAGACAGTGACGAGCAATACATGGACGAGGAAGTGGAGGATGACCTGGAGGCTGAAAGTGGTGCAGCCAACCTAGGGAGCCAGGAGCTGCTCTCCATGCCACCCAACATGTGCTGCCCAGATTCCTTCTCCATGCTGTCTTCGGATGCAGCAGAGGGGAGCTCTGGTAAGTTTCATCAGAACTGGCTTCTATGTTTGCTGGATAAGCTTTGCGGGAAAATGAAGAGCGGGCGGGAGATGGGCGTTTTGAGTTTCATCCTTTTTTTTTTTTTTGGATGGGGGGGTCTACCCCGCATTACACGAGTAGTGCATCAATGCATGCTGTAATTCTCAAGAAATCCTCTCCATTGAGCTCATTGAAGGTCTCCTGGATGTACTTCTACAGCCTCCTAGTTAAATTCAATGGGAGAGCAACTGTGTTCCCTCCCCCATAGAGGGATACTCTCCCTCACCAGTTGCAAAGCACAGCAGTGGGAACCATGGCTGCGCACAAGTCTGCTGTGTACGGTCCTGGCTTATAACCAGTGACATGCAGGATATGCATTCCGGCTTGCAGAGGTACTCTTAAGCAGCAATATATCGCCTTCCATGGCCGTGCCGTGTATGAACTAATCGCCCAAAG
>ML685933.1:21381-98613 GCA_007922175.1 Pelusios castaneus | reverse complement strand
TGTGGGTTAAGTTTAGGGGAGAATGCAACAAGGGGGATGTTGTGGTGGGTGTCTGCTACAGACCGCCAGACCAGAAAGAGGAGGTGGATGAGGCGTTCTATGGACAACTAACAGAAGTTTCCAGATCGTCGCAGGCCCTGGTTCTTATGGGGGACTTCAATTATCCTGGTGTCTTTTGGGAAGATAATACAGCAGTGCACAGGCAATCCAGGAAGTTTTTGGAGAATATTGAGGACAACTTCCTAGTACAAATGCTGGAGGAACCAACTAGGGGCCTTGCACCTCTAGACCTATTGCTCTCAAACAGAGAAGAATTGATCGGGGAAGTAGAAGTAAATGGCAACCTGGGCAGCAGCGACCATGAGATGGTAGAGTTCAGGATCCTGATCAATGGAAGGAAGGAAAGAAGCAGAACACACACCCTGGACTTCAGAAAAGCAGATTTTGGCTCCCTTAGAGAGCTGATGGGCAGGGTCCCATGTGAGGCTGATCTGAAGGGGAAAGGTGTCCAAGACAGCTGGCTGCATTTTAAAGAAACCCTGTTAAAGGCACAGGAAGATAACATTCCGATGTGCAGAAAGAACAGCAAATGTGGACGGCGACCAGCGTGGCTTAGCAGGGAACTCTGCGGGGAGCTGAAACATAAAAGGGAAGCTTACAAGAAGTGGAAGCTTGGACAGATGACAAGGGAGGTGTATAAAGATATTGCTCGGGATTGCAGGGATAAAATCAGAAAGGCCAAAGGACAATTGGAGTTGCAGCTAGCAAGAGATGTGAAGGATAACAGAAAGGGGTTCTATAAGTATATCAGCAACAAGAAAAAGAACAGAGGTGGTGTAGGTCCCTTACTGAATGGGGCAGGCATCTTCGTGGAGGATGATGCGGAAAAGGCTGAAGTACTCAATGCTTTTTTTACTTCAGTCTTCACAGGGCGGGCCAGCTCCCAGGCTACTACATGGGGTAACGCGGACTGGAGAGAAGAGTGGCCCTCGGTGATGGAAAGTCAGGTTAGGGAACACTTAATGACATTGGATGTGCACAAGTCCATGGGGCCGGATGAACTGCATCCGAGGGTGCTGAGGGAGTTGGGGGAAGTGATTGCAGAGCTGCTGGCCATTATCTTTGAGAACTCGTGGCGAACGGGGGTGGTCCCGGAGGACTGGAAAAAGGCAAATATAGTACCTATCTTTAAGAAAGGGAAAAAGGAGGATCCGGGGAACTACAGACCGGTCAGCCTCACCTCAATCCCTGAGAAAATCATGGAGCAGGTCCTCAAGGAATCCATCCTGAAACAGTTGGAGGAAAATAGAGTGATCAGGAACAGTCAACATGGATTCACCAAGGGCAAATCGTGCCTGACCAACCTGATTTCCTTCTATGATGAGATGACTGGATTTGTGGATGCGGGAAGAGCCGTTGACATGATATACCTTGACTTTAGCAAGGCTTTTGATACGGTTTCCCACAGCATTCTCATCGGCAAGTTAAGGAAGTATGGGTTGGACGAGTGGACCGTAAGGTGGATCAAAAACTGGTTAGATCAACGGGCTCAGCAGGTAGGAATCAATGGCTCGATGTCTGGTTGGCAACCGGTAACGAGTGGAGTGCCCCAGGGGTCGGTCCTGGGGCCGGTTCTATTCAACATCTTCATTAATGATCTTGATGATGGAATAGACTGCGTGCCTAGTAAGTTTGCGGATGACACCAAGTTGGGGGGAATGGTAGATACTCTGGAGGGCAGGGACAGGATCCAAGGAGACTTGGACAAATTGGAACACTGGGCTGAAAGAAACCTCATGAGGTTCAACAAAGACAAGTGCAAAGTCCTGTACTTAGGACGGAAAAATCCCATGCACTGCTACAGGCTGGGGACCGATCCGCTAAGTAGCAGAGCTGTAGAAAAGGACCTGGGAGTTATGGTGGACGGGAAGATGAATATGAGCCAACAGTGTGCCCTTGTTGCCAAAAAGGCCAATGGCATATTAGGCTGCATCAGTAGGAGTATTGCCAGGAGAACGAGGGATGTGATAATTCCCCTCTATTTGACTCTGGTCAGGCCGCATCTGGAATACTGTGTCCAGTTTTGGGCTCCCCACTACAGAAAAGATGTGGACAAATTAGAAAGAGTCCAGTGGAGGGCAACAAAAATGATTAGGGGGCTGGGGCACATGACTTATGAGGAGAGACTGAAGGAACTAGGCTTATTTAGTCTACAGAAGAGAAGACTGAGGGGAGATTTGATAGCAACCTTCAACTACTTGAAGGGTTGCTTGAAAGAGGAGGGAGCTAGACTGTTCTCGAGGGTAACAGAGGACAGAACAAGGAGCAATGGTTTCAAGTTACAGCTGGGGAGGTCAAGATTGGATATTAGGAAAAACTTTCTCACTAGGAGGGTGGTGAAGCATTGGAATGGGCTATCTAGGGAGGTGGTAGAATCTCCATCTTTGGAGATTTTTAAGGCTCTGTTAGACAAAACCCTGGCTGGGGTAATTTAGGGGGAGTGGTCCTGCTTTTTAGCAGGGGGTTGGACTAGATGACCTCGTGAGGTCCCTTCCAACCCTATTATTCTATGATTCTATAAGGGACACGGCAACTGGGTGGGGGTGTGCATGATTTGAGACGTGCCTATCTCCGTGTGCCTGCTTGAGATCTCAAATAAACTTTAGAGTGCTTCTCCGCCCTGGTGTGGTTTTTGGTGCTGCGCACTCTGGGCAATGAACCCACTGTTGCTTGCCCCTGCCCGTCTTCGGGCGTCCACCTGCAACGATTTGTTAAGTCAACCTAAAGACGGTGTGGCCGCTCTAGGTTGACTTATTCTATAAGTCGACCTAGGGCATGGTCCCGGGGAGAAGGCAGCCAGGCTCCTTTCTCCCCAGGACCCCCGCGGTCCTGGCAGCAAGGGAGCTGCGGCTGCTCCCCGGTGGTTACCCTGTCAGCTGGAGTGCGGAAGCTGCCAGCTTGATACTCCAGCTGACAGGGGAACCTCTGGGGATCCCCTGTCAGCTGGAGCACAGCTCCCTTCTCGCTGGGACCCGCGCGGGTCCCGGGGAGAAAGGAGCCGCAGCTCCCTTATTGCTGGGCCCCACGCGGGTCCCGGGGAGAAAGGAGCCGCAGCTCCCTTCTTGGAGGGACTGCAGCTCACTTCTGCCACATCTACACTTGAAAAGTTAAGTCAACTTAACTTTTCAAGTGTAGATAGACATAGCCAAAGAGCTCAATCTATTAGGTTATCAAAGTGAAAGTAAGGGTCAACCTGATCACACACTAAGTACCTTTATGAGGACCAGAAGTATGAAAATAAAGGACTCTCATCTAGCAGCAAAAGGTGTCACAAGCTCCAATAGTGAGAAGTTGAAGCTCGATCATGCCATATTGGAATAGGTAGCAATTCCTTAACTGTGAGAGTAATTAACCTTTGGAATAATTTACCAAAGGTTGTAGTGAGTTCTCCATTACTACAAAATTTAAACTAAAAGCTAGATATTAGCCTAAGAGAGATGAACTTTGTGATTCCTACAAAAGTACAGAAACTTATGCAATGAAAGGACAGATTACTACAGTTCTTGGACCCAAATAGAGCTGTTGATGATCCTGCCACTTCAGAGGAATTTTACAGTGCTGCATTTCCACTAACCCTAGAGATTTTTTGAGCATTTCTACCATTGTTAATAGAAGTTGTCATTGCCTGAGCAGGGCTGGATCAATGCAGGGGCTAGCCAAAAGGGGGGCCCTGAGCTCCAGTCCCTAAGGCCCCTGCCTCATCTGCCCCCCTGCCAACCCACTCAGTGCCAGCAGGTCTGGGGGAGCACTGGGAGAGCCCCTGCCCTACGGGTGCTGGGCGGGGGAGGGGAGCCTGGAGCCAGAGGCTGGGCTCTGCAGCCCTCTTGGCCCACCCCCAGGCCAGCTAGTCTGCGCGCAGGGGTGTGATGCGGCCTTCAGCATGGCTTTCCAGGGCCCATGGCCCTGGGGGGCTGCACTTGAGGCCACACTGCATGCCAGCTGACCCACCCCTGGCTAGGGGCAGACCAGCCAGGCTGGGGCAAGGGCAGGAGGGCTGCAGAGAGCAGCCTCTGGCCCCAGCCCCTCCCCAAATGTCAGCCGGCTCAGGCCATGATGGAGGGCTGGGGCGCCAAGCCGTGAGGGTCCCCACAGTGGTGAGGAGCCTGGGGCCCTGAGGCCCCTTAATCCAGCCCTGCCTTTATGTCAGCAGTTCAGATTTCCTCCCCTGGCTGAGGGCCTGCAATTCAAATCACTTTCCCCCCCCCAAAACTCATTGATTAGACCCCCTCAGATTCCCTCTCCTGAGGGCTCACTGACATAGGTTCAAAAAAGAAACAAGGAATCCTGTTGCACTTTGAAAGACTAACAAATTTATTTATCGCATGAGCTTTTGTGGGAGAAAATCCCACTACGTCAGATGCTTTGAAGATGGGGAATTTATAGAATGGGAATCCATCAACTTACTGAAACAACTCGCACACAGGACTCCTTGTTTGTTTTTCTGAACTAGACTAACACAGCTACCCCGTTGGAACCTGTCAACATGCAAAGTACTGAATACAGCTATTTGAAGTGGAAATCCATCAACTTCATGAAACAACTTGCAACTCATGCAATAAATAAATTTGTTAATCTTTAAAAGTGCCACAGGACTCCTTGTTTGTTTTGCTGAACTAGGCTAACACAGATACCCCTATGGAACTGTTCAAAAAAGAGTTAACAATTTTTATGAATGCATGGTACATCTGATTCAGTGATACACTTTATTAACCTATTGTTTTACAATTGCTAAGTATGAATAAATGAAGAATGAATACAGCAGTAAAGCTATAGCTCACAAACTGGTGTTGCAATCTCCAGATGGCTCTTAATGGTCAGTTACAGTTCTGCTCCAGATGTTCTGTACCTTCCTTTAGTACAGGATTATGTCAGTTTTTGGACTTCAAAAGGCTCTTTTTTCTTCCATAAGCACACTGGCTGATATTTATAAGCTATCTTTTCATTAACACTTGCACTAGCAGCAGCAGCCTAATTCCGTATTGCAAGCAGGTGGTTGGACAGGAGGGGGGAGGGGTGGAAGGAGACAGCACAACCTGATGCCCTCCTGTGCACCTGCTGTCTAGACATTTAACTGTTCTCAAAAGTCACCCACAATTTATTACCATAACACCTATCATATTCACATTTTTGTGGTTTATCTGTTGTTCAGACATCTAAAACATTTTGTGATTAAGGTTCTTTAGGTATTTTTACTATTTTTTGATACCCCCAAAAGGTCATGCCATTTGTCACATCTGTTTACCATTTTCTTTTGCTCTCCCCTTGGTTGCTTGCTGGCAGAAGCTGCTAATACCTTCTACAATTCAAAGGTTCTAAGGCCAGGTGGGGCCATTGTGATCATCTAGTCTGAGCCCTTATATAACAGACCATAGAACTTCTAGAGAATAATTCCTAGAACAAATCTCCTAGGAAAACATTCAATTTTGATTTAAAAGTGATAGAGAAATCCTCCATGACCCTTAGTAAATTGTTCCAATGATTAATTATTCTCATAGTTAAAAAATTCTTATTTCTAATCTGAATTTGCATAGCTTTAACTTTGAGCCATTGGATCATATTATAACTGTTAGGGTTCACCAGCCCTTTCACTTGGTTTGCAGACAGAAAGCAGAACAGAAGGCTGAAGTTCAAAGCACAGGCAATTCAATGTTTATTGGGGTTAACAAGCAAGTATAAACCACAGTTCTCTACACCAGTAAGAAGTTCCTCCCCTTTCCTTCTTGGTAGCCTTATTTGTACCTGGAAGGCCTACCCCTTGTATCACCCTTTGGGTCTAGGGTCTTAGGTGCCACCTTTTTTAGTAGGTAAGAGGGGGTTTAGGAAGTGAGAATCATAGAATCTTAGGGCTTGAAGGGACCTCATGAGGTCATCTAAATGAGGTTATGTTCCAGCCATGGTCACCTTTCCTTAGTATTCTTTCTTACACCCTCATCTCCCTTGCTCCTCCCAATTGGTTGCTTAACCTTGTTATGGCATCTGTCTTGGGAGAGGAGTAAGGGCAGAACTGTATACCAGACTTCTGCTATACCTAGCAACATTTTATTGCTATACCCCTTATCTTTTCTAATAGTGTTAAAGAAAACCCATCCGGCTATAGAGTATGAAGAAGCACACGCATTGCCTTTGTTCTTTGATTCTTTATGCTTGCAATACACAGACAACTGCATCTCTAACTTTAAGCAAACAAACAGGCCTGAATACTATACTACTATCACTAACAACAGCTTTCTTTCTTAGATTGCAGAGTCCATAATTAAATATTTGTTGTAACTCTCAGAGCAGTCCTGTGCCAGACAAGGAACTCCCTGGTTTCTGGCTGGCCTGACAGGCTCAGAGTACCTCAGTTGTCATAATCTGTACCTAAAAGGAGTCCATTAATATACCATTGGAAAGGTAAAACCACTTGGGTCATTAGTATTCTAACTTATGTACAGTCAACCCCAAAGGATTATACAAAAATATGGCTAAAATGTGCATAAACTAGGCATGTCGGGGGAGTTGATAAACAGTTTTTCTTTTCCAGATTGTGATCAGGAAGGAGTTAAAAGGGCTGGGAACTGCAGCCAATGGGCAAGTGTAGTGGAGGACAATCAGGACCCAGGAACCCTGTATAAAAATGAGCTGTGGAGGATGAACACAGGCAGTGGGAGGGAGCTGTGATATGAGGAGGCTTTGTAGAGGGCAGCAGGGCTATGTTGTGTAGAGCTGGTGAGGGGATGAAAAGAGATGGCCCAGGGTCTGGAGATGGAGCTCTTGCCCTAAGAAATGTTTCCTCTGTGGCCAATCAGTCCATTTGAAGAGGAGCTGCCTCTATCAAGGGGGGTGGCAGGAGCCTCATCCAAAAAGATGGAGAGGGAAGAATCCCTGAAAAACCCCACCTGTGAAGGGAACAGGGTGGAGATAGGCATGTTGGACCTGTAGGGTAGAAGGGCATTTTAAAAAGGAATGCCTGGACAGGAGAGAGAAGACGTTCTAGGGAAAGGACTGAGTGAGGGAGGTCTGTGACATCAGGGAGACCCAGGCAATGTTTCCAGTGCCAGGAGCAGGACCATTTAAAAAGACACTGCCTCCTGAAACAAAGGGGAGCTAAGAAAAGAATGCTAGGGAAACGGGCCAGGTCAGAGACTGACTAGAAGGATGGGTCAGTGAGGACTGAGGGCTTGGAGAAGAGTCAGCTCCCATGTCCCTAGGGGGACAAGAGGGAAATGACTGATAGGATGATTAGGACAGAGAGGACACAATCAAGTAGGGAAATCTCAGTAGAAACTGAGAGAGCAAACAGAGAGAGTGCTGAGGACATGGTGGGCCAGTTAAAAGAGTTGAGGAACAAGCTTGAGGCTAGTGAACAAGCACTAAGGGTGACATTGTGGAGGAAAATGAGGGTGCCTGCCAACACCTCACAGAGGGGGGTCTCTGCGACTGTGGGGCCTACTTCCGGTCTCTGGTCTGTTCATGAATCCAGGCAACGTTCCTCTGGGAAGCATCCGCTGGCTCCCTCGACACCTTTCGGGAGCAGTGGGTGCTGTCCGGGATTCTCTGCTCAGTGTCCTTTTCAGGGTCCCTAATTTTGAACCTTTGACCCTCACACCTGTTTCCTGTTTTATATTAGTTGTCCCCCACAATCAAGTGGATCTGGGCCTAGTGCCTCCTCCTCTAAGGCTGGGGGAGGGGTTTTAGCACTACCCAGTATCCAAATAAGAGCACCTCACCAAGCTAGAGGACCAGAAAAAGAGGTTGGAGTGTCATCTTTGGGTGGCTCAGGACTTGAGGTGGTATTATGCCTATCACAAGTAGTGTTGAGGGGGAGGGTGTGTGACAGGGCAGCTGCTCTGCTCTGGGCAGGAAGGAGTTAAAAGTACTCTGGGAGCTGCAAGTGCTAGTGGGGGGGAGGCAATCAGGACCTAGGAGCCATGTTTAAAAGATTGCTGCAGAGGCAACACAGGCAGTTCCTCAGAGGAGCTGAAAGATTGACTGCCTGGCTGGTTGGAGGGGTCAGCACTCAGGACAGTGTAGTGGCAGACCTCTCGGGCACAGTGGGAGCCAGGGCATTAATGCAAAGGCGGAACAGGTACTGGGACTTCAGGGAAGCAGCCCAGGGAAAAGTGAAGAGAAGTAGAGTTTTGATGTACGCACGGTCCCTGTGCCTGTAGAAATGAGTGAGTCTGGGTCCCTCCCCAGACTGCCAGCAGAGTGGTGGTGGACTAGACAATATTTCATTTAATTTCCCCCTTCTGCTAAAACACCACATTGAGAGGATTTGAATCAGCCACACATACCATTTCCCATCATGCCCAGCCCCTGGGTCAAATTATGCTGCAATACCTAATTGTATTCATGCCCAGGCAAATCAGTTGCTCCCTCCCTGCTTAGCTGCTAAGCAACAGAAGTGTCCAGCTTCTTAACCTTGCTTACAGATGGAATAGCTTTGCCTGGCTTAGAGAATGGGGGTGGTCCTGCTGCCAAATAATGCTTTTCTATTGCATCAGGGCACACATATGTAAAGTATACTCACAAGTTGTAAGTCGTACTTTTCATTGTACTTCTCTGAAATAAATCTAGCCCAAGTGCCTTCATTCTCAATGGATCCATGGTTGTGTTGGTTCATTTGATTATGAGGAAGTGTCTTAGTTAATTGGGACAGCCTACAGATGGGGAGCTCATGCATGCAGCCACTAATTAACTACTGACTGACAACAGAAACTTGAATGCCAATCCCCATAATTCTCACTATGCTCACCGTTGGCTGTTTTATGTGCAGAAACCAAACTATCTCAGCCCTTTGCAGAAGATAGGAAGGAGAATGCCTAGTTTGAGAATGACAACAGAGTCCTGTGACACTTTTAAAGACTAACAGACTCTGTTGTCTTTCTACAATAGACTAACACGGCTACCCCTTTGTAGTTTGAGAATGGTACTGGGGCTTTGGTGTGCACATCAGTACTTAACTGGTATTGTACATGTCTACCAGCAGATATTTAGACTGCTAGGCAACTTTAGGTGCTAACAGTTTAGATGGCAGCTGAGAGAGGTATGGCAAATGTCTGTTATGCCTATGTGTTGGATGTAGGTGGCTAAAGAGGCAGTTATAGATATAATTCTCTTTGTAAATCCTACGCCTAGTTATCAAGGAGCCCTAATGGGGTACAAAAATTCCATGCCACCAACATTAGCATTCCAGGGAGTGCACGTGTCTTAGAAGACCTCCTGGTCACCAGGTAACACCCCTGTGAGTTCTGCTCATAAACAGCTTGCTTCTCAGATTATGTTGTATAGACTATAGGAAGCCAGTTATTTTCTAAACCCTAGCAGTCTGATGCATCCAAGAAAGACAGACACCACCAATGACAATGGAGTCCAGGATCTCCACTTGTCTGTACCTGCCCAAAGCTGTCCTGCAGTGTTAGGAAGAAGGTTAGTTTAGGATGAGCTGAGACAAATTTGGGAAGAGATCTTGTATCTCCTTCCTGGATGAATGAGGTAGAGGAGCCTACGAACCCCAGCACCCTCCCTGGCCTCCAGCACTGAGCACTACTCCTCCTTATCCTTTCCCACTTCAGCACAAATGCTTTCTGCAGCTAGTCAGGGCTGCATAGGCCATTTTAGACTAACTAACAACTTCTGCAGGAGCTCCTGGAAGACAGCATAAATACCAAGTTCTCCTATACACATGCAATTTTTTGTGCCCTGTAACAGCCAAATGGATTTTCACGGAACAAGAAGAAAGAACCTTGTTGAGTTTATAATCATTATCATGCCAGTTTTGAAGTTTCTAAGACAGAGATGTCAAACAAGTGGCCCGTGGGCCATTTGCAGTCTACAGTTCGTTCTGCTGCGGCCCACTTTGGGAGCAGGCCCAGCTAGCATTAGGGGGGTGGGGCTCAGCTGGCCCTGGGACCAGCCAGAAGCCATGCTCTGCATAGCACTCTTGCCCTGCCCCCTGGCTGACTGGTCAGCCCATCCTGCTGAGGGGGCGAGGCGGGCCAGCAGCGGCGCATGACTGCTGCACCATGCAGCCAGCCAGAGGCCCTCCAGCATGGTCCTTGGGGCCAGACTAAGGGGGTGCTGCAGAGGGGGCCACCAGTGAACCGTGCTGCTGTGGGGGGTGGCCACCAGAGAGCTGCGCTGCTCTGGGGGGACAGCCATCAGGGAGCCGTGCTGCTACAGGGGTGGAGGGTGGCTGCCGTGGAGCTGCGCTGCTAAAGGGGGTCACTGGTGAGCCATGCTGCTGTGGGGGGAGGGCTGCTCGGAAGCTGTGCTGCTGGAGGGTCTTGAGGGAGCAGGAGGTGGAGGCCTTGGGGGCTAGAATAGAGGTGGGAGCTTTGGGGGGGAGGGACGAGCCACCCACCAGACTGAATTGCTGGCAGAAATGGCCCCCACGGGTAAATGATTTTGACACCCCTGTTTAAGCCAATATATGGAGGCACTGGAGCTCTTTAAAAATTGGCTAACATTGGCAAAGCTATCTGTGTCCCCACCCTCATCCTCCAGAGTGGCTGAAACACTGGTGCTGTTGCTCTCCAAAGGAACCTAGCTTAAGCCAAGGACCAAACAGAAAACTTCAGATTAAGTGTTGGACTTCTGGCAAAGGCAGATAGTGTTTAGAAAAGGAAATGTTTGACAGCCTATGTAACCAGGTCACCACCTACAGCCAGGGCCATCCCTAAGTGGGGGGCAGGGCCTAGAGCCAATCAGCCTCTGTGGGGCCCGCAGCCCTCGCACTGCCCTGCACTGGGTTTGTGAGGGACCAGGCAGGCCAGCCCCAAGAATGGCCCTGCCTACAGCAACCAAAGCCAATGGTAGTAAGCTTGTCCAACCTAGGGCCCCTGGGCCAGAATTCAGCCTGCCAGGGTCTGGGAGCTGGGGCCAGGTTAGGGCTTTTTCGTATCTTTTACACACTCAAACATGTGATCTAGGGTGGGAGTGGCCTGGCCAGGGAACTGACTCTGCCCCCTTTCAGCACCAGCCAGGTGAGGTGTAGGCCTGGAAGGGGATAAGTGGGTTGGAAAGTTGTGGGGTTGGGGGGAGCGAGGCCACTGGAGATGCCCAGGTAGGCGGGTCCCAAGGCGGTGAGGCCTGGGGAAGCCACAGAGGGGGCAGCAAGGTGGCAGAGAGGCCTGGGGGAGGCTGCAGGGGCCTGCAAGGCGGTGGGTCCGGGAGAGGCGGTGGGGCTGGGTCCTGAGGAGGCAACAGAGCCAGGGAAGGAGGGTCAGGGACTGTAGGGCCATAGGGTGTGGGGGGAGGGAAGTAATGGGGTCCTGGCACCAGTGCTCCCATACTCTCCTGGCACCCCACTGCACCCCCACCCCTGTACTGCCATACACCCTGCCACCCACCCCTTCCAGTCACCATCCTTCCCTTGCCTGCTACTCTCTCTTGCCACCCCACTCCTCCCCACTTGCCCTGTCATGCTTCCCTGCCATCCCACCCCTGATTGCCACCCCTGTGCCTGCCCTGCCCCCTACACTTCCCTGTCCTGCCATGTTCCCCACACTTTCTCTGGTCACCCGACATGGCCAACCTTCCCTTCCCTTGCCCTGCCACGCCTCCCTGCCACCTGCACACATTTACACCTCCTGGAAAAAAAATAAAGGTAAGCCCTTTTCAGTTTTTCACAAAATGTGGTTTAATTAACAAATGAAAACTTGTTGTGTACAGTTGTGAAAGTGAAAGTGACACTCATCTAAAGGTTGCTGTAGGGAAGATGGATATTATTTTAGAATTGTGTTTAGAAATGTAGGTTTCTAATTTTATAGAACCTAAACTGAGTTTGTAAACTGGTGTTTATTTTTTGTCTGTTTAAATTTTATTAATATAGTAAGATCATTTTCTATGCCTTACTTATCCAAAATTTGCTGACCAGCTGGAGAAAAGAATTGCAGTGTGGCCCCTCACCCAAAATGGTTGGACACTGCACCAGCTCTCAGACGTCTTGCTCTCCCAAAACCCCAGATGTTGCCCCTCTACATAGATGTAAGAGTGGAGTTTACACTTTGGTGGTGAAAAGAGAATAAACATATTGTTCAAATTGCAAGGTGTGTCCCTGGAGAGATGGGAGCCCATGGGCCAGATAAGGTGGGAACTACCAACAAGAAGTAGCCTGGTAAATGGACAAAGTCCTGTGGCACTCTATTTGTTCCTCTGCAATAGACTAACAGGGCTACCCCTTTGGAACTTGATAGCCTGGTAAAGCTATCATGCGCCCTTACTTAGTGAAATGTGGTTTTAAAAAAGGTAACGTGACACCAGTAAAAAAAAAAAAATTGACTCCACTGTCACAGCAAGTAAGTTAAAGAAAAGAAGCCAGCCAGGTCTAGCGCATTAGAAGCCAATTTGGGCTTTTCTGGAAGCCCATCGGTTTATGAATTTTCAGCCGCGTTTTGGGCTTGGTTTTGGGCTTCCAGGCAAGCACAAAGTGGGTTGGGTGTGTTTTTGGAGGGGTTGGTGTCTTTTGATGTGCCTGTTAGACCCTTCAGAGTTATTTCGGTAGCAGAACCGAGACTCCATTCAAGCTGGGAGGCAGCCGAGGTACCGGCTTTCTGGCCGGGGAGCAAGGAGTCAGGCCCACAAACACTCCCCGCCCTACTATTTCCCCTACTGTTACTAATAGCTTCCTCACCAAGCCCCCACTGCTTCCCCTGGGCTGGGCTGCCTGAACCACCCCACCCCCCCACCCCTCGGCCTCATGCCACCCCATCTGTCAGGGGTTGCCACCACCGCTACCCAGGCTGCCTAAGGCCACCTTGCCCATCCCCACCTCTGTCCAGCCTGTTTAGAGCCACCTTGCTGTGCCCCCACCACCACCTCCACCTGGCCTGCCCAGGGCTACCTCCATTGCCACTGCTGCCTCCCACTGCCACCCACCCCGCCTAAGGCTACTTTGCCCCCCACTGCCTCACACCCCCACCTGGCCTGCCTAGGGCCACCACCTCGCCTCCCAACTCCACCCAGCCTGCCTGGGACTGCCTCCGCCTCCACCACCACCTCACCCTGGCTGCGTCTACACTTGTAAATTAAGTCGACTTAAGCTTGCTTAAGTCAACTTAATTTACCCTGCTTCTACACTACAGTTTCCTTAAGTCGACTTAAGCAGCTTGCTTAAGTCAACTTAAGGAAAATAAAGTTGACTTAATGAAAATTAAGTCGACTTTATAAAACCTCCTTTAAATTCAGCTTAAGGCTCAAGTTGACTCCCTAGAGTCGACTTAAGCCAGTGTAGATGTTGGGTAGCCCTAAGTCGACTTAGGGCTACCCCAGGACTACACCAATGCCCTCCCTGCTGGGGGGGGCACAGGGGCAGCATGGCATGCCCCCCCACAGGGCAGGGCAGAGCCCTGCCCTGTCGTGTCCGTGCGGGTCTGGACCAAGCGTAACAACCAATATGATTGCAAGCAAGCATCGTTTATTGATACATAAGTAAAGATTTTTATACATTTCCATAGTCCCACCACCAACTATGACAAGGCAGTTAATTGGTGCATATATAATTATATAAAACAAACCTGTAAGCCATTGGTTAGATAACTCAGCCTGCGGGCCGCATGTTTGAGACCCCTGGTTTACACCATAACTTTTTAATGGGGTTTTCTGGTACTATCCTTCTGGAATTTGTTTAAGTGAATATTTAGTGCCTAAAGCAGCGGTTTTCAACCATGGGTCAGGACCAGGTATTGAGTCGGAAACCCTCAGGTGCAGGGTCGCAGCACCCCCTGCTGTCGACACTGAAAACCTGGACTGCATGATTCAAAGATGTAATTGTTGGGTCATGGGCATAAATTTTTGGTTTTTTAACTGGGTCCTGAGGAAAAAAGTTTGAAAACCACTGGCCTAAAGCGCTTGTGGTTTTGCACTGCCTGTCATGTTCTTACCAAGTTCATATCTGGGATAGTGAACCTGCAAGCAGGCATCTGCTTTGTAACTCTGATTTATATTAGCAGGTCTTAACTCTGTTTGGGCCTTAGGTTCTACCCTATGCCTTTTATACCAGGCCTTACGTCTCAGACTCTACTACAGTAGTATTTGAGCATTTGTATTGTAAGGCCCTGTAAACTGTGTAAGGTCTTGTCTACACTACAAAGTTAGATTGATGCAAGACAGTTTATGTTAACCTAACTATGGAAATGTCTGCACTTATATTTCGCTCCCAACAATGTAACTGCCTCAATATGCTGCTTTAGTAAGTCCACCTCCACAAATGGCATAGAGTTGAGGTCGATGTAGTCGGGCTGACACAGTGTCAGTGTGGACACTGCATTGTTTCTGTCAACTATGACTGGATTTCAGGAGCCATCTCACATTGCCTCACACTGCCTGTATAATCGATACAAGGGCTTATGATGAAGATTAAAACATGATTTTAAGTGAGTATATGTCAAATCAATGTAAAATCAGAAAACTGATCATTCAAGTAGCTAAATTGCAATCAAATAAAAGATAAATAACATTCTAAACAAAGGCCTGGCGTACACTGAGGGCTTAGGTCAATGTAACACTGCTTACTTTGACCTTCTACAGCCTATGTACTCCCTCACATGGCTGGTAGGTCGAATTAAGTGGTGTTACAAGTCAACCCTGTAAATCCACCCCTCCATTTAGTAATTCGCTCTAACTCTAGCATAGACACTAGCTTCTGGCTGTGGGCTTGGCAGCCCCAGCAGGCTGCGGGGGCCAGCGGCAGCCTCAGCGGAGGCGGGAGGGGGGGCTGCTGAGCCAGTGGTAGGGCTGCAGGCAGGGCTGTCCCTGGGGGAGAGCAGGACCCAGTGCAATTGACTGGGGGTAAGTGACTGGTCCTTTGGGACTGGGAGTACTCTGAATGTTGCTGTGATCTTTGATGTAAAAGTCCATGAATCACAAAGGTAAGCTTCCCAGGCACAATCACTGAAACTACCATTTGGGATAGGTATATTGAGTAAGTCACCTGTAGGTCCTTTAGAAACTTCATTTCTATTTTCAAAGTTCTTCTTTGAAAATTGGCAGTACTCAAGAAGGTATGAAAACCTAAACATTAGGGACAACCTTTTAAGAAGTGCTCAGTAACTTTAGATGCTTCCTTTTCCTCAGTTCCCAAATCGAGATACATTAGGCCTAATATTTTGGAGGTGACAAGAAATGGCAATTCTCATTGATTTCATTTGAATTTGTGGTTGCTCAATGCTTCTGATAAATGGATTCAAACTACTCTAGGATTTAAAGCTATACAAAGGGAATTAAATCCCACTGCCAGTTTAATCCACTTAATAGTTAAACAGCAGAACTATGGATACAGCACTTATTAGAATGTTAATTCTTTGACTTGCCACTAAAGTATGTTAAAGTGCTTCCTACATTTTGTATTTTTAAATACAGTAAGAATGAGAGTCCTGTGGCACCTTAAAGACTAACACATTTCTTTGGGCATAAGCTTTGGTGGGCTCCAACCCACTTCACCAGTAGTTCCTTTTGTGGGTGAAGTGAGTAATGATAGAAAACAAGCCTAAACTCTTAAATGGAAGGGTTTTTTTCCACAACCGTCAGCTGTGGCAGTATTAAATTGTTTCCTTCCTATACACACAACAAATGCCCTCTTGTACTACTGAAGGCGCGTATTTAGAGACTCAGATACCCAAGGTTGGTAGGAAAAGTCAGAGGTTTATTTGCTAGCAAAAGGCTCAGTGGAATCAATTCCAAAAGTCTGAGCCTCGATTGTATCAAAACATGTTCTTTTTATACAGTTCAGTTACAATACTACATTTTAGCATATACACCCACCTCCTTATTCCGTATATGGTTACAAGCTGCATTTTCTTACTTTCTACAGGTTAGCAGGGAGTATATGTCAGTGCTTTAGGCTTTTACTACGTCACTCTTCGCTGCTTCAGTTTTTTGTCTAAGAGAAGGCCGGCTACTAGATAATGCCGGTGCTAAGCAACAGGGGAGTTTTGACTGTTGGTGGCCGGGCGTGGCGGAGAGAATGGACACTTAAGATAATGCAGGGGCCGGGAGTAGCAGAGGGGATGGAAACTCAGTGGAGTGATGGGCAGGGGCTTTTATTCTACCCCTTCATTCCCCCCTTTGATACTTCAAAAGGCACCAAAGCCTATTTGGAGAGTATAATTTCTTGGTCTTCTAGGGGAGAACTGGTTTGCCACAGAGCTAGAATCTGTGAGGCCACCTTCCGCTCCGTGGCGGATTCGATGGCCATCCGGGCGGACCGGGCGGCAAGGGGAATCAGGCATGGAAGGAGCATGCATCCCAGGACTAGAATGGCGAGCATACCGAACATGCCCTTAAGGGCGCCGAAGCCCGAGAACCAGGAAGAGAAGGGATTTTCGACAACCCATCCTTGCCAAGTTTGGAACGGAACATGTGAGAGCCTACGGACATTATCCACGATTTCAGCGATGACCTCCCCATGGTCATCAATTTGGAGACAGCAGTCGGATAGGTTGAATTTTCCGCAGACCCCCCCCTCCGCTAGGAGGAGGTAATCCAGAGCAAGACGGTTCTGATAGATGGCATTGCAAACCTGAGTGTGCTGTTTGGCTAGTAGGCCAAGGGCGTGGGAGGTTTCATTAGTGATTAACTCGAGGACCACCTGGAGGCAGATGATTCTATTAAGCATGTATATTGGGGTGCGGTATCCCCATGACCCATCCTGGGCCCAGGTGGCGGGGCCATAGTACTTAATAATCCTTTCCGGAGGCCATGCATTATCATCCCATTGCCCTATTTGGAGTGTCGGGGCCGAACGTTTGGTTTTACTGGGATGGGATGCATAGACCGGGTGTCCCAGATGCTCTCCTTCTGATAAAGGAAGGAGGAAGAACGACGGTTTAATTTGGCCCAGCAGACAGGTTCCACCCTATGACGAGGGGAGTTGCGAGTATGCGGTGTAACCGCATATCCAGTACAGGCCAGGCGGAGTGACCCAGGGGCCACGGTAAGAGGCGTTGGTTAACGAGGCATTAAAAGGGTGACCATCCCACAAGCGATTGAGGGGGATGGAGGAGGTGTTTGGCCAGTGGGTTACTGTCTTATTTAAGATGGTCAGGGTTTGACAATCAGTGTCCCCTACCTGAGCTCGGGGAGAGGAATGTCGCTGGACTCGCTGGATGCACCACCGGCCAACGAGGCGGTTTTTAAGAGTCCATTGTCCTTTACCAAGCCCGGTAAGGGGCTTGTCGAGACTGACATTAAAGGCTTGGGACACATTCCATTCCGCTCCTTCCCACGGCCACTGATCTCCCATACTGGTGCCTCCGCAAACAAAGCAGTCGGTGACATTTAGGGCTTGGCTGATTGAGGAAGCTAATTCCAGGAAGAGGTTTGTACCAGGGATGGCTATTTCCCTGATGAGGGGTGTTTGGGGCTCGGAGGGAGCGTTAATTTCCTCCCAAAACTCCAAGTGGATTACAGAGTGTGGGACTGCCTGGGAATAAAGAGTGTGCAATTTTAGAGCAAAGAACCCTCCGGGGTCCGTGCCGGTGCCGTAAATGCGAATACCAAACCGAGAGCCGTATTGGGCTAGAAACTGGGGTAGGTTGGAGATGGTGAGATTAACAAAATTGCACTGTCCCAGGGGGCAGGTAGATAGAACTGGGACGGGTTTTAAAGTGGCAGAAACCTGCCGGTGGGTGAAATGCGTGGCCCAGCCCACACAGCTCCAGTAGGGACAGTAAAAGTTGGTTACGCCCTGACTGCACGTAGAAGTTTTGGGGCGGTTTGTCAGCCATAGGACAGGACAGATATATTTGGCATTTTGGGTGTAGGTTCGTTGCCAACTGAGATCCGAACCACAGGAAGTTGGCCAAACGGCAAGCTGACAGGCCTCTAAGGTGACAGTAACAGGGGCTGAAATATTGAAGATGCGGATTTTAAAATGCACCGGGCCTTCGGTGGAGCCCTGATTCACATGTAGCCACTGCTGGGAGGAATCAGTTTGGGGATCATAACAAGTAATCTTATTAGCTTCCTGGCAGATAGCATAGGTAACATCTCGGTGGGTGCATCTGGATTTGGAGCCCTTACAGTTATACAAAGAGTAGTAGACCAAGGTTAACTCCTCAGTGGGCCCCCTACGGGTGCGAGTGAGGCAGCTTGTGCAAGGAGCCAAGGGGGGGGGGGCGGGGCGAGTTAGCGTACAACTGAGTAACATACAAAACCAAAATACAGTTAATAAAAGGATGTAGAAGTTGCAAGGAGATCTCGGGGGACCGTGCCATCCCTCCATTTCCGGTAGGAGGGTGCAGGGTCTGGTTCAGCTGGCGTCCGGGATCTCGGGGGACCGTGCCACCCCTCCATTTCCGGTAGAAGGGTGATTTGAGGGGCTGACCGGGACACCGGATGAGACTCCAGTGGTCGAGGTGAGCTGGCTTAACCCTGGACCAGTGGATGCACGGCTTGACCCTGTCGACCTTAACAGCCATGGGAGTAGGAACTATTACAGTAAATGGCCCTTAAAGGTAAAGGCAAACAAAATTTGGGAATCAGGGTACACTGGGCGACTAAAGAAGGTGCTGGAAATGTCTATGACTGTTACTTCCAGACCTCTTAATGGGCAATATCGGGTTCTAATTCCTTTTAGGGCATCCTCGCAAGGGGGGGTATTGAGGGGTGCGAGGAAGGCTGTCATTAGCCTTTATCCGGACCTTGGCTGGCTGTGCACTTTTTATCAAACCACTAGCGGACACCGATTTCGCCCACAATTTCCTTGGTAATATATTTAGGAGGGAGTAACCCTGAACCAAGAAAAGGGGAACAGGTTCCATTGGATTTGGGGGAAGGGTTAAGGCGGCTGATAGTGCACTTTCAGGGATTTCTAGATACACCCCCGCAGGGGAAC
Organism: Pelusios castaneus; assembly: GCA_007922175.1. Classification (NCBI taxonomy): domain Eukaryota; kingdom Metazoa; phylum Chordata; order Testudines; family Pelomedusidae; genus Pelusios; species Pelusios castaneus. The sequence continues at coordinate 79,736 of ML685933.1, read as the reverse complement.
AGAAAATAGTGCATCCCCATTTACAAAGAAGGTCCCTTCCCAAAAGGTTGGTACCAATACCATTACCCAAAAGAACCGAGTGTTGGTCTGAAAGGGGTCCTACCGTGAGGGGCACCTCCTCTGAATATGAGAAGGACACTGACCGTCCTTCCACTCCTTTGGCCCAAATTGATTTGTTGGTAGGATGTAAGGTGGGTATTAACTGGGTATCTACACAGGAGTAGTCAGCTCCCGTGTCGACCAAAAACCTACTATTTTGGCCTTGTAACTGAGCCTGGCATTGCCCTTTATTGTCTAGCTGAAAAAGGGAGACAGGGGAGGTGACCTTGGAAGGCTTATCAGATTCCCCGGGTCACCCTCAGTTACTGTGCATCTTAGAAGTATTTACACCAAGTGGAGTCTGTTTTTGAGGGCAGTCAATTCTCCAATGATCAGATGCACCACAAATAAAACATCCCTCATTTTGTGGGCGTCTAGGGGCAAAGGGGGCTTGTCCCCTGCCTCGGCCTCGGCCTAGTGGCAAATTTGGCCGGTTGCCTGGCCCACCCAGAGCTTGTAATTGTAGGGCCATGAGCTGGGTTTGCTTCTTGCGAACCCCAAGCTGCATTTGACGGTGGTGGTGAGAAGCAGGACTTAAGATTTGATCTGGAGCTTGAATCTCCCAGTCTAGAAGAGTGGTTTTAACTTTTGCTTGAATTTCGGGGAATAGTCCATTAGGAAAGCATTAGTAACAGCAGGTCTTATTTGGGTTAAGGGATCTTCGGCCCCAGAATGCTTTTTAAATTTTTCCAACAGTCTTTTGTAATAGTCTTTGGGATCTTCTTTTTCCTTCTGTTTGCACTGACTAATTTTGTCCAGTCCTTTTTCGGGGGCCATTCACTTTCGACAGCATTTAAAATGTTTTTACGAAGTGTAGAGACCTGAATTATGTCTTCCTGGCTGGTGTCCTGAGTAAGGGGCGGCTGCGAGGGCCAGTTAGCAGCTCTCACCAAACGCTCACGCTGGGTCAGAGATAGGATAACGTTGAGAAGCTGATTAACATCAACCCAAGTGGGGTTAGAGGTGTCGAAAATGATCTGCAGCTCCCTTTTAAACTTGGGGCTGTTTTCAGAAATAGAGGGAAAAGTTTGAGCCATATTACAGAGATCACTCAGGGACCAAGGGACATGGACACTAACTAGGGTGCCTTTGGCTCCTGCGGGAACCTGACGAAGGGGGGCCGTAACCCCTAGAGTAGTGGAAGAGGGTATTGATTGGGAGTGGGACGGCTTTCGGAGTCCTTGATTAGTTGCACGAAGCCTCCCCCCCACTGGTCCAGAGGGACTCAGGTGTCCAATGATGCACCGGGGAGCTTGGGTGACTGGAGGGGGTGCTTGAGGACTGGCTAGGGGATGCTTCTGAAATCGGCGAGTCTGGGAAGCTGGAATTGGAAGGGGATTCGGTCATAGAGGCATCTTCGGGGTGTGCAGACGGAACATAGGGCAGTGGAGGATTATACAGACAGGAGTCCAAAATGTCCTCAGGGTTTTCGGAAACAGGATCCTTTTGAGTCTTTTCGGGTGTCTGCTTGGGAAGCAGAGGATACAGGGAAGGGAGGGAATTTAGAAGTTTCTTTTTGCTATTTAATTGTTGAGTTAATTTAAGGTTTGTATCTTTTAAACTGTTAATTATAGATTCCTTGAGGCGTTTATCTGTTTCTGCCTGCCAGAGTTTAAATCCTGCCCTGAGTTTAGAGGCTTTTTTTTTTTTTTTTTTTTTTTTAAGAGAGTTCAGTTTTCCTTCTAAGTACTCCAGTCAGGAGTTTTCAAAGGTTTCTAACAGGGGAAATTGTAACTTGAGATCTCCTTTAGTTAATGTGTGCCACTGCTCCAAATTCTGCACGGCTTCAGGGCCCCATTTGTCAAACATTTGTTTGACAGGGGCTCCCTTTGGGACCCCTTTCAGCGTGCTTCTGTTTTGACTCATGGTTTAGGATTTTTTTTTGTTTTGTTTACTAGTTAAGAGCAAACCGGTTTTTAGACTTCTATGTTTTACAAAATTTGCAAGTATAAATTGTCAGTTCTATTAACAAAAATGAAGTACCAAAACTACAATAACTTTTAATCCTATGCCAACACCTATTTCAGGAGCAAACCCCTGGTATCAGCCTAGTTCAGTGCTATTCATGAACCTAATGAGAAACAAAAATCTCTAACCACCAAGAATAAAGCACAAAAACTACAATAATTCCCAGTCCTATGCCTGCATTTATTCCAGGACTAAGAATTGTTAGCACTAGAGACGGTAAAACAGGAAACGGACTCTTATCAATCACCAGAGCTGCAATGACTCCTAATACTGCCCTATCCCAAACCAGGCTAGGTCAGTAAGATTTATTAACCTCTGGAGGAAAAAGAAACTTAAACTCCTTTTATCCTATTTTCCAACTTCTTGTAGGGGTGCTATAGATAAGGGACTAGCAGCTAATATGTTAGAGGGGAATGAGAGAAGGAAAAGAAGCACAACACACTGCCCCTTGCTTTCAACTAATCTCCGGTCGCAGGGTTTTCCCTTTGCAGAGATAGTTGGTGCGGCTGACAGATATGTAAGCTTACAGAAACTTGTTAGAGAAAGAGAGACCTTGCCTTTAAAGGAGGAAGTATTACACGGCCTGAATTTTTGTGCCGATGCCCTCCCGAGGGAGAGTTTCACACATGGCAGCGATCATAAGGATCGTTGGTCAGGCAACCGGACACTTGGCAAGGAACTTAGACCAAGAGAGGTCACACTCACAGAACCATACTTATCTACCCTTTGGGATACGGTCAACGGTGTCCCGGGCCGTCCCGGAGTTCCTGGCAGCCTCCTACTGGGCTGCCTACCTGCCGAGGCCTCGGTCTTCCCTGTGGTCCTCCCACGAACCACTCCTGGTGCACTCCCTTGTGCACCATACCTGTGTCCTGTGGTCCTCCCTCGAACCACTCCTTGAAGTGTTTTAACATGTGATCCAAAGGGGAACATTTGCTGCTTCCTCCCCCCATGATTCAATACAAAAGGACAGTAGACTGAAGAGGGGGAGGGGAGTGGATACCAGGTAAGGGGTCCTGGTTATCCGGGACACGAAGGAGGACTTCACTTGAACCTCCCGACTTGGACGCGGTCGCCCGGCCAAGAACTGCGAGAGTCAGTCACTCACACACTCACACATTCAGTCCGACAATTCAGAAACCCCCCTTCCATGTATCCAACCCGGGTCCAGATAACTGAGTTCCTTGAAGGAACTTGGGAGGTGATCAGGCTCCCCTTCTCTCCAGTGGGAGAGGCCCTGACTGTCCAGAGTATCCCCGTATACTCACCAGATCCTGTAGACGGCCGTCTTCTGGTACCGTGGTCCGGACATCTCTAAATTTCCTCCGCCTTACAAGGGTTCCTCGCGACCACTTCCGTGACCAGCCCTGTCGAGAGAGCTGTCGACCGGCCCTTCCGAGATAAGAAAGACTCGGTGGCGCCCGGGCCCGTCAGGCAGGACCTCTCTTCTGGCCGGCCAAGGGGGTCAGGGAGGAGGTCCTCAAGGGGGACCCTCTCGAGCCCCACGTTGGGCACCAAATGAAGGCGCGTATTTAGAGACTCAGATACCCAAGGTTGGTAGGAAAAGTCAGAGGTTTATTTGCTAGCAAAAGGCTCAGTGGAATCAATTCCAAAAGTCTGAGCCTCGATTGTATCAAAACATGTTCTTTTTATACAGTTCAGTTACAATACTACATTTTAGCATATACACCCACCTCCTTATTCCGTATATGGTTACAAGCTGCATTTTCTTACTTTCTACAGGTTAGCAGGGAGTATATGTCAGTGCTTTAGGCTTTTACTACGTCACTCTTCGCTGCTTCAGTTTTTTGTCTAAGAGAAGGCCGGCTACTAGATAATGCCGGTGCTAAGCAACAGGGGAGTTTTGACTGTTGGTGGCCGGGCGTGGCGGAGAGAATGGACACTTAAGATAATGCAGGGGCCGGGAGTAGCAGAGGGGATGGAAACTCAGTGGAGTGATGGGCAGGGGCTTTTATTCTACCCCTTCACTACCACCCATCTCTCAGTAGTTAAATCCTCAGTAAGAAGCAAAATGTGCAGAATTATGTTACATTGTAGGGAGATCCAGACTATAGTCTTACAGTGCAGACTTGCTCTAGAGTAAAAGTTGTATATAATTAGAGCCCTGCAGATCTGCAGAGATCTGCATCTGCAGACCCATTGTTGTGAATAGGAGCTTCGATGTGGATACTTTTTTTTAATCTGCCCAGGGTGCAATAGCTGCTGCAGCTGCCGTAGGTGTGCAGAGCACCATTGCAAATTTTAAACTACAGCATTGTTAGAGATTGTGACGGCAATTTCCTGAGTTCTGTTTGTGTTCAGCTTTCATTGAGATCAGCATGCTAAAGTGCTGTGGCAATGAACATTCTCTTGTTTGCTGGGCTCAGTACAGCAGCCCCAGGGCTGCTCCTCCCAGAACAGCTGAGTTGTCACATCTGCAGCCCTGACTGAATCCGGGGCCAGCCCAGGTGGAGCAACAGTTGCTCAGATTAGGGCCAGCGGGGGCTCTGAACAACATCAGGAACTGCCATTTTAGTGGCTAATCCTGCCTCCAGCTGTTTGGCGGTCTCTGACTGTGAGAGCCCCAGCCCATCAGAGCTGGTGTTCAGCTGCAGTGGTCAGTCCCCACACCCCACCATTCAGCTGATGATGGGCAGCAACCCCCCGCCCCTTCTCCCACTGCTGGCTACCCAATCATCTGAATGGCAAGTGTGGGGTGGGATCTGCAGCTATTGGGGGTTCACCCAGGAAGCAGTGGAAGTCAGTTCTGTTAGGGGGCAGGCAACTGTCCTAGAAGTCACAGAGGTTGCACCAGCTCCGTATTGCTGTTGTATAAAATTTATGTTTAAAATAAAACAAAAGTGTGTGCACATTTATTAAGCTCCTGCTTTCTTAGTTATACTACAGTACATAGGCAGGCATGCAGACAAATGCTCCTCTCCTATTCTTAGTGAGGACGAGCAGAGCTGCTGCGGTCGGGCGGCAGTGCAGATGTGCATACACATAGAACCTGGAATGCAGATCATTGATCGGATACAGGCTGATGCTGATTGAATGCAGAATAGATGTGGATGAACATTTGATGACCATCTATATATAATACTTTTGTCTTATATTATTAAAGATATAGTTATGAATTGCAGAGGATTTAATGTTTTAACATCTGGTTTTTCTGTTTCTTATCTAGATTGGTATTCTGAAAAAGATGTCTTTAAAACCTTTTACATATCCACTACCTGAAACAAGATTTCTTCATGCAGGCAGAAAAGTCTATAAATTTAAAATCAGATATGGCAACATTCTCAGGTAAGCAAATTCCTTACTCTTAAGTATGAACCAAACATGCATGTTTCAGCCTGCCACAGCATGAAGCTAAAGTTTTATATTGCTATTTCAAAATAAGGATTTTGGGAGATTGCTCAGTTACCAACTCATGGTAGCACTACTTCTAAAGGCTCCAAACTGCAACACTTTTATTTCTGGTCATGTAGGACTGGGTATTTTGTCTTCAGAGTTTATTAACACCATACTGAGCATTGGCCATTGGGAGTCACTTGACACCATGAAAAATAGTCCTTGTACTCCGTCTTCCTGAATAGTTGAGCAAATTCTGCCCTTTTATTATTATTGGAACTTATACCCTGTATAGTTAAGATTGCCTAACATTTTCCAGTATAAGATCTTGCTTTCAGTTGCTTATAACTTTGCTAAACTAAATGTTTTGTCTGAAATTATCAGCTATGTCTACATTTACTAAAGTTAGTTCGAATTATTTAATTATTTAACTAATTCGAACTAGCAAAACTAACTTAATTTGAACTAGCAAAATTTAGTTCGAACTCAGCAAGTGCCATTCATGGCACTTGCTTAGTTCGAATTAGCGAATTGCATTGAGTTCAATGGGCCGGTTAGTTTGAACTACGCAATTAGTTCGAACTAACATGGCCACATTGGTTAATTCGAACTAACTAGTTCGAATTAACCCTTAGTTTGAATAGCATTTTCGAATGTATTAGTTCGAATTAAGGAAGCCCTTAATTTGAACTAATGAAAGCCTAGTGTAGCCATGGCTTAAGTTAGTTCGAATTAAGCTTCCTTAATTTGAACTAACTTGCCAGTGTAGACATAGCCATCCTGTTTTAGGTCTGCTTCAGACTTGTTCTTTTTCAAGTGCTTTCTTTTGTTGATTCCTGTAACAGAGCAGGAGTAAGATGACTAGATGACCTCATGAAATCCCTTCCCGCCCTAATATTCAATGATTCACCTGCCCCTGTTAGCCTGGGCTTTAGAGCAGAAAGCAGCTGTTAGGCTGAGCTTTTGGGCAGAAAGCAGCTACAGGCTGATTAGGTAGCAGCAAAACCCTAGTCTAATCGGAAACAAGGAGCAGTTGAGGATTTGGCCCAGGGATATAACCTGGGCCAGCACAGGAAACAGGAGAGGCGTGGCCAGCAAGGCAGAACAGGGGGTCTGTCAGCAGGCCAGAGGAAGCAGAACCCTAAGCCTGCAAGCCCTGAGAGCATTTGGGGCACAACTGGGAATGGGACTCTGTTACGGACGCGACTAGGGGGCCCCTCAACCAAGAGGGAGTTGCTCCGTGGCTCGATTACCTCGCGGCTTAAAGAAGGACCTGTCTCCTGTTATAAGGAAATTGATTAGAGTTTATTTAGCATCTGCAGATGGGTGACTCCAGTACCACGCAGGGTAGGAGCACACCCACAGGCTTGTGTTTGCACATTTTATTGTTGATTAACCCTCTCAAAGACTGCCCAGGTACACCCCTTGATTATGACGTTGTCCAATTAACGATAGGGCAAATTCGTAGGTTTTCAGCTGCGCCTGGCCTGGCCTTTACCATTCTTGGTCTGGTCCTCATCATTTGTGTTTATCTTTACTTTTCCCTGAAGCAGGATGGCTGTTTCATTCTTTATGGTCCTGTCCTCATTATATATGTTTTCTTTACCTTATCACTAATAGATTTATGGTTTCCAGGGGTCTTTGTTTCCTTTCGAAGCGGGATGTTTTCGTCTCTTAAAGCTTTTCGGACCACAGAGGAGTACAGGTTATAAGTTTACCTTCCCACGGCCTAAGGCTTCAATACTGTTGCTCACTTATGCTAAGCTAAACTATTATCTACTCATGCTAACATAGAATGTCTAAGTATCTTAAAATGGCTAAGTATCATAATTTCATAACAATCCCCCATTTTCTTTTTGTAACTTATTTTAGTAAGTTACACATTTACTAAAAGCGGTTTTCAATTGGCTCTGGAGTCATGTCCAGGCTGTCATCACTCTGCCACTGCAAGACAAACATAATACCTTCAATAACAGAATAACATAACAGCAATTAACACAGATACACCCACGGGCACACAAATAACAAAGATTTCCAGTGGTGTCCACCCTTGAACAGTCATGTGTTCAAATTATGCAACGCTGTGCGTCCAAGGCCCCTAGGCCATGGCACACAACTTCAAGCTGATGTCTGGATGCTGGCGAGCCTCTGTGTCCTGAGGGGTAAAGTTGGGTGGAGCCCTCTTCACGTGGGTATGGTGTATCCACGAATCCTTCTCTGCTATTTTTAAAGCAAAGGTAGTGGTTAATAAGACCTGATATGGTCCCTCCCATTTGGGTTCCAATTTATCCCCAGTTTTCCAGTTTTTTATGTATATCCAATCCCCTTCCTTAAAATCATGCACTTTTATTCCCGGATCTACCGATTGCCTTTCCCTAACATAAGGTAACATCTCCCTAAAGTGGGCTTGGAGCTTTTAAACAAATTGAGCAAGGGCTTCATCACTATTCAAGAGGCTGGTCCGGGCTGGAAGAAATGTTCCAGGCGTGGCTAAACTTCTCCCAAATAATGCCTCTGCTGGGGTGAGACCTATCAGCTGCCTGGGGGAGTTCCTAACGTCCCACAGCACTAAAGGTAGCGCATCTACCCATTTTAAACCTGTTTCAGAGTAGAGTTTAGCAATTTTAGTCTTGAGAGTTCTATTCATCCTTTCCACCTGTCCAGAAGACGGAGGGTGGAATGGTGTGTATAGCTGTTCTTGTATACCCAAGGCTTGGTATAAATGGTGAAATAAAGAGTTGACAAAGTGACTACCCCTGTCCGAGTCTATAACCTCCGGTATTCCAAACCTAGGCACGATCTCCTTCAGCAGGGCTTTGACTACCACCTGGGCAGTGGCTTGTCTTACAGCAAAGGCTTCAGGCCATCCGGTCAGCTGATCAACAAAGACCAACATATACTTGTTACCTCGACAAGAAGGCATGTTGGCAAAGTCCACCTGGATTCGTTGGAAAGGAAAGTAACTCCAGGGCCTGGCTCCCAACAGGTGGGTCGGAGGTCCCCTTTGGCAAGGTGACATGCCCGTGCTAAAGCGATTAACTCCGTTGCTTGAGTGCTAAGGTGTCCAGGGAGGGCCTCTGCCTTCACGGTGTATGAAGTGGTTGTGATTGCATACCCGCTTCTTCGTATCCCATTCTGATAGAAGGAGGACCCATCAGTGAAGAGGACTGCGTCCGGATGTTCCAAAGGAGTGTCCTGTAAATCCTTTCTGGGCTTATGTTGCGTCAGTGAAACCTGCAAGCAATCATGTCGTGGTTCCTCTCCAAGCAGGTCGGGATGTGGCAGCAATGTTGCCGGGTTGAGTCCACTGCACCTTTTAAGAGTCACCTGTGGATCTTCCAAGAGAATTAGTTCATACCTAGTCGTTCTCTGGTGGGAAAAGAACAACTGCGGACGCTGCAACAGATTTTCTAATGAATGAGCAGTCCACACCGTCACTGGTTGGTGCAATGTTACTGGCTTCACCTTTTGCATTAGCTGTGCAGCTGCTGCGAGGTCTCTCAGGCATTGAGTTTGGCCCCTCACGACCACATCCAGCTGGACGGACCAATAAGCCACAGGTCTTTGATGGGGCCCAAAGGCCTGAGTCAGGACCCCATTAGCTACTCCCTTCCTTTCACAGACATACAGATTAAAAGGCTGCTTGTAATCAGGTAGGCCCAGAACTGGCGCTGATGTTAAGCAATTCTTTAACCTAACCAAAGCTTGCTCCCTCTCTGTAGTCCATTTTATAGGTTCATTTTCTTCTTTGGTGGTAGCATCTATTAGAGGTCTTACTATTTCACCAAACCTGGGAACCCAGTGTCTGCAAAACTCTGCCATCCCCAAGATGCTTCTAACCTGTTTCTTTGTTCTAGGGGTAGGCAAGTCTGCGATGGCTTTTACCCTGTCTGGGTCTAGCTTACGATACCCTCCTCCAATTATCATACCCAAGAATTTTACCTCTGGCTGGCACAGCTGTACCTTGGATGGTGATGCTTGGTGCCCTTTCTCATACAGTTGCTGACACAGTGCACACGTATCCTGTAAACATACTTCATAACTGTCACTCGTAATTAATAGGTCATCAACATAAGATACCCGCACAGAATTACCCAGTAAACATATCTGCTCCAAATCCCGTTGGAGTGCTCTGGAAAACGGAGTGGGAGAACTGGATAGGCCCTGGGGAAGCCTAGACCAGGAAAGTTGCTTGCCCTCCCAAGTGAATGCAAACAGCTGCTGGGAGGCAGGGGAAAGGGGTACGCTAAAGAAGGCATTCTTGAGATCTATTACAGAAAAGCATCGTGCCCAACTCGGGATTTTGGTGAGTATTAATGAGGGGTCTGCTATCACCAGATGGGGATTGATTACACAAGAGTTTACCACCCGAAGGTCCTGTACAAACCGATATACAGGCTTGTCTCCCTCCTTAGTAGGTTTTTTAACAGGTAATATAGGTGTATTGAATGGTGATACACAAGGTACTAATATCCCCTTTTCCAAAAATTCCTTTATTTGGGCCCCTTTTGTTTCCAGAGGAATAGGGTATTGCTTTATAGAGGGAGGAACGATCCCTGGTCTCAAAGGGATGTCCACAGGAGCCATGTGTAACAATCCAGTTTCACTAGGTCGGGTGGCCCAAAAACCTTTTGGTACCTGTTCCAAGCCCACAGGTCCTGTGTCTTTTTGCTGTGGTTCTAAAGGGATTCTTTCAACCATCCCTATTAGTAAATTCATTTGCCCTTCGGAATCAAAAGTAATATGAGCCTTCAGCAAAGGTAGCAAATCCCTCCCCACCAAGCAAGTAGATGTATCTGGGCTGTACACAAATCTGTCCTTAACTGACACAGGTCCGATCTGTAAGAGAGTAGGGTGAGTGATTGCCAGAGTCTGCTTCCCCAATACCCCCGACACATAGACCCTTTCATTAGATAAACCACTCGGTGGTATGAAATTTATTAATGACAGAGTTGCACCAGTATCAATTAGCAGGGATACCTCACGATTGCCTAAAATTCCTTTAACTTTACCCTCCATTCCTCCATTCCCCTCCCACATGGCCATAACTCCCGTCGGCTTATCTGATCTCCCTTCCTCCTGTCATTGTTGAGAGGAAGTAACAGACATATCCTGCCCCTGTGTCTGAGGTGGCCACAATTCCCCTGGGCCTCTAGGTCTTATGGGGCACTCCCTTTTCCAGTGCCCTGGCTGGCCACAATAGTGACAGTTGCAGAGTGCTGGGAATTTGGGGAAATTAGCATAGGGACCTGAATTGATGACACCTCACCCCCAGCCATGGGTCATCTCTCAGCCTCTTCCCCGTCGGGGAAACCCAGGTTCAGATTTAAACTGTTGGGCCAGGGCTGCTGCTAAAAGAGTCGCCTCCTCCTTCCTAGCCTGCTTTTTATCCTCCTTTTTCTTTTCCAGCTCCCTTTCCCTTTCCACTTTCTTCCTATCCTCTCTGCCATCAAACATATCAATTGCTACTTGCAAAACCTTGTCCAACGATTCTGCCCTTCACCCTGGTGCTGACTCCAAAAAGTGAGAACGAATATCTGGAGCCACTTGATCCATGAATAACACTACAGCCTGTTTCTCATTCCAGCCATCACCAGCCATTCCCCCAAATCGCTCCAACATTTCTCTTAGCCTTCCTACGTAATCACTCATAGACCACCATAAATTTTCTGCCTTGATCTGCTGTCTTTCCTCCTTTCGGAACAAATATCTTAACAAGATATTAACATCCTGCCAATTAGCCTTATAATCCAAACAAATTGCTCTAAACATTTTGCTAGCCTTTTCTGCATCTTCGTGCAATCTGGGCATTTTACTAGCCCACTCTATCAACATTTCAGGCTGCCACGGTCTGTGAACATGACAAATCACAACATCTCCCACAGAGTCACATAAAGGGACTGCTTCTAGAGGTGCGATTAAAGGAACAGCCGGGAGTTGAGGAGTTAATGACAGGACGGGGGGCGAGGGGGGGAGTAGTAGAGCGGGGGAGCATAGGGAGGAATGCTTTCCTCAAGCACAGCGGCAGCGGGGGGAGTACTCCGTTTAAAGTTTCCTGGCTTTTCCTTCCTGCTTAATTCCTTTTTTCTTGCAAATGCCCAATTATCCCACACATACTTAACTTGACTGGGATTTCAATCTTCTAGGACCTTTCGGAGAGCCTGTAAAGCTGGCTCTCGGAATGATCCCTCCCCGGGGCCATTGTCTCCCAGTATATGCCGGCCAATTTTCCCTGCAGAGATTTATTGCATGCTTTTTGGATAGACCTGTTGTCCCATCTATCCTTTTCCAATTTTCTAACACCTCGGCAAGGGGCGTCCCCCGAACTATGCCTGAGGAATTTCCCATTGGGCCCAGCAGACCACTCTTCCAGGACTCGACCCTGGACTCTCTGGCCTGTCAAATTCCACCTGGACTCGAACCCTGGAATTTCCCCTCTGGGACTTGAACCCAGAATTAGCCTAGACTTTTCCTCTTCCTTACCCTGCACCGTGCACAGGCTGCAGACTTGCTTTCGAAGCTGAAGCCTCAGGGCGTCTTGACTCTGTCCTTAGTCCTGGATGGGGGGGGGGGAGCTTCCAGCTCCCAGAGCACTCTTAAATAACCCAAAATTTAAATCCAGAATTTAGTACTCCTTGGAGACTAGGTTGTACTCACCAGTCCGGGGCTCCCTCCTCTGGAGATCCTCGGAGTACAAAAGCTCCGTTTGGCGCGCCTGTGGATGTCCTTTGACAGGGGCTCCAGACCGAAGAGACAATCAGCGAGTGTCCTGCCGCAGTCGCCAGACAACTGTTACGGACGCGACTAGGGGGCCCCTCACCCAAGAGGGAGTCGCTCCATGGCTCGATTACCTTGTGGCTTAAAGAAGGACCTGTCTCCTGTTATAAGGAAATTGATTAGAGTTTATTTAGCATCTGCAGATGGGTGACTCCAGTACCACGCAGGGTAGGAGCACACCCACAGGCTTGTGTTTGCACATTTTATTGTTGATTAACCCTCTCAAAGACTGCCCAGGTACACCCCTTGATTATGACATTGTCCAATTAATGATAGGGCAAATTCGTAGGTTTTCAGCTGCGCCTGGCCTGGCCTTTACCCTTCTTGGTCTGGTCCTCATCATTTGTGTTTATCTTTACTTTTCCCTGAAGCAGGATGGCTGTTTCATTCTTTATGGTCCTGTCCTCATTATATATGTTTTCTTTACCTTATCACTAATAGATTTATGGTTTCCAGGGGTCTTTGTTTCCTTTCGAAGCGGGATGTTTGCGTCTCTTAAAGCTTCTCGGACCACAGAGGAGTACAGGTTATAAGTTTACCTTCCCATGGCCTAAGGCTTCAATACTGTTGCTCACTTATGCTAAGCTAAACTATTATCTACTCATGCTAACATAGAATGTCTAACTGGATCAATTAGGTATAATGTCTAGTTGCTTGCATTTGGAAAGGAAGATGATGTCTGTCTAAGTCTCTTAAAATGGCTAAGTATCATAATTTCATAACAACTCTCATCTTGTAAATAAAGGACCACCTGGTTTTCATGAGAAATAGCCTGTGGTGAGTCTCTTTGGGATTGCAGAGGAGTGGAGATGGCATGAGAAACCGGGGCAGCAGAGTACACTCCTTAACAATTCCCAATTAGGTGTTTCTTCGTCGAGTGTTGTCCCTGTGGGTGGTCTACTTGTGGTATCATGTGCCGATTGGAGATTTCCACAGCAGTATGAGAGTGGGCAGCACATGTGCTGTGGGGCCATTGTCACCATTGCTAGTACGCGCATGTTGCCTGCCACCCTCAGTTCCTTCTCAACCGCTGGTCTGAGATGGAGTGCTCCACAGCAGTTTGCTATATCCTAATCTCTACCTTTATCCTCTACCTTCAAAGAACTTCCTCTTTTCTTCAGATTTAGCTTCTTTTTCTTATCTAGTCTTGACCTAGCCTAAAAAAAAAAAAGAAGAAACTCTCCTTCCCCAACCTATCACCGCCTCCAGGGCCGACCCGTGGGGGGATCGGGGCCCACGGCCAATTGGCTGAAGCGGAGCCCTGCCCCGCAGGGAGCCGGCCCTGGGCCAGGAGGCAGAGGCTGCCAGCGCAGGGAGCCGGCCCAGACCCCGGCCCTGGCGGCCACCTGTTGCAGAGGGATTGGGGGAGCTGGCTCCAGCCCTGGAGGCTGAGGCCGCCTGCGGGTGGGAGCCAGGCCCGGGGCGGGGGGTGGAGCTGGCTCCGATCCTGGAGGCCACCTGCAGAGGGGAGCCGGCCGTGTGGGGCCAGCTGGCCCAGAGGCCGGGCCCCATGTGCTCTGCCCCTGGGCCTGCCTGCTTCGCCCTGGGGGTGGGGAGGGCCAGCCCAGGGGCCGGGCATAGCCCTTCCGGCCCGCCTCGCTGCCAAGGCAGTGGGGTGACTGTGGGAGGAGGGGCTGCGATGCGCGTGGGCCCCGGACTGCCCCGCTGGGAGCAGAACAGTGCAGGGCCCACGTAACCGTGGGGCCCGGGGCGATTGCCCCGTTCCCCCCCCCCAAGGGATGGGCCTGACTGCCTCATGGCTCTCCGCCTTGCTGAGGGAGATTGAAAGGGAGGACTATCCAAAAAAAAAAAGAAGAAGAAAAAAATAAAAAGAGAAAGAAAGAACTCTCAAACTTTTCTTCATAACTTTGAGCACAACATGCCTGGTTCACCAGGTTTTAAAGGTTGTGCCTCATGTAGGGAAGCAATGCCCGCCTCTGCCTCTGCGTGTGCTGCCTCAGGAAGAACCATTTTCCCCAAAAATGCACACACAGTGAGAATATGAAAGCCTGGACTAGAAGAGGTCGAGACTTACGTCTCAAACTCATGCTACTTGAGAAGTCTCTCAAGCCAACATCGGATCCCTGGCCTGATAAACCGACCTCAGCGCACTCTCTGAAGAGGAAGCACGCTTCCAAGGGGCCCTGTATCAAACAGAGTACTTCTGAGGCTCATGGTTCTTCTAGTACTTCTCATTCAGGACCCACTAAGGGCCTGAAACAACCCAATCATGCCATGAGATATCCTAAGAGGCTCTTTTCTCCAGCTCCGCACCGAGAAACCATGTGGAAGCAGCATGACCACCAGTTGGCACCAATTACCACACAGGCGCCCAGCACAGCACCAACAGCAGCACCTACTATGGCACCAACATTCACCGCACCATCAGAACCAAATGCGCCATCGGCACCAACCATAAAGTCAAAATTGGACTCGGCGCCAAACAATCTACAAATGACGGTACCAGCCTCTGCTAACCCCATGGTATCCTCCCAACTATGGCGCCATCAATGCTGGTACCATCAGCACTGCCAGGGAGGGAACCTTCGGCACCGACTGTACTACCACATGCCGAAAACATTGCAGCACCACATATCATTCATGCAACGTCTAGCTCAGTACCTCCACCAACGGTCACAGAATCACAGCCAATGATGACAGATACGGCACCGTCAGGGAAAGTGAAGACAAAACAAAATCATACTGAATCAGATCTTCCCTCCTCCCTGCACTCCATCACTTCTAATAGATCTTACATCCATCTGACACATGACGAGGCTCTTTCATCACCGCATAACCTTAGCGCAGACTAAGATGACCACATAGACTCCTGTTTTTCATCTGAAAACTCCTCTCCTGCACAACCATCTTTTTACCAGAATCACCAACCCTACTATAATCAGTATAGACCACCTCACTACTACAGACCCACATGGTATCCCCCATTGATGCCACACCATCCCCATTGGAATCCATATCATGATTTTCCAAAACAGCATAATCCACCCCAATTCTCATACACAACCACACCAGCTTCCACCAAACCAAGCATATCTGCCTTAGTTTCCCAAATAGGAACCTGACCGCAACCAAGTACTACATCACATGTGAAACCACCACCAACTCTGCACAAGTCTGCCTCATCCCTAAACAAGGCGGTCGTTCCACAATCAATACTGTCACAGACGATCCAAAGTTGTTTAATGAACTTCTCAAAAGACTTGCACTTTAGCTGGAAGTTCACCTTTTGGAAATAAAGGAATCTTCCCATAAAATGACAAAAATTTGACATGCCATGGCTCTATCTAAGATAGCTATTCCAAGGGATTCAATGGATGATGGAACCATCTGAAGTGATCTGAGCGACACCTGCTTTCATCCCTCCCACAAACAAAAGGAACAATAGGAAGTATTACATCTTTCCTAAGAATATGGAATTCCTTTTTACCCACCCGGAACTGAATTCATTAGTGGTGGACACAGCAACACACAAAGCTAAACAATCCACCTATAGGTCTACCCTGTATGATAAGGAATGGAAGAGTTGTTGGGTAGAAAAGTTTATTCATCGACAACTCTCATTATGAGAGTTTCCAACTACAAAGTCCTCCTTTCCAACTACAATCACCCCATATAGAATAAACTTGCCATGTTTTCCGAAAACATCCCAGAAGCTAAAAGAGATCAGTTCAAAAAGCTCATTAGTGAAGGGCAATTAGTACATTACTACAAGCGGCACTAGATGTGGGAGATAGAGCTGCAAGGACCACAGAAACAGCAATCGTCATACGCAGAGCCTCATGGCTTCATTGCACAGGCATCCCTAAGGATTTACAACCAAAAATTGAAGACCTGCCTTTTGATAAATCACACCTCTTCACCAAAAAAATGAATGAAGTTCTTCATTCAAAGAAAGATTCCAGGACCACTCTGTGAACCTTAGGCATCTACACACCAGCAAGTAAACACAGACAATATAAATTCCAATTTAGATACCCAGTACAAGTACCATGACAACCAAAGATCTAAACAAAGATCCCAGTGAAAGAAGCACAACTGACCTTCTTCCACATCTCAACCCAAATCCCAGTTTTAAAGGTGTGGTCGAAGGATCAAGAACACCCCAACTCTCTGCAGCACAACTACCAACAGTCAACAATCTAGAATTTTGCCTCAGACCTTTTTTCAACAACTGGTCTGCCATAACAACGGATAAATGGGCCTTGCAAACCATATCACAAGGATACACCATTTCACTACTCTCCAAACGTCCTTTTCACCATCCCTCCCCGTCCCTCTTCAGGGACCACACTCACATGCACATTCTGGCACAAGAAATGGAGCACCTACTTCAAATAGGGGCGATAGAACACATACCCCCACAGTACACTGGAAGGGGATTCTATTCAAGGTACTTCGTAGGACAAAAAAAAGACTGGAGGCTGGAGACCTATACTGTACCTAAGACCATTAAACAAGTTTGTAATGTAGCAAAAGTTCAAGATGACAGTGATGACCATGATCAGTCCCTCACTGTAAAGAAACGACAGGTTCTCGACCTCCAAGATGCTTATTTTCACATAACCATTCATTCAGCACATTGCTGTTTACTCAGATTCCTGTTTTCTGGCCAGCATTAACAGTACAAGGTATTACCTTTTGGCCTTTCTACAGCCCCCAGAGTTTTTTCAAAGGTAATTGCAGTTGTCACAGCCTACCTTAGACATCGAGGAATTTTCATCTTCCCATATTTAGACGACTGCTTTCTAAGAGCATCCACTCAAAGACAAGCAGAGTTAGCAATTCACATTACAGTAGACACTTTCCAAACACTAGGTCTTAGAATAAACTTTGAAATATCCTTACTAACACCATCACAAAGAATCCAATTCATAGGAGCAGATCTCAACTCCACTATAGCAAAGGCCTTCCTACCACAACAGAGGCAACTAGCAATTAAAATCTCTGATCACATCAGTATCTCATACACGTCTAGTCTTGGTGGCAAGAGCAATCCTACAAATTCTTGGTCACATGGTGGCAATAACCTTGGTAGTTCCCCATGCCAGGCTTCACATGCGTTGCCTACAAGCATGGTTTGCAATGGTCCACAAGCCTCATAAACACTCTCTCCATCAACTTCTGAAGATGCCTACTGAGATCAAAGATTTTCTTATTTGGTGGACAACTGAAGAAAATTTAAGGAAGGGGGTATCTTTCTCCCAAGACAATCATTATCACAACTGAAGTATCTTTCCCAGGATGGGGAGCCCATATGCTACACCTCACTGCACAAGGTTGCTGGTCCGATTCCAACTCCCTCATACACATAAACATACTGGAACTACAAATGGTACACAGTGCTCCTGCACATATGAAACAAATCTGTGAAAATAATGACAGATGATGTTGCATCAATGTTCTACATAAATCACCAAGAGGGAGCCAGATTCCAGGCCCTGTGCTCGGAATCAAAAAACTATGGAACTGGTGCACAAGACACAACATAAACATCTCAGCTGTCTATGTACCAGGAAAGCAGAATGCACTTGCCAATGACCTAAGCAGGCACTTCTCACTCAACCACAAATGGGAGATCAATGAAATAGTCCTAAAAGAATTATTCCACCAATGGGGACCCCCAACGATAGACCTGTTTGCCACTGAGCACAACAGGAAATGCCGTAGATATTGCTCAAAGGTAGGCTTAGGTTCAAAATCCCTGGGTGATCCTTTCATTATCCTGGAACACAGGATTCCTCTTTGCTTTTCCACCAAACCTGTTACTGCACAAGGTGATGTCCAAAGTCAGAACGGACAGAGTGCACTTCCTTATCATAGCTCCATCGTGGCCACATCAAACATGGTATTCAGACCTTGTGTCCCTCTTGATCTCCAAACCCATAATACTGCCAATCAGACAAGACCTGCTGTACCAACATCACAGATAGATTTTTCACCCCATCCTACACAGACTTCACCTGATGGCATAGCTAATAAATGGCTCCCCACTAATGAATTAAAATGCTCTGAGGCAGTGTAACAAATTCTCATAAGCAGTAGAAAATATTCCATCAGAGAAACCTATCTTCAAAAATGGCACAGATTCCTGTCATAGTGCGAAACCAAAGCTATCACACCCACATCAGCACCCATCTCAATCATTCTAGATTACGCTCTAGACCTCTGGACTCTCTATCAATTCCTTAAAGGTATACTTGTTGGCTATTTCAGCTTTCTACAATAAAAACCACAACCGGCACCTGTTATCTCATCCAACAGTGAAGAGTTTCCTAAATGGCCTCCAAAAACCTTTTCCCACAATCACGAACCCATTTTGGGATCTGACTCTCATCCTTAAAGCTCTAACAAAAACACCTTTTGAGCATCTAGCAACATGTTCACTACTTTTTCTTTCTATGAAGGTCTCCTTTCTAGTGGCCATAACGTCCACCAGATGTGTCGGTGAACTCAGTGCTTTAATGTGTAAACTACCATACACCATTTTTTTCAAGGACAAAGTTATCCCATGACCTCCCTCCCCCCAAATTCTTACCAAAAGTGGTGTTGGAATTCCACCTAAACCAAGCCATTTACTTACCTGTTTTCTATTTGAAGCCACACAGCGATGCTCAGGTGGTAGTCCTTCACACTCCCGACGTCTGTAGAGCACTTGCCTTCTACTTAGAAAGAATGAAACCATTCAGAAAATCCAACAGGCTTTTTGTCTCCATAGCTGAATGTTCTAAGGGAAATGCTGTCACGAGCCAGAGAACATCCAACTGGATCTCCTAGTGTATTCATACAGGCAACGGAGTGGCCTACATATGCCCTTAACTGCACGTGCTCACTCAGTAAGAGCAATGGCAATGTCTGTAGCTTTTTTTAAAACGATATTCCTCTCACAGGCTATGTCTACACTGGCAAGTTCATTCAAATTAAGGAAGCTTAATTCAAACTAACTAAAGCCATGGCTACACTAGGCTTAATTAGTTCTAATTAAGGGCTTCCTTAATTCGAACTAATAAATTTGAATAGGCTATTTGAAGTAAGGGTTAATTCAAACTAGTTAGTTCGAATTAACCAATGTGGTCATGTTAGTTCGAACTAATTGCTTAGTTCGAACTAACTGGTCCATTGAATTCAATGCAAATCGCTAATTCAAACTAAGCAAGTGCCGTGCTTAGTTCAAACTAAATTTTTCTAGTTTGAAATAAGTTAATTTGAACTAACTAAAATTAGTTCGAATTAGTTAGTTCGAGCTAATTATAGTAGACATAGCCATAGATATATGGAGGGCCACCACATGGGCATCTCCCTCCACTTTCATCAAACACTACCATAGATCATGTGGCCTCCAAGGACACCTTACTAGGTGTGTCCTTACTTTATCAACACATCATAACTGAAGTCCCTTCTCCACTTCGAGACACTGCTACATAGTCACCACAAGTGGAGCACCTACAGGGACAATACTCGAGGAAGAAGGGAAGGTTGCTCACCTTGTGCAGTAACTGCTGCTTCTTCGAGATGTATGTCCCTGTGGGTGCTCCACTACCCACCTTCCTCCCCTCTACTTCAGGATTTCTCTTTCTGGTTACTCCATGCTTTGGAGTAGGTAAGTTTGTTTGGTAAGTTTCTCTAATGTTAGGGTTGTGCCTTTTGCTGTCTCTAGATAATTTTATGAGCCTCTGAAAATCTGTTATCACATGCTTTGTAGAGGGTTGTTTGCTATACTGGCAGCTTTATTCCACAGGAGATTCCATTTGCACTTCATGTACTCCATCTCTTCACAGCATCTATGTGCTACCTAACTGAGTGTTTGAAGTGGAAATAAAAGTGCCACAGGACTCTGTTGTCTTTCTACAATAGTTTCTACAATAGACTAACACAGCTACCCCTTTGGAATTTGACTACATGGAGAGCTAACTGAGTGTGTATGTGTTGTTCCCATAGAGCAAGGGTGTCCAACTCATTTGCTATGGTGGGCCAGATTTGACTTAAATGTATTTCAAGTGGGCCATACATACCATGAATCAAAATACTACAGCACTGTCACAGCATCATGGAGTGCTATGTATGTGAAACTGTGCTCCACGATACCACTCTCTCTATATCTGTTAGGAAGAGAGTGTGGTCCCTCTGAGTGCAGTCATGGGCTGGATGAGGTTTGGCCTTCGGGCTGCATGTTTGACATCCCTGATTGATTAGGGTTGATTTAGTTGGGATTGGTCCTGCTTTGAGTAGTGGGTTGGACTACATGATCTCCTGAGGTCCCTTCCAACCCTAATATTTTATGATTCAGTGATAAAGCAAGAAACCTTCAAAAAGACTGACTGATAAAGCTAAATTGGAAGAGATTTTCTGTTTAAACATCCCAATACTAGTAATTTCTCTTGACATCAAACAATCCCTTTTTGAGTTCTTAGCAATACATTCCCTGTACCACCTATCTGCATCAGCTGTCAACTAATTAATAATACCTTTGTAGTAGCCATTCCATTAACTAGAAAAGTAAAGTGGATGCAGGCCCTTGTGGCAGGTATTTTGTAAATTGTATAAATACAATTGTAAATTGTATAAATACAATGCTTTGTAAAGACCGGGTTACTCTCAGGACACATCCCAAATTCTTGCCCAACATTCTTTCAGCATTTGAAATGAACTAATCCATCAGTCTTTCAGTTTTCTTCCCAAAACAGACTCAACAGCAAAGGAAACTGAACTTCATATACTTGATGTAGTAAAGTATTGTCATACAATGTTACCATGACAAAATCATTGAGGAACACAACTAGATTGCTTGTGGTCTTTGCTGATAGGGCTAAAGATCAAGCAGTATTCTCAGAGGTATCAAAATGGGTCTCCACCTGTATACAACCATGTTTATGAGTTATTCAAAATAGATTCTCCTAGCTACATTAGAGGTCATTCCCCTAGAACCCTGGTAGTCTCTGAGGCTGTGTCTACACTTAGGGATTTAGGTCAACTTAAATAAGTCGACTTTATTAAGTCGACTTAGAGAGTCCACACAGGACTCCTAAGTCGACTTAAAGTGGGCCTTACTAAGACGACTAGTTAGGTCCAGGGAGAGCCAGCAAGCCCCGGACCGCTTGGCTCCCTTCTGGTTGGGACTGCTCAGGTCCCGGGCAGAAGGGAGCCCTTCTAGCCAGGACCCAGTGGTCCCGGGGAGAAGAAAACCAGTGGCTCCCCTCTGTCTGGGACCACCGCGGGTCCCAGCAAAAAGGGAGCTTCCGCTTCCTTCTTGCTGGGACTTGTGGGGGTCCGGCTAGAAGGGAGCTCAGGCTCCTTTCTGCCGGGACCCCAGAAGTCCCGTCCAGAACAGAGCCCTGTAGCTCCCTTCTGCCTGGGAGTGCGCTCCAGCTTCCAGGCAGACCCCAGAGGGAGCCCAGGAGCTGGAGGGCCACCGTGCCAGCAATTGCCAGCGCTCCAGCTGCCGGGAAGCCCCCGGAGGCTTCCCGGGAGCTGGAGGGCAGCTGTGCCGGCAATTGCCAGTGCTCCAGTTGCTGGGAAGCCTCCATGGCCTCCCCAAACAGCTGGAGTCCTGGCAATTGCCGGCACGACAGTGCTCCAGCTAGCGTGGAGACCCCAGAGGCTTTCCAGCAGCTGGAGCATGGTCCCGGCGAAGAGGGAGTGCGGGGCTCCCTCCTCGCCAGGACCCGAGTGGTCCTGGCCGAAGAGAGTCCCGTGCTCTCTCCTAGCAAGAAGCGGTCCCGGCAAGAAGGGACCATGGGGCTCTCTTTTCTCCGGACCCCCGCCGGTCCTGGCCAAAAGGAACCGGCTTTTTTCCTTTTTGCCGGGACCCGCAGGGGTCCTGGAGAGAAGGGAGCCGCCAGCTTCCTTTTTGCCGGGCCCCACGGGAGTCTTGGAGAGAAGGGAGCCCCACAGTCCCTTCTTGCCAGGATCGTGGGGTCCCTTCGGCCAGGACCGAGAAGGGAGCGGGACAAGTCACTAGCGGCTTCCTGGGGAGGCGGGAGCAGGGGCTCCTTTCCCTCTGTCCCTGACAGATGTTCCCCTGTACCAGTTTTCTGTCTACCTTGTTTGTGTGGCCACCCCTCCCAGGCTGCTCATGGGAATGGCTTTCTTACAGCTTCTTTTGTGCCATGGCCCTGCCTCGGGAGGAGGCCCCTTAACTATTGTTTCAGCCCTGGCTCGGCGTAGGGTGGACAATGCCCAGGAGTGCAAGTCCAGAGTGGCTTGTTTTTCACAAAGGGCATGAGTCACACACCAACACCTGTGACTATGAGTCACATACCTGCAGCCCAAGACTCTGCCTGGACTTGCCCACAGTTTTCCCTGCCCTCTCTCCACCCCCGTAATTCAGGGAGCCTATCAGAGTTACTGGCGGGAAGCTGCCTGAGTTTGCCTTTAAAAACCAGACATTTTGGGGCCAGCCCCCAGAATAGGTTCCTGCACTGCCTCCTGGCCTTTCTCCGCTCCCGGCTATGTAATTGAGCATACCCCTGTTTTAAACCCCCCCTCCCACGAACAACGAATCTTCTCCTGAACCATGAGCTATGAGCTACGAACTACGAGAACCGAGTCCTCTCTGCACTCATCTATGCTGCTGCTGCCTCAGTTTCTGTCTTTGCTGCTCTCCTGGGGATTGGTAAGATTCCCCCCTCTCAAACTCTCTCTAAATTTACCTCGGGGTCTGTAACAGAGACCCCCTCCTGCTCTGCGGTTTCTTTCCACCACGGCAGCATAAGCTGAGTCGCTGCTAAGCTGTCTGCCTCTGGAGACCTTGCCCGGAGCTCCCTGCTCCCAGCTGTTCCAGCCTCAAACTGCTTAGTTTTTGTTACTCTGTTACTTTAGCTGTGTTAAGTTTCATTATTGTGTGCTGTTACTAAGTTTCACCATTGCGAGCCAATTGCTGCTGATCAGCAAGTCTGCTGCTGTTATATTGTTGCTAATTAGTGTGCTAAGTTTTAACATTATAGGTTTTACCTTTAATATGCTGTTAGTTTTTTTTCCTTCCTTAGTTTTATCTTTGTTAAATTGTTTTATTATTGTACCCTGTAATAGCTTTGTTAAGATTCTCTCCATTGCCCCTCTGCCGCCCCCGAATCCGCCCTCTGCTCCATTGCTCCTCTGCCGTCCCTCTGCAGCCCCTCTGCTGCCTCCCCTAACCCACTCTCTGCTGCATTGCCCCTCTGCCGCCCCCGAATCCGCTCTCTGCTCCATTGTCCCTCTGCCGTCCCTCTGCAGCCCCTCTGCCGTTTTCCCTGGCTCCTCGAACCTGGTCTCTGCTAGCCGCCACTCTCCATTGCTGCCCCCTCCCCCCGAAACCCCTGTCTGGTCTTCCCTTCAACCCCCCTCCCAAATCCACCCTAGACCTCCCCTCTACCTCCATTCCCTTGCCCAGTTTCCCCACGCACTCCCTCCACGTGTTACCCTGCCCCTACCTTCTAAGTGTGCTTACCTAGTCTGTTTCACTCCCTCCACGTGCTACCCTGCCCCCACCTTCTGAGCGTGTCTCCCTGGCCTTCCCCCCCCCCCCCCACTCACCTCTGCTCCAAGCACGCTCCAGCCCGTCTTCAGTGCCTCCTCACCGGACCTGCAGACTGACTACTCCAGGTCTCCCCCTGCAGGGCTTCAAGGCTTACTACAGCCTCTGCTACTGCAGCCTCTGCGGCTGTGTTTTCTTTCCTTAACTCTCTGCTACTGCCCATCCATACTCCCTAGCCATTTCCCTTAACCTCACTCTCTCATTGATACAGTTGCCTTGTATGTTTATGCTTGTAAAAAACCCCATTGGTTTATATTAATTTACATTGGTTTATATTAATTTATATTGGTTTATATTAAGCTACATTGGTTTATATTAATTTACATTGGCATATTAATTTACACTGGTTTACATCAATTCCACCACTGTGACACTATACTGTCCAATAGAGAGGCCCATCTCCCAGTACCCCCTATACACCTCACTGCCCCATTCCATTTACCCTTGTTCACTCCCAATAAAGACACTTATTAATTCAAACCTCACTAGCGTGTGTGTGTGTGTGGCAGCTGCTCCCCAAGATCCTCTACCTGCTGGCAGGGTCACCCTCCATGCCCTAAGTCGACTAAGTCGACTTAGGGCGTCCACACTGCTTAAGTCAACTTAAGAAGTCGACTTAAGCATTGAAGTCGACTTTATGATAGGTTTTATAAGGTCGACTTTAAATTTCCTTAAGTCGGCTTAAGCTGCTGCTTGAGTCGACTTAAGGAAACACCAATGCGGACTCAGAGTATATTAAGTCAACTTAAGCCTGACTGTTTTAAAAAATGCCATTTCTGAAATTTGCAGAGCAGCTATATGTATTTCAGTCCACATCTTTAGAAGACACTATTCCTTGGTAGAAATTTCCTGATCAGATACCTGGTTTTCAATAGGGCTGTCGTGCAGACTTTGTTTAAACAGGACTCCTAGTACGTACCTCTAAGCAAACAGGATAACTCTTATTCACTAACAGTGGGATCCATGTGGACATTTACTACCTAGCCTTCAGTAAGTATGGTTTTTTGAGATAGGTTCCATGACCAACCCTCCTTCTCTGCTACCTTAGAGTTTGCCTTCTCTCAGATTTTGTGTTGGCAAAGAAACTGGGGAATGGTTGGACCCACACTGCCTTTTTTGCCCTCAGTTCGGGAGGTGTTGCTTTCCCAGTGACACTAGTAGCCGGAAAAAGCTGATCTTGTGCACATTAGGTGCAATTACACCAAGAGTAGAGTCATGAGAACAACCAGTGAAGGAAGCTACTGTTCTTTCACTTTTTAACAGTTCATTTGTTTCTGCTTTATATTTACCATGGTGAAATCAGATTCTTCTGTTGACATATTTTATCATTATGGAAATAATTACAGTGCTTGAAATTCTATCTTGTCTTTCATTTTGTGAGGCTAAATATATATTTTTTTTGTTTCTCAGCAGTGATGATCTGGACAATAACAAAAATACTATCAACGAATTAGAGGTAGGATATCTTTATTTTACACTGGATGCTCCTCTTAGTAAATATTTTGTGCATTATGGGATACTAGTATTCTGATAAACGAAATATTACCAGAGAAAAATCCTGTTTTTGATCTGGAGATTGAAGTTGACAACAAATACATCACCGGTTAGGAAACTTAAGATATGATTAGTTTTCAGCCAAACTACAAATATAAGCCTGGAAATGCAAAGTTTTAACATTCCATCTTAAATATAGTAATAAAGCTAGTAAATAAAAAAATCTAATAAATTGAAATAGTCAAGTTCATAGAGCTGCACTTCTCTCCCCATCCTACTTTTTTTCAGTGAACCAATCTCAGATTTTTGGACTCTTTTTGGGTGGAATCTGTTTTCTTCTTTGTCCAGGATTGAGTTGCTTATCATTCTGCAGCTCTGATGGGCTTTTGAGCATCTTCAGCGACCTGTGACCAATGATGTTAACCAAAAGCCTTCTTAAAATAAAAATGTTCCCCCACTGGAAATTCTAGTTACAATTACTTCAACAGTAGAAATTTGCAAATACTGTTGACGTTTAATATTTCCCTAATTTTTTTTATCCTTTCAGGAAGCCATTCGAGTAATCATTGGAAATCTTGATAATTTACATCCATTTGCTACACAAAATTTGACTATATTTCCATGTATCCTTTGTCTGTGTTGAAATAAATTCAGTTAGCCAATCTGTGGGAAATTGTTTAATTTGTATTATCGGTATGTGGAATTTATTGGCCAAATCATTTATTGGCATAAATGAATAGTGAAGTCAGTGAAGCTATGCCATTTACATCAGCTGAAGATCAGTTCCTATGTTTGTTTTCAGTTGCAGATTTTTTTATTTGAGAAACATTGCCTACACTCAATCTGTTGAGGGTGCTGGGCCCCTATTTGAAATCAATAATTTTCATGACTTCTTACATTTTAAAGTAAAAATATATTGGTGAAACAATAAACTCACATAATGCAACCTTTACTAATACACTTGACCTCATAAACTTTCAAGGTTTTGGCCACTTAAAGCTATTCTGGAAAATTTATTTTATTTTATTTTACTTTGCTTTTTTTGTTTTAAAATTATAATGAAAAACTTAATATAACTAAGCACTTCAGTCCTCAGGCAGTACCATGCTCATTTGGTGTTTCACTTTGGCCTGTCCCTTGGATTTTCTTAGGTAGTTCTTGATTAATTTTAACATGCCGAGACTCCTGTCATTATCAGCCATGGTTATTAAAAGACCACAGACAATATGCAATGCTATTTCTCTCTTAAGGAGGCTTGCATCTAGAAAGCCTTTTGCGAATGTAGCTACAAGGTCAGTTTTATTCTCCTAACTTTCAGAATTCAAATCCTTAGGGCAATTGTTTGCTAAGCTTTGAGTATACTTCTTTAGACCTTTGTTGCTAGGACTTTTCATTTTCCTGTCCATTTAAATAAGCCTCTGACTCTATCATACTTCCACACCCTATTGTCCAGTTGTCATAACATTGTGTTTAAGGTGGGGTTGAAAACTTCGGAGACTTTTTCAGGATGGGGTGACCTTTTGTCATTTTCAAGTTTGCCTGGCATTACTTCCCTTCTCTGAGATCATTTTTCTTTGAACTGTGCAGATATTCTTAATGGTTCAGCTGGTGCAGCTGTGGCTTCCTTACATGCAATGAACCTTGCGGACTGTAAGTCTGATAAGGCTGCCAACTACAAGCTGTTTGACTGTCACAAACTGGACTCTGCAATTTTTTGCTCATAACATTAATTTTTTGATAAAATAACACAGGGGTTCTCAACCATTGTGTCGGGACGCATTACTGTGTTGTCACACAGTGCTAAGTGTGTTGTGGAGATCCAAGGGGGTGACTGGATTTGGCCAGAGAGGGTGAGGGAAGTAGGTGGGCTCATCTGTTCTATAGGGCCACGGTATGCTGCCACGTGTGTCACAAATTGCAAAAGGTTGAGAACCACTGAGATAGCATACCATGTCTCAGTCAAGTGTTTGTTTGCAAGCTGTCTGATTTCAGCTTAAATTCTGGCATAAGGTTGTATGAAGCCTTGATCTCATCTAAAGGCTCACTCTCAACTTGATTTCACAGTAGACCTCTACTTATTGTACATTTACATTAAAATAAAAATGCTTTTTCAACAAATCTTAATGATTAATAGAAGTGGAGAACAGGTTATACAATCTTTGAACAATTCAACAAAATAGAAAAATTTGGCTCAACCATTGCAGCATCTTCCCCAAAATTCAGTGAGTGGGCAGCACATGGGACAAAGGATGTGTACTGATTCATTTGCTGAATTAGATTTTGAACACCTTTTGTGTTATTCAGGCATGTTATTCCAGTTGTCATAACTTTGTCTCCTACAATCAATCATATCTAAATTATCTTTCATCTTCTGTAAAACAGCCTTCATTATACCCTCACCTGTTTTAGTGTGGATGTCAGTGAAATCTATAACACTGTCAACAACCTTTGCTTTGTTTTTCAAGACCTCAGTGTACCTTAACACCTGTGGCATTTGTTTCATTTGGGAGAGGTCTGGAGAGCCATCAAACATAACAGAAAATATATAGCTCTTGTAACCTTGTGAAAAATAATCTTTTCATACTTTCCATACTCTTCTTGTGATCTTTCCATACTTTACTTGCAATCCTGCTGTCACTCAGGGTTATCTGAACCTGAAATTATGGTAACTTATCCCAGGCAGTTTCAGGAAATAAATCAATTGAGAGCAGAGCTCCTCTGTCAGATAAAACAAACAAGGAGTCCTGTGGCACTTTTAAAGACTAAAAAGATTATTTATTGCATGAGGTTTCATGGGAGAAAATCCCACTTCGTCAGATGCTTGAAGATGGGGTACTTACAGAATGGGAGCAAAATAAATGCCGGGAAGTGTAAGTCATAGGATCAGGATAGACTGTTACAGCAAATCAAAGCAGTTGTTTAGATTCAAACAGTGTAAAACAACATATAAAGAGAGGTGAGGTCAGATCATCTGTTGTAATGGGGAAAAAATAGTCTCTATTTAGCCCTATGCTGATGGTGTCAAATCTGCATATGAATTCCAGTTCTGCATTTTCCTCTTTGAAGCTTTGATCTATTTGCCTGAGTATGGCTATTAACAGATCATCGATGGCATGATCAAGAAGATTGAAGTGTTCACCTATTGGTTTTTGAGTGTTGTTATTTTTTATGTCAGATTTGTGTCCATTTATTCTTTTGTGCAGAGACTGTCCTGATCCTATGACTAACATTTCCCTGCATTTATTTTTCTCCCATTCTGTAAGTTCCCCATCTTCAAGCATCTGACAAAGTGGGATTTTCTCCCACGAAAGCTCATGCGATAAATAAATTTGTTAGTCTTTAAAAGTGCCACTGGACTCCTTGTTTGTTTTGCTGAACTAAACTAACATGGCTACCCCTTTGAATCTGTCAGATAAACAATTAGCACACCCAAGAATGCCTTCACTCAAAAATCCTTCTTGACTGAGTCTAAAGCACACATCAAAAACAGCAATAAGTAGAGCAACACAGATTTAGGCCTTTTCTATGCTAGAAAAATAAGTCCACTTATATCAGGTCAGCTCAAAGCCACTGCAGTAATTACTCAGTCATAAAATTGACAAGGCTGCCTGGGCTTCCAGTGGGTAGTAGGCAGAGAAGCAGCCCAGGGCTTCTCCCCACTAGGGCTATGTCTACACTGGGTAATTTAAGTCGACTTTAACTAAATCGACTTAGTTAAGTTGACTTAGTGTGTCTCCACTGAAAAATAAAGTCGATTTAAAGGGGAACTTAAAAAGTCAACCTAGAGCGTCCACACTGGACGCCTAGGTTGACTTCTAGGGGCTTAGGGGGACCTAGGGCAGGTCCACGGGGGCAGGGGGGACACCACTTGCCCAATGCCAGGGGACTCAGCCTTTGCCCCATTGTACCTAGGTACAATGGGGCAAAGGGGGACAGGAACCCTGGCAGGGCATAGGCATGCCAGGCTCCCCCTGTGCTCCCCCCCCCCCGCAGGGAGGGCATTGGTGTAGCCCTGGGGTAGCCCTAAGTCGATTTAGGGCTACCCCATGGCAACACTGGCTTAAGTCGACTCTAGGGAGTCGACTTAAGCCTTAGGTCTAGTGGAAAGGAGGTTTAATAAAGTCGACTTAATTTTAATTAAGTCGACTTTATTTTCCTTAAGTCGATTTAAGCAAGCTGCTTAAGTTGACTTAAGCAAAGTGTAGTGTAGACGCAGGGTAAATAAAGTCGACTTAAGCAAGCTTAAGTCGACTTAATTTACCAGTGTAGATGCAGCCTAGGAGCTGTGAACCATTCACTGCTCTCTGTCAGAAACTGGCAGCCATATCAGTTTCATACCTGAGCCAATGAAGGCTCTCCAGGTGGAGAAGCTGAGCTTCTCATCACACTCCCAGTGGGGAGAGAAGATCCATTGCTCAGCCCTCAGGGGGCTTTTCTGTCAGTTTCACAGTGAAATTGACCAGAATGAGAGCTCTACAGCTGATGTACTAGATAAAGTGTCTTCATTGGCACTATAGCTTCCTAAGCAAGCCGCCATAATCCCTACACCTCTCTTTAAGCTAGATTTATTGTCAGCATAGCAGGGGAGTTACACTGGTATCTGTCAACAAAACTCTGTAGGTAGATCAGCCCTTAGTTACCCAAAGTCTGAGATGGTATTGAGTAATCAGCGGCAGGATTCTGGAGTCCAGTCCTTTTCCTAGCCACCAGGTAGTTGGATGTTATGAATCTGTCACTTTCTATCCTTATTAGCGAAGTTGCAGCTGTGCATCCATTTTGTTTCCTTAGACAAACCCAAATTATTTCAGACAGTGGTATTTTCCCTTTAATTAATGGTGTCTGAGTGCACAAAATGGCTGCATTTATTTCAAGTCCAGTTATCTAACACTACCAATCAATTCACTTTGAATTTGGTTCAATATAGATAATCTTTGCAGTACCAGCCTTAATAGCTTCCATATGATCTCATAGAACATAGAACTTGAAGGGACCATGAGAGGGACACGCTATCATCCTTTGCAAACCTTTTAAGTAAATAGACAACAGAGTCTTGTGTCTTTCTACAATAGACTAACACGGCTACCCCTTTGGCTTTTAAGTAAATGTAATTGTACTTGTTTTTGCAAGGGGGGGCTGTCTCATTTCTCACCCAAATCTCTCAAAACTCAACAACTGTTACCTAAGTGCAACAAAATAGTCAAGAAGCAATGCAAAATATTGTGCCACACATCCTTCTGCATCTAGTAGCAGGTTTGAATACCTTTGTCAAGTGTGTGTCCTTTTTCAAATTGTTCTGGAAGTTCCATCCTGTAATCGATTGTCTCCACATGTTCCTCTCAATGTTCATTTTGGCATACTCATGCCACTGGAAAATGCTGGTGAACCGAGTTATCACTCAAAGTAAACTGCGAAAAATCCTGTTTTATCTCTGTTCCTATGAAGTTCATAGGGTTGTTGTGTGTTCGGATTTAATAAGGCATGTCAAACGATTAACTCAGTTGAAGTTTTATTTAATACAATTAATCAGAACTTAATATGGCACTATACCAAATACGGAAAGTAAACCTATATACTGACTCTGTAACTATACAGATAATAGAAGCTTTACTTCAGTTCACTTCTGACTAACTACCAATAACTCACCTCTTATATACTAGTTTAGTACAAAGTAAAAATCCTTTCTTTGGCTTGATCTTACTTTGACTCAATAACCCAATTATAATTAATTTATTACTACTGGGTCAATTTGTGTCTTAATGCTTACATACATATTCTTTCATATAGTCTTATAAAGGTATATTTTTGAAGCAGTGAATGGTAATTTATCCACAAGATTTTTATTCATCTTACATAATTTAAATATTAATTTTTAAGCCTTAACTCTACTATCCAGATTTAAGTAAATGGGAGAGAGTATCAAAACTGAGATTCAAACATTGGGATATATTTCTTGCTCCATATCCCTATGTCTGTACTATGTATGTTGAACTCAATTCATTTCAGCAAAATATATTTGTTGGTAAGCTTATAAGGTTAAAGAAGTAATGGAAACAAATTTATACTGTAATAGCATGATACAATTGTCATATGTGAAATCAACTGACTTTTCCTTTAAGGTGGCTTTCCGATAAAATATTAGTTGAAACATTTGTTGCTTTTTCCTGAACTTACTTTGCACATAGTCAGTGTGTAGGAATTGTGTGTCTAGGTGTACAAAAATGAAATCTTTAAATGTAGTGGCAAGGCAAGCTGACTCTCCCTCAAGCTACTAAACACATGGAACTGATGATCTAAATAATCACATTCTTGTATGCATGGGACACATGTTCATCAAGTTATGTTTGGAGTTAGGGATATGATTCCCAGTTTGCGTTAACTAGACATACAGCTGCTCAGTAATAGTATACGGTCACAGAAGCATGGGCTGCAGTAGTGGTAGCACAGGCTAGGCGCCCTCAATATGTACCCACAGGTTTCAGACACGTTTGTACTCACGGTAACTAGCCCATTCCGCTGCTGCTTGCACTACGGCAGCTATACTACTATTTTTAGTGTGCTAGCTCAATGAGTAGCATAAGTATGTCTACATGATCTGGAAATCACAGCCCAGCTCCATGTGATACCCCAAAAGTGCCAGTTCTTATGAGATAAATAAGTATTCTATCTAGTTATGACTCTTTCTGCTAGATTTCTCATGTACTGTGGGATATTTCTTCCCCGCATAGGTACTTTTCAATTCTGCTCAAATCACCTCATAACCTTCCCTTGGATTAATGAAATAAATTAAGCTTCCTTTGTTGCTTTAAGGCAGGTTTTCGAGACCTTAAATTATTCTTGTTTTGTACCTTATTTCTAATATGAATTTGTCTGGCTTTAACTTCCAGCCATGGGTTCTTGTTATGCATTTCTCTGCTAGAATAAAGAGTCTAAAGTCAATAGCTCATTACTATGATGGATATTTCTCAAAATATTTTGAGTGGTGCCTGAGATGTGAAGGTTTTACTGCATAGGACAATATACATACATTACTATTCTCCGCTTAAGGAAGTATCTATGAACTGTCATCAGTGCCCACGTGAAGAAATAACCTGCAAATGCCCACCTTGCTACAGCTATAAAAGGAAGTTAGGAACATAATCCCTTGGTCTCACATCTGTCCAATATTCTCAGGGAAAGTTTAGGCCACAGGATTGAGATCCCAGCCAGCACTAGCTTGGAATCACCCTGCTAATTCTCATGGGAGACAGAGTAAATGCTACACTTGGACGATTTGGTTTATATTCCTTTGAACTGGATTTCTAACAACTGAAGCTGTGAAGCAAGAATTTAAACCCATCTAGGTATTGGATGTGTGCCTGAGATCTGCAAACTCTGAATTCTACTGGAAACCTGATGTATTGGACTTTCAACTCATTGTATGTATTTGATTACTTTAGCCCAGGGGTCGGGAACCTATGGCTCGCGAGCCAGATGTGGCTCTTTTGATGGCTGCATCTGGCTCGCTGCCAGTGTTCCCTCTAAGCTGCGCGGACGCGTGGCCGCGCAGCGGCCGTCGCACCCCCCGCGCAGCAGTGAGGGACCCCCGCGCAGCCCGGCAGCCCCCGCCGCTCCCTCCAACCCCCGGGGCCGCGGCACACCCGGCCTGCGCCCGGCCTCTGGGCTGGCCCTCCCCGCCCCCAGGGTGGGACAGGCAGGCTCAGATCAGGAGCGCGGGCCTGCCTGCCTGCCTCACACAGCCGGGGCAGAGGGGTGGCTGCGGCAGCGGCGGGATCCCGGGCTCTCACCCCCCGACTGCCTCCTTCCCAGGGCTGGGGCCGGGCTAATCCACGGCCCCGGCCTCCCAGCACGGGGCCGGGATCAGCCTCCGGGGCTGGGGTCTGCTCCCCCCCCCCCCACCGGCGGCTTCCCAGGGCCGCGGTAGGGTCCTCCCCTGACGGCGGCGTTGGCTTTCTTTCTTTCTTTCTTTCTTTGCTTCCTCTTTCCTTCTTTCTTTGCTTCCTTCTTTCCTTCCTCTTCTTTCCTTCTTTCTTTGCTTCCTTCTTTCCTTTCTCTTCCTTCTTTTTTCTTTCTTTTCTTCTTTCTCTTTCTTTGCTTCCTTCCTTTCTCATCCTTCTCTTCTTTCCTTCCCCTTTCTTCTTTTCTTCTTTTTCTTCCTTCTTTCTCTTCCTTCCTTCTTTCTCTCCTTCTCTTCCTTCCTTCTTTCTCTCCCTTCTCTCTTTTTTCTTTCTCCCTTTTTCTTTCCTTCTTTCTCTCCTTTGCTTTCCTTTTTCTTTCCTTCTTTCTCTTCTTTGCCTTCCTTCTTTTTTCTTTCTTCCTCTTTCTCTTCCTTTCTCTTTTTTCCTTCTTTGTCTTCTTTTTTCTTTCCTTTTTTCTTTCTCTTCTTTCCTTCCTCTTCCTTCTTTCCACTTCTTTCCTTTTCTTTTTTCTCTTCCTTCCTTTTTCTCTCTCTCTTTTCCTTTCTTCTCTCTTTTTCTATCTCTCTTCCTTCCTTCCTCCATTCTTTTTTTCCTTCCTTTTTAAAAAAACCCAACCTTTAAAAATTAATTTTAATTAAAAACCTTTTTAAAGGTTTTTAAAAAACCTTTCTAAAATTAAATTTCAATTAAAAGTAATTCAAATTCAATTAATTAAAACATAAAATGCACACATTTACTTGTATTTAGTTTTAAACATATTGTATGGCTCTCACGGAATTACATTTTAAAATATGTGGCGTTCATGGCTCTCTCAGACAAAAAGGTTCCCTACCCCTGCTTTAGCCGTTTAACAGTACACTCAGTTTTTTTCCTTGTAAAATAAACTTTTAGTTTTAGTTACTAAAGGATTGGCTGGCAGCAATATTCCCTCTAATCTGATGATGCAGCTGAGCAAGTTATGGTACACACTGAGCGGCAATTTGTGACCCATGACGCCACATGGGCAACAGGTTTTTGGCACTGGAAGCATCAGCATCCCTAAATACCTTAATTCAAAAGCAATGCATAGATGTTGTCTTTTCGTTGGAACTGTAATAAAAATGTTAAACTGAAATACTGTCATTTTATTAATTTACTAAACAAATGAGAGACAATGACACTTGCTGTCTATCTAGCCTCTACCATCATCTACACCTCACAGTTTTTGTCACCTGTCTCACTTACAGAGTAACATATTAGGTATCTACAGAAAGCTCATAATTTTTTATGCTCCATAATCACTGTTAGATGTAGGAATGCTAAAATATAAGAAATAATGTATTTATATTGAAAGTATGCTTTATCAACTTGTAGTAAAAAGTAGTCACAGGGGGATAATGTGTCTTAGGCATGTACACACAATCACTTTAACGGTCGTTACCGTGCGATAACAACAACAGCGTATACATGTGCAATAGGGCTGTTGTGCGGCAACAGCCCTGTTGGAGCGCAACAAAAAAACCACCTCGACGAGGGTGGTAGAAGTTAACGCGGAACAGCTGTTTCGCCTTTCGACTTGTTTGTACGCTTACCATGCAATGATTGGCCTCCGGAAGTGTGCCAGCATTCCAAAGTCGTCCTCTCTGGTCTTCTCCCCACCCGCTCTCTGTGGCCGTGACGAAACAATCCCCACCCTGTTTTGAGTCCCGGGATTTTTGAATTTCTCCTCTGTTGTCACTTCCTGTTCTTTTTCTCATGGAGTGCAGCTCTGATCTTCACTAGTAATGGCGGCCCAACGTGGCAGATGCACACCTGTTTGGAGCACGGCTATGGTGCTGGACCTGATCAGCATCTGAGGAAAGTCTGCTGTGCAGGTGCAGCTACGCAGCCGGCAAAATTTTGATACATATGGCATAATTTCTCATGCCATGTCAGAGAGAGCTATGATAGAGACACTGTCCAGAGCAGATCGAAGGTAAAGGAGCTAAGAATAAGCTATCACAGAGCAAAGGAGGCAAACCGCTGTTCGGGATCAGCGCCTGTTACATGCAGGTATTACATGGAGATCGAAGCCATCCTCAGTGGGGACCCCACAACCACTGCAAAGAGTCCTGTGGATACATCAGCGCCCTCTCATCCAATGAATGCCAGAGCAGAGCAGGATGAGGACATGATTGATGAGAAAGTGGAGATGGAGAATGACCTGGAGGAGAGTGCAACAGCGTCTAGCCAGGAGCTCTGCTGCACCCCCACTGAGACATCCACTCAAGATATCAACTGCAGTGTGTCCTCTGAGTAGGCAGAGGGGGGTTCAGGTAAGTTTCTCTTTCGTGGAGCTATAGCTTCTGCTAAAATGAGGATCATTCTCCAGGGCGGGGGTGCTTGTTGTATCAGTCCCCACTGTGCACTGTATTTAGTGTGCATTCGTTAGAAGTGCATCAACACAAGCTGTAATTGTCAAAAAATCATCTGCATTTAGCTCACTAAAGGTTTCCTCAATGTACCTCCAGAGCCTCCTACACAGGTTAGGTGGGAGAGCGGATGTGTCTCCGCTCCCGTAGAAGTATACTCGGCCTCGTCAGCTGCAAAGCACAACACCAGGAACCATGGCAGCACACAATCCTGCAGTGTATGGTCTTGGCTTGCATCCGGTCGCATGTAGGATATGTATTCTAGCTGCCAGGGGCCCTCTGAGGAGAGAGATATCAGGTTCCATCTCTGTGTCCTGTACAGAATGTTAGGCCACAGTTATGTTACTATTAGGACTGCACTATATGAATTTAGCCTTCCAGATAACCCTTACCCAACTCCCTTTCAGAACAGGTGCCTTCATGGGACACATGGAAAGCCTACATACCTTGTCCGCTTCAGTGAATCAGAGGATGTAGACCGCCCTGTACCTTCCAGTGGAATGTGCTACTGGAAGGTTACATTGGTTATCTACGCAATGTATTAACAATAGCTTTATTCATTTTTTTTTATTAGATTCAACCTTCACAAGGCCGGTGTCAACCCCAGCTGACCGCATGAGAAACATTCGGCGGCGTGCTCGAAGAAACAGGGAGTATATGTTTCAAGAGCTCATTAAATCAATAGAGGCAGCTGCGAGGGAGAATTGAGCATGGAGAGAGGAATCCCAGAAGAGAAGGCAGAAACACAGGGATGAACTAAGCATCATGAAGGAGCAAACAGAACTGCTCAAGAGCATGATTGCTTTGCTGACCCAGGCGATTAATGTACAGGCTCCCCTCCAGACAGTTCAGCCGTGTCTGCCTCCCACACCCCGTAGTCCTTCAAAGCATTTCTTTGAAGGCTACCCGCCCCCCTGATATACTGCAACATCCAGTCCTTCACAGAGCTACTTTCTAGAGACCTGCAGCTACACACACCTGCAACACCTCCCACTAACCCACAACCGTCATGCTTTTTGATTCTGTACCCATTTCATCTCTTAATAAAACAGTAACAAAAATTTTGCAGAGTGGCTTTATTTGTACACAGTGAATATTTATGATCTGAGTCCCCTATGTTCCTTCATGTAAGTAGCATAAATGAGGTCTTCAATCCTATCCATGCACTGCTGATTGAAAATCTCATAAGGTGCACTTGATGCATCCTTGATGTGAACTATGGGAGGGCATCATTGAAATGCTCCCTGAGTGCCTCCCTTATGCGAGCAGCTCCTCGTTGGGCCCCCCTAATACTCCTCATGGCTGGCTGTTTGTATGCTGCCTCGAGGTGCTCTGCCTCCATAGCCCAACCCGGGGAAAACTTTTCTCCCCTATTTTCACAAAGGTTATGAAGGACACAGCACACCACAATTACAGCAGGGATGTTGTCCTCATTCAAGTCCAGCCTCCCATACAAACAGCGCCAGTGCCCTTTTAAACGGCCGAAGGCACATTCTACAGTCATTCTGCACCGGCTCAATCTGTAATTGAACCGCTCCTTGCTGCGATCTAAGTTCCCAGTGTGCGGCTTCGTGAGCTATGGCATCAGTCGGTAGGCTGGGTCTCCTAGGATCACTATGGGCATCTCCACATCCCCGCAGTAATTTTTTGATCTGGGAAGAAGGTCCCCTATTGCAGCTTCCGGTACAGACCCGTGTTCCTGAAAATGCGAGCATTATGCACCTTTCCCGACCACCTAGCATTGATGTCCGTAAAACGCCCCCTTGATCCACGAGTGTTTGCAGCACCATGGAGAAGTAGCCCTTCCTGTTTACGTACTCGATCGCGAGATGGTCTGCAGCCAAAATAAGGATATGTGTGCCGTCTATTGCTCCCCGCAGTTAGGGAATCCCATGGCAGCAAAGCCATCAACAATCTCACAAACATTGTCCAATGTCACTGTCCTCTGTAGCAGAACGCAATTGATGGCTTGGCACACTTGTGAGAAGGCTAATCCGATGGTAGACCTGCCAACTCCAAACTGGTTTGCAACCGACCGGTAACAGGAGTTGCCATTTTCCAGACAGCTATTGCAACACGCTTCTCCATGGTTAGGGCGGACCTCATGTTGGTGTCCTTACGTCGCAGGGCAGGGGCCAACTCTGAACACAGTTCCAAAAAGGTTGCTTTCCACATTCGAAAGTTCTGTATCCACTGCTCGTCATCCCACAGCTGCATAACAATGCGATCCCACCACTCGGTGCTCGTCTCTCGTGACCAGAAATGGTGGTGCACCATGTGCAGATGATCTGTGAAGGAGCTGAGCAATGCGGTGCTGTTGCTCTGCAGGGCATCGAGCAGCCCCTGCTCCTCAGCGTCCTCGTCTGATTCGGAGCTCATTGTGTACTGAGCAACCAGCCAAGATGTATTTAGAATGCTGAAGGTGACAGTGGAGATTAGAGCTGGATCTATATTGTCGCAATTGTGATTGCTGGCAACTAGTGCGGCACTGCACTGTTGAAAATAGGTGCGAGTTGTTATTAGCAACAAGGAAGATGCAAGGGGAACACAGTGCATCATGGGAAACTGAGAGTTTATCCATGGTGCTTTGCATTCCTTTCCTTCATCCCAGGATTCCAAGCGCCGATTCAGGGAAAATTGAACTATGGGATAGGTGCCCAGAATTCATTGCGTTACACCACGACATTGCAAAGAGCTGTGTTGCATTACAAGGAGCTATGTGTGTACGCGCTCTCCTGCAATAAAGGTTATGTGATTTTTAAAGCACGATTGCCTTGTCGCGCTGTAATCTTGTCGTGTGTACATAGCCTTAGTGATGATGGCTCATTCCAGCAGGAGGGATTTCTCACCCTACCTTGTGATGTGATGAGCCAGTCAGGCTGGGTCGGGCTGAGCAAGGGGAGAGACGCAGGGTGGGGCTGAACAAGGGGAGAGATGCTGGATTGGGCTGAACAAGGGGAGAGACCCTGGGTCGGGCTGAACAAGGGGAGAGACGCTGAGTTGGGGAAAGGAGACCAGCTGTAGTCCTAGGATGCAGAGCTGCTCAGGGATGGGAAAGTGGAGCTAAGAAATGGGGCGGGTTTGATGTGTTGCACACAGCTGAAGACTCCCATGAACTTGAAACCCTTAAGGGAAGTGTAATGACTATCAGAGCTTCACAGAAAACCTCCATCTTGTACCCACTTATGAGCTCACCACACTATCTGTATGGGCCCAGACCCTATTGGTCCTTCTGTGGAATAGCTCCATATACAAGGTAACCATCATTGTCTATGGTATCCAAAGCCAAGTCTCCCTTGCTGAGACAAAGTCCAGTTGACCCCAGACCAGCGTTGACTACCAATAGAAAAGGAGTTTAGCAGAGAAGACCACTCCATAGCTGGACCTCAGTCAAAAGCTGTGCAAGTTGATGGCTGTATTGGAGGAAAACATTCTTGGTTTGGAGGAGCAAGGTAAGATGCTACTAAGAATCAAGGAAGCCAGTAAGTTCATAGATACTCAGATTTGAGTAACAGCAGGTACCCCAGAGTCAAGAAGGAATGGAAATGACCCTTAAAGAATCAATGAGAGAGGAAGTCTTAGAGGAAGCTTGACAGATTTTAAGTATCAGAGGCAATAGTTCAAGACAGTTTTCTACCGTTGGAGATAGATGAGGATAGGCAGACTGTGGCCACTAAAAAGAAGAGAAGTAGGATCAATTCCACATAGATAGATGTTTCAAACTGATATCAAGTCTGCTATATAGAAATATAGCTCTCAGGGTTTAGCAGGTCCCAGGGAATGGGCAGAAGTACAGAACACATGTGGATGGCAGCTCAGTCCAACTGGTAAGAAAATAAAAATTTACCCACAAATGGCAGGCAGGGAAGGAAGACAAACAATCCTTGTTGGAAATTCAATACTCAAAAGAATTGAAAGAACATTCTGCAACAGATTGGTAGACAATAGGACCACGTACTGCCTTCCTGGCGCCAAGATATGAGATGTCACTCTAAGCTTGGGAAGACTTCTGAAGTCAAGGCAAAGGCAAAGGCAAAGATCTGTTGTTGATGATTCATACTGGCACCAATGATATAGCATCATGGGAAATCTCACAAATAGTGGATGGCTTCAGAGAGCTTGAAAGCGTGTGGAAGAAGAAGAATATCCAAATAATTTTCTCTGAAGGAAAGACAAATGACAAGATTATGAAAGTGAATCGCTGAGTAGGAACGTAGTGTAATGTGGAGTGCTTTGGTTTTGTGGAACACTGGTTCACATGTGGGGAAAGGACCATTCATCTTGGTAGAAGAGGGACCAATCTTCTTGGGATGACTAGCTAGAACAGTAAGGAGGAGGTTAAACTAATAGCAAAAGGGGAGGGTAAAGCAATAACAGAGGCAGCTGATGGAGATGTGGATGCATAGGTGGTCTTAGCTATGGGACAGGATGGGCAAGTGCCCCAGGTTCTATGCTGGGGGAGGGACCCCATGCTGGGGCCAGGGCAGGGCGGGTTCCAGCAGCTGGCTCACTGCAGTGCGTCAGCCAGCCAGGTTGGGGGAAGGGGGAGTTGGGGAAGAGTGTGGGGCAGGAGGCCCTGGCATGATGGAGGGGGGGCTGGTAAGGGGGAGGGACATGGGGAGCCTGGGGGGGTAGGCAGCAGGAGCCAGTGATGAGGCCTCGGGGGAGGCAGTGAGGGACCTGGGGGAAATGGAGGCCAAGGGGGATGTGGCGGAGGATGCTGGCAAGGCCTGGGGAAGGTGGCAGGGGCTGACAACATGGCCATGTTGCCAGTGAACAGGGGAGGGGGCAGGTGGTGATGCAGAGGGGGCTGGTAGTAGGGTCCAGGAGGAGGTAGTGGGGGGGAGATGGGGGTCCGGGAGGAGCAGCAGGTGGCAAGGGGTGGCAAAGCCTGGAGCAAAAGTCAAGGATGTCCCCCCCCATGTGACAGGGGTGTCATCCTTGACTTTTGCCCAGTGCCCCTAAGACTGCCCCTGTGTGGATGGAGATGTGGGGAAAGCAGTAGATGTGATATAGCTTGACTTTAGCAAAGCTTTTGATATGTTCTCCCAGAGTATTCTGTCGTGGGAAAACAGGACTACTCTTATTTTAGTTAGAATCAAGGCAAACTTTTATTAACAGACAAACATACAAACTATAGCTATAGGGGAGATCCCAGGAGACACACTCTCTGTGTCTCTCTGTAGGAGGATCCGCCCTGTGTTACAAGGTATGGTCTTTTAAGCAATTTGTTTTGAGTGACAGATTACAAAGGAATCTCAAGTACTCTGCATTGTATTGATACTGTGGCCTACGTGCCAGAAGACCTGACTCTTGACCCATTGAAGAATGACACTACTCACAAGCACTTTGGGTGCGGTTCACAAGTTACCTCTAAATTAGCCATGATTAGAGCCTGCACAGCTTTCTCTCATCACCACAATTCTTGCCAGAAAGTTAAAGAAGGTGTGATGAATGGACTATGAAGTGGAAAAAAAATTGGCTAGATTATCAGGCTCAATGGCCAGTGATCAATTGCTCGATGTTGAGCTGGCAGCTGGTATCAAGTAGAGTATTTTTTAAAAATATATACATTTAAGGCACCTAAACAGATTTAATTTTGCCTTATAGTGATACTATGTAATAACCATATAACTATAATTAATACAATTTTTGGTTCCATGTAGATGAGTTATGGTTGAATATATTTTAAAGGCATATTACATCTCTCTCCCAAATTCCACCCCCCCCCCCCATATTATTGTTACAGGACAATTTTAAGGTTGTTTTAGTGCCCTTGCTGTTCATTTCCGTACCTTAAAATGTTTACATTTCTTTTAAGTTTAATTTTTAATTCTGAATACCCTGGATTTGGGGGATAATTACAACATCCATTTAATATATCTTATTCATTTTGTTGCCCCCTTCTTCTCACATCAGTGCCCTGTTCTGATACCAGTGTCACCTCTCTGTCAAGTGGTTGGTAGTAGGTATCCAGGGCCTTGGAGTTTTCCAGTGAAGGAGAAATCAGTGGTACAGAATCTGGATATATTAGAACCAGGACTTGTTTTGTTTACATCAGTACCAGTTCTGGAAAGAGATATTCATGCATAGCATGCAGGGCAATTCTTTTCTTCAGCAAGCTCAGCAAATTCCAGTGCCTGTTCTGAGAAAACAATTTTGCCTCAAGAACAAGAATTTCTAGTTGGAAATGAAGACAGAAAGCCAATTCTCTTATTTCTTACAGAGCTCCCTCTCCAAGAATCATTGTCTCTACACAGACCCCTGCATAAACTAAAACAAACTTATAGCATATCTTCCCAAAACCGAATATTTACTTCCATGCTAAGAAGTTTTGTGCAACAGCTCCATATGAAAACAACTGCCATAATATGTAGTCTTCAGCTTAATTCCATCTTAATGTAGTTCATCTAAAAATAGATAATTTGTGCTGCATAACTGCTAGGTTTTATAAAAAATTACCCTTATTTTTCACTTACCGATATTTAGTAGCTCTAAAAACATCAGCTGCCCCTCCTCCTCAATTTTATAATCTTCATTTCTAATGTTCTTTTGTTCTAATTCCAAAAGATTGCTTTCATCAAAACAGACTGCAGTAGAACCTCAGAGTTACAAACACCAGAGTTATGAACTCACCAGTCAAAACACACATTCTTTGGAGCTGGAAGGACATAGTCAAGCAGTTGTGAAGAAAGAGGGAGCCGGGGGAAGGGAAGCAAATACAGTACTGTGTTAAATGTAAACTACTAAAAAAGGGTAAAGCAGCATTTTTCTTCTGCATAACAATATTTCAAAGCTGTATTAAGATAATGTTCAGTTGTAAACTTCTGAAAGGACAATCATAAAATTTTGTTCACAGTCATGCATATTTCAGAGTTATGAACAACCTCTATTCCTGAGGTGTTCGTAATTTTGAGGTTCTCTGTATATGCCAATTTCTCAGTTTCAACATATGGTACATAAATCCCACATTGATTCTTAATTGCTTGTTTAATTCCATGAGATTGAGCTGTACTGCAGTAAATATATTTTTAAATTAGGCAATGGAGATCTTTCCTAAATATTTACTGTATTATATATTGCAGGAAAAGAAGTAAATATGGAGGCTTGTAATTTTGTAAGTAATGTCTTCTTTGAGTTTTATGGTACATGGACTACAGAAGGGAACACAGAAGAACATACTGCTTAGAATTATTATTAAAAAAAACCCCACACGCGCAAAAAACCAAACCCTCAAAACCTCGAGACCAGCTCCATCTCTCTCCCCGTCTAGGTCCCAATCCAAGAAGATACTTCAGCATGAGTTAATCTTTAAGCAAGTGAGGTCTAATCCAAAACCCATTGTCTTCAATGGTATGATATTGTGGCATACCAGGTAGCGTCTGCAGTCAGCCTTGTGAATGTCCCTGTAATGCTTCCTGGGGCACCCAGGGCTCTGAGTCATCTTGTTGCCACCTACTTCCAGTGGAAAAGAGTCTTGCCTGTGTGAGATGGTTGTTAGCTCCCTAACACACTAAGCTCTTTTCTCCACACTATGCTATCTATTGCTTTGTAATGTAAATTGATAATAGATGTACCCCAGACTCCTGGTTCCTTCAAATTATAGTCCTTGGAGAACTGCCCTCCTTTTTAAAGGCTGTTATTGCCTGTCGTTTCCAGTGTAACTCCTGCCGTGCAATCTAGGGTCCCTCAGAATACTTTCCTGCTTTGGCTTCCAGCCTGGGCTTCTCACAAACAGTCTGACAGTATGCGTGTCACCACTTAAGGGTGTGTGTATAATCACAGACTTGGTACAGCAACTGTGGCGTCAACAGCCTGTTACAAATCCTCGTCATACTCCAGCTTCCAGCAGCCTTGGTTAGTACTCACTGGTTAACCCCAACATATACCGTATGCTGAACTGAGAGTTACTCCTAGATAAACTTCATTCCTTCTGTAAGGACAGAGACAAGAAGTCTAGTAATGGAAGAAGTCCCCTATTGTTGTTTGCTAAAATGCAGATCTCTTTA
The DNA here is from genome assembly GCA_007922175.1 of Pelusios castaneus. NCBI lineage: Eukaryota > Metazoa > Chordata > Testudines > Pelomedusidae > Pelusios > Pelusios castaneus. The sequence goes on along the minus strand of ML685933.1, from coordinate 36,199 downwards.
TCTCTGCCCTGCTTTCTTGCCAAAGAATGGCCACTTTACAGTTGATTATCCATCTAGTTTGACACCTGGCTAAGAATAGTAAGCTTGTGCTTTGTCTTTGAGAAACTGATTTACCCAAACTTGTTTGGTAAACACATTTCAGAATGAATTTCAACTTATGTTTATAACTTTACATATAATTTTGCCACATACATTTCATAATGACATTATTGACCAGTGAGTTACTAATTTTTAAATGATACCTCACATGGCACATTTTGTACAAAGGTGAATAAAATAGTCTGTAAGGTGTGAACACAAGGGTTCATTCAGTCACAAATGGAGTCTTTCCATTAACTTCTTTGGATTATGAATCAGGCCCATGAGCAGTCCCGTTGGCTTCTGTTGAATATATACCAGAGAAGTGCAACACTGATGCTAAACTGATCTGTTAAAATGGTTTTCTGCGTGAGTTAAATCTGCCCTGCAGTAAATATTTTAAAAATAAATTAATGAAGTTTTTTCCTACATACTAAATATGTTGTATATTAGAGGAAAAAATTAAGCTACTTCTGAAGTGCTTTGTGGGAGTCAGGCCTTTTTAAAATCGGATTTTCAGAAGTACTTAGGCACCCAACTTTTGTTGAAATCAGTGCATATGCACTTTTGAAAATTGCACTAGGTGCCTAGCTGCATCTTTAGGCACCTAAATGCTTTAAAAAAAAAATCAGGCTTTTACTCTGTCACCACCATCTCTAAAGCCCTATATCACAGCAACTCTCTGTGTTAAGCAGATTTAAACTAGTTGTCCTGAGTGTCTTGTCTTTTCTGTGGCTAGTGAGCCCAGTATTTTGTACAGAAATTATTTCTGAATTTTCATCATGTATTTTATTTTGGAAGTTCTGTGAAATAATATAAGTATACATTCACTTTGTTAAAGTTTAAATTTGAATTAATGTTTGTATTTAAAAATAAAGAGCCACACATTTATAAAAATACTTTTACTGATCCAGTTTTGTAAAATAATTAGCTTATATATATATATATTTTATTGGAAAGTGAGTTTTTATAAATAAAGTAAAAGGAACAGAAACATTTAAAGTTTGTTATATTTTAAAGGTCAAGGATAGAATTGTAATGGTGGAAAATGTTGAAACAGAAGCAACAATGAAGTGGAGGAGACTAGAAGACCCAGCAGAAATTTCATATGCTGAGTCATGTACTGAGAGGTTAGTTGACTAAAAATACATGTTGGTATTCACCAACATTCATCATCATATTTACAGTCATTAGACTTCCCATGATTCCATTGTTATGTAGTCTGTTGTTCCAGCTGACTTTCTAACCTTCCACTTGCATTTAATTGATATTATTTAGGGCAAGATCATTACTTAGAATCATAGAATTCCAGAGTTGGAAGGGTCCTCAGGAGTTTGTCCAGCTCAAAGAAGGACCATCCCCAAATAAATCATCCCAACCAGAGCTTTGTCAAGCCTCACCTTACAAACCTCTAAGGATGCTCCCTGCCTAGGTAACTCACTCCGGTGCTTCGCTAGTGAAAAAGTTTTTCCTGATATCCAACCTAAACCTCTACCACTGAAACTTGAGAGACTTCTCCTAGTTCTGTCATCTATTACAACGAAGAACAGCTTAGCTCCATGCTCCCTGGAGCTCTCTTTCAGGTAGTTAAAGGCTACTATCAAATCCTCCAGCCCCATTCTTCTCTTCTGCAAACTAAACAAGACCTGTTCCCTCAGTGTATCCTCCTAAGTCATGTACTCCAGCATATAATCATTTTTGTTCCTCTCCTCTGGACTCTTTCCAAGTTATTTACATCCTTTCTGTAGAGGGGGGACCCAAAACAGGACACAGTACTCCAAACGCAGCCTCACCAATGCCAAATAGAGGGGATAATCACTTCCTTCAATGTTCTGGCAATGTTCCTACTATGCAGCCCTATAAGCCATAAGGTTTCTTTGCAATAAGGACCCACGGTTGACTTGTATCCCATTTTTTGTTCACAGTAACCCCCAGGTCTTTTTCTGAAAAATTGCTGCTTAGCAAGTTGATCCCCAATTTGTAGCGGTGCCTGCAGTTCTTCTGTCCTAAATTCAGGACTCCAACCCAACTACCCAGAGTACGCATGGACCCCCCTCCCCACCACCATCATGGTATGCACTACCACCCTATCGCACGCCATGGCAGGGGTGGGGAAAGTGGTCTCATCAGAGAAAACCTTAGAAGAAATCAAAGAGATATAAAGAAATAGCAGCCACACCAGCTTCTAAATCTCTGCCAACAGAGCAGGCGATCCCTGGCAGATGGTGGCACCACCACACAACCAATGGGGCAAGACCGTCCCAGGCTCTGGACATGACGCATCCGGCACTCCAAAAGAAGCAGTATTGTCTATGCCCTCTACAAGTGCAGATCATCTGAAACAGTTTTAGGAGCTGTTTAGAAGAGTAGCAGGTAGCATGGGCATCCCTCTTCAGGAGGTCTCAACCTCTCAGCTCAAGTTGTACAGAATTTTTCAATTCTCCACATCAACAAAGATTGCATTACCAATGGATGAGGGGATCATGGAGCCTGCGGATATCATTTGGCAGATGCTGGCTACAATAGCTCCAACAAACAAAAAAGTCGATCAGAAATATTTCATACCGCCTAAGAGTAACGAATTGCTTTTTACTCACCCACAACCCGACTCTCTGGTCGTAGACACAGCTAATCAGAGATCAAGGCAAAGTCACAACAAATCAACACTACAAGATAAGAGAGCAAGAAACTTCACTTACTGGGCAGAAAAGTCTATACATCCACCAACTTACAATTCCATGTAGTGACCTACACAGCACTGTTATCAAATTATAACTATGACACTTACATGAAAATCTCAGACTTTATTGATTGCATACCAGAAGAGAGGCAACAACAATTCAATTTGTTGATCAGAGAGGGCCACTTAGTGGCAAAGACAGCACTACAAGCTTCTGTGGATGTGGCTGATATGGCTGCTACATCCATCGCCATGGCAGTGGTCATGCGCAGATCTTCGTGACTGTAGCAGGACCCCCAAAGCAATTGCAGGCGATCACAGAGGATATGCTGTTTGACAGGGTGAACCTCTTTGCTAAAAACACGAATGAGGAAATACATTCATTAAAAGACTGTCATGCAACTATGCACATTGGGCATTTATGCCCCAACTTCAGTAAGGCGAAGAAATACTAGGTACCAACCATATAGCAATAGATATACACCTTTCCAATACAACTGGAGGTACGACAACACACGAACCAGACCCCGGCAACAACAACAGCACAGACAATTGCATCAGCAACGTCCTAATTCACAATTGGCCCCTCCCAAACAGCAATTTTGAAGCTTTGGTCGAGGGTTTGCATGATCACCTCATTACAACTCAGGAAGCCATCACCACAAACATTCCACTTTTCAGCAACAGGTTACATCCCTTTTACCATCGTTGGAAAAACATCACCTCCGACAAGTGGGTGTTAGAAATAATCGACCGTGAGTATATAATCCTTTTCACCTTGAAACTTCCATCCTATTTCCCTTCCCCGTCCCTATTCAGGAACCCCTCTCACGAATAGCTCCTGATGGAAGAAGTGAACAAACTCCTGAAACTTGGAGCAATAGAAGAGGTCCTACCCCAATACATAGGAAAGGGTTTTTATTCTCGATACTTTCTCACCCAAAAGAAAACAGGAGGATGGAGGTCTATATTGGATCTCAGAAGGCTGAACAAACACATCAGAGTACAAAAGTTCAAGATGGTGACCCTCCGTATAATACTTCCTGTGTTGGACCTTGGGGGCTAGTTGGCTTCCTTCGAACTCCAGGATGCTTATTTCCATATCTCGATATACCCAGCACACAGACGATACCTATGATTCTCAATTCAAAACAAACATTATCAGTACACAGTCTTGCCCTTCGGCCTCTGTACTGCTCCACGGATATTTTCAAGGGTACTAGCCACAGTGATGCACTCTTACAGACATTGGGAATAACAATTTTCCCATACCTGGATGATTGTCTGATAAAGACGGATCAACTCTTCAGGCAATCAGAGTAACTGTAGACAGTTACAGTCATTAGGATTAATGATAAATTACAAAAAGTCTACACTTCAGCCAGCTCAAGAAATTCACTTTATAGGAGCCCAGATAGACACAATCTCGGCAAGGGCGTATCTGCCAAAGGAAAGGTTCGACACCATTCAAAACATAATACATACCACTCGAATCAGCCCTACTCTTCCCATCATGACATGTCTGCAGCTTTTAGGACACATGGCAGCAACCATGAATATAGTACAGAATGCACGGCTGCATGTGCGACCTCTGCAACTGTGGCTTGGACGGATTTACAAGTCACACAAACGCTCGACTCAAAGGCTATGTCTACACTTGGCCAAATAAGTCAACTTAGCATGACTACACTCAAAAATTAAGTCGACTTAAAGGGGACCCTGCCAAATCAACTTAGAGAGTCCACACTGGATGCCTAAGTCAACTTCTAGGGGCTAGGTGGGACTGCTCCACGGTGGCAGGGGGGCACCCCTTGCCAAGTGGCAGGGGGCTCAGCATTTGCCCCATTGTACCTGGGTACAATGGGGACTGAGCAGGACAGGGACACAGGCAGGACATAGGAGCAGAGTGGGCAGGGCTCTGTCCTGCCCTGTGGGGGAGCACGCCAGGCTCTGCCTGTCCCAGCCACCCTGGCAGGGAGGGCAGTGGGGGAGCCCTGGAGCCCTTTAAATTGACTTAAAGTCGACTTAGGGCTAATCTGCGTCTACACTGGCTAAATCGACTTAATAAAGTCAATTTAGCCAGTAAAGTCGACTTTATACTAAGTTTTATAAAGTCGACTTTAATTTTCCTTAAGTCGACTTAAGGAAAATGTAGTGTAGACGCAGATTAAATTAAGTCGACTTAAGCAGGCGTAAGACTCATATCAGTGCCAAAAAACATAAAAGATTCTCTATCATGGTGGATGTGTCCCAACAATCTCCTCAGGGGCATACCATTTACATCCCCAAAACCAACCATTCTATTGACTACAGATGCTTCTCTAATTGGGTGGGGAGCACACTTACACAACCTAATGGCACAGGGCAGGTGGTCAAAACAGGAGAGCGTGCTACACATAAACCTGCTAGAACTACGTGCTATCCGGAATACATGCCAGCACTTTCTCCCTCACATAGCAGGAAAAGCGGTAAAGATAGGGACGGACAACGTGACATGCATGTACTATGTCGAATGGCAAGGTGGGACACGATTGCAGTCCCTCTGTGCGGAAGCAGCTAGGCTGGTGTATCTCCCAAAACATCCTGCTTTCAGCAATATACATACCTGGGGATCAGAACTCCACAGTGGACACTCTAAGCAGAAGGCTCAAGGAGAAACATGAATGGGAACTTCATGACGGAGTCCTCCATCAAGTTTTTCAACAATAAAGGTACCCAGTGATAGACCTGTTTGCAATGCCTGCAAACACAAAATGCAAAAATTATTGCTCAAGAGTGGCCGTGGGCAAAGGATCCTTAGGAAATGCGTTTCTGATAACATTGGACAAGGTCCTTCTATATCAGATGTGCACAACCCGTGGCCCACGGGCTGCATGCGGCCCATGAGCATGTTCTGTGCGGCCCTCGGGGCAATGGGGTTAAAACAGATGTGTCTAACCTATGGCCTGCGGGCCAGACTCCAGCCCAAGGGCTTTCATTCGGCCCGCGGAGTGCTGCAGTAGGAGCCTGATTGCTGGCGCTGGCGAGGCCCTTTTAAATCTCCCGCTCTGCACACAGCTGCAAGGGGGAGTGGCCTGACCCAAGAGCTGCAGTCAGGGGCTGTATTCAGCCCCTTTCAGGTAGGATGGGGCCAGAGAAGGGGTTGGGGAGGCCCTGCAGCACTGGGAGTGGGGGGATGGGAGCTCACCGGTTAAGGGAAGGAAAGGATCAGCGTGGGGGAAAGACAGGGGAGGGAGAGGATTGGCGCAGGGGAAAGACAAGGATCGGCGCGGGGGAAAGACAGGGGAGGGAGAGGATCGGCGCGAAGGAAAGGAAGATGGGAGAGAGAGCATCAGCACCCCATCATGCTCCCTTGCCTCCTGACCTCTGCCTTCCCCTGCTATGCGCCCCACACTCCCCCTTACCACCGAACATGGCCATCCCTTGCCCTCAGCTTGACCTACCACCCCCCAGCCCTCCCTTCCAGAGCCTACCCTGCTTCTCACACTTTTCCCTGCCACCCCACATGACCACTCTTGTCCTCCTCTGCCCTGTAATGGTCCTTTGCCATCTCACCGCTGTCCTTACCATCCATTCCCTGCCCTGCTTCCCACACTCCCCCATGCCACCCCACATAGTTATCCCTGACCTCCCTTGACCTGCCATACTCCCCTGGCATCCCACCCCACCCTCTCCTGTCAGCTCTGCCCTGTCCTGCCCTGCCCCTGCTCCCCATGCATACAAAAATAAAATTGTTTAAAATGTGTATAGAACTGTAGATAATTACAATATTCATGAATGTTAATTGAAATATTCATGAATGTAATTTTCATTTACCATGGTGCTGTCATATATATGACATATAATGTTACATTTGTGGCCCTTGAGTGGTCTTAGAAAATGTAATTTGGCACTTGGCCAAAAAATGTTGTGCACCCCTGTTCTATATGCATTCCCCCCCATGCCAATGATCCTAAAGACAGTGCAGAAAATAAGACAGGATAAGGCTCCAGAGGGGCTGAGACAAATTTGGTTCACTTACCTGATGAAGATGTCTGTGGAACCACCACTCGCTCGCCCGTTAATACCAGATGTCCTGTCACAGAACGGTCAACAGATCACACACATCCAATTCCACAGGCTTCACCTCACTGCATGGCTTCTGGATGGCTCAAGGGGATAAAATTACAGTGTTCAGAGCCGGTCAAATATATTCTTCTAAACAGCAGAAAACCTGCCACCAGAAAAACTTACCTTCAAAAATGGAGAGGTTTTCCATACAGTGCCAATGGGTGAACACAAGAGTCTTGCACAGCCTTTATATCATTATTGCTGGACTATCTATTCGAGCTGAAATAAACACAGACCTCAGTGAATACCCTCAAGGTACACCTAGCAGCAATCTCTATGTTTCATGAACCAGTACATAACAAAACGGTATTGGCAAACCCTATAGTGAAGAGATTCATGACTGGTATGCACAACATTCATCCAGACATAAAACCCCCTGTCATGTCATGGGATTTTAAGCTAGTCCTCCGGGCCATCACAAGAACCCCCTTTGAACCCTTAGTGTCCTGTTTGTTACTTCACCTCTCAGTGAAAGTCACCTTCCTAATACCAATAACATCAGCAAGACGTATCAGCGAACTGACAGCACTCATGGCATATTCACCATACATGGTCTTGCACAAAGACAAAGTGTCTCTCAGACCACACTTGAAGTTCCTCCCCAAGATAACATCAAAATTCCAGCTAAATCAAACAATCCATCTGTGACGCTGTCCGGATTTAGGGAACCATTTATGATATTGTTTTGTATTAATATTTTATAATTGTTATAATCCATAGGAACTATGCCATGTTTGGTGTCAATAGAAAGGTAGTAATTTGTGGGGAATGATTATATAGTTTATGTGTAGGATTCATATTCATATTAGAAGTTAGGAATATGATTGTTATATTTTAATTGGTGTGAGTCTGGGGAAATTCCACAGACTGAATGTCTACCCAGCCATTGTCCCCTTAATGGCCCATTAAGGTAACTCCCCAGTACAATGGGCTGAAGAAGAAAACCTGTTGAGCCACTAGGACTTAAACATGTGACTCAACTACAATTTGATTGGAAAGAACTGCACACAGCATGGAGAAGGCTAGAGGTGATAAAAGGCAGCAGCCCCGACTCCATCTTGCTCTCAAGTCCCCAGTCTACAGCCAACACCCATCTCTGGAACTATTCCTCTGAAACTGAACAAAGGATTGAGGCCCACCCTGGTGCTGGGTGTTTACCAGAGGGACAAGCCTGCAAACTCCAGAGGAACAAGCCCGCAAACTGCTTTTCATGAACTTTAAATCACTTGTATGTATGTGATTCGCTTTGACCCTTTAACATCTCTCATATTTTGCTTCTTTTCTTCTTATATTAAACCTTTAGTTGTAGTTGCTAAAGGATTGGCTACCAGTGTGGTATTTTGGGTAAGATCCAAACCTATATTGTTCTGTGTGCTGTGGCTGGCCCTTCGGGGTCAGGAGAACCTATATCTTTAAGGGATCGTGCGGCTAGGTGGGAGCCGGAGGAGCTGGAGTGCAATAAAGGGAGCTGTTCCTATTTTGGGCAGATTTCTTGGTACCCGGTGTGGGGAACCAGAAGCCTGGTTGTGACTGATAGGGAGACTGGTTTAAGTACCACCCATCAGTGTGTGGGGAGTTTGGCTCCTGGTTTTGCAGCTTGCCCTGATTTTTGCACGTCCAGGAGGGTATCCCAAGAGACCCCGGTCACACCATCTACCCACTTTTTACCCAAAACCTCACACTGATGCCAGACAGGCTGCATTGCATACGTTGGACATTAGACGAGCAATCACATTCTACCTGGACAGAACTAGACCATTTAGGAAGTCTTCTAGACTCTTTGTCTCCATTGCTGCGCACTCAAAAGGAAACGCAAGCTCAAAGCAACAACTGTCCATATGGGTCTCCATGTGCATCCACCCAGCATATACACAATCAGGAACTAACTGACCTTAAAACATAAGAGCACATTCCACCAGATCACTTGCTACCTCAGCGGCCTTCTTAGACAGTCTTCCTATCCTGGATATTTGTAGGTCCACTACATGGGCCTCCACTGATGCTTTCATAAAACATTACGTTATTGAGCAAGAGGCGAAAGGTGATATAGCGGTAGGACTAGTTGTGTTGAAATCTACACAACAAAATACTCATGAAGATCCCACCGCCAATGGAGAAACTGCTACATAATCACCTGAAGTGGAGCCATGGGGGACACCACTTGAAGAAGAAGTGAAGGTTCCTCACCTTGGTGAAGTAGCCAAGGTTCTTTGAGATGTGTGTTCCCATGTCGCTCCACTACACCCTTCCTCCCCTCTACTTCAGAGTATTTGTGAATAAAATCATACAAGCAGGCAAGGATACTCTGTGGTAGAGAAGGAACTGAAGGGTAGAAGCCACGCATCATCTGTTAAAGCCGTTAAAAAGCTGGCTCGAGCGGCTTGCAGCGCGCATGGCTCCAGGGGCTCTGCTGCCGAAAAATCTCCGATCAAGGGCATGGGCGCATCAATGCACCTGAAGTGGAGCGGCACGGGGACACACATCTTGAAGAACCTTGGCTACTGCACCAAGGTGAGCAACCTCCACTTCCTTAAGGGTCTGGAAGGACTTTTCTTGTCGATGAGGGAGCCTTCCCCTCAGAGGTCCTTTCTAGATTCACTGAACTGCCCTTCAAACCTATGGCCTCCTGCTCCCTTATGTCCTGGAACTTGTCCTGGAGAGCAACCTGTTCTGGAAAATCACCTTCCTCATCACTATCACATCTGCTAGGTGAATGTCGGAGATCAGAGCCTTAACTTCAGAACTACCCTATACAGTATTTTACAAGGACAAAATCTAGCTACGCCTGCACCCAGCTTTTTTTCCCCCTAAGGTGGTCTTCCACTTTCACCTGAACCAGGAGATTTTCCTGCCTGTTCTTTTCCCCAAACTGCACAATTCCAGTGAGGAGAGCTATCCAGTGAGGGCCCTGACTTTTTACATCAATAGGACAAAGCTTTTCCATCACGCTAAACAGCTCTTCATGGTAGTTGCAAAGTGGATAAAGGGCCTACCAGTTTCCTCACAGTGTTTTTCAGAGTGGATCATACCTGCATCTAGGCCTGCTAGGAGCAGGTTGAAGTCTTGCCTCTGTTGTCCTTGACAGCCCATTCAATGAGATTGCAGGCATCATCTGTGGTCGTCCAAGTTCATGTCCCCATATTGAACATCTGTAGGACAGCTATCTGACCATCAGTGCATACCTTCACATCCCACTATACTTTGACCCCGCAAGTTCATGATGATGCTGACTTCGGTAGAGTGGTGCTGTAAGGGTCAGGTTCATGAACTTCTGCCCACTTCCAGACACACTGCTGGTGAGCCACCTATCTTGGGAATGGACATGAGAAAGCACCCAAAGAAGAAAAGATGGTTACATACCTCGTAACTGCTGTTCTTTAAGATGTGTTGCTCATGTCCATTGCACAGCTACTCTTCTTCCTCTCAGTTGGAGTTCCAGCAAGAAGGAACTAAGGGAGAGTGAACCAGAGGCGCCTATGTATGGGTACATGTGTGTGCTGCTGCAGGGGGTGCTAGAGCTGACGTATGGGTACCACACAGAGGGTGCGTCTACACGTAGAAATTAATTGATTTAATTTACTCTGCATCTACACTGGGCTTTCCTTAATTCAACTTAAGGTGCTCCTTAAATCAAATTAAGGAAAAGTTAGTTCGAATTAATAACATCTCATTTTAATTCGAACTAGCGCTTAAGTCGATTTTATTAAGTCGACTTAAGCCAGTGGAGATGTGGAGTAGTGCCTAGTTGGACCTTTTTAAGTCAACTTAAAACGTTAAGTTGACTTAATAACGCCAAAAAGGGGCCACGTCTACACTTAAAAAGTTGTTGACTTTTGTTAAGTCAACTTAATAAGGTCAACTTTAAGTTGACTTAAAGTCGACCTTATTAAGTCAACTTCATAAAGCTGACCTAACTTTTCAAGTGTAGACGTAGCTTAAGGGATAAAGTTTTCTGGCAAATGCACACACCTAATCTGGGAATGCACATGAGCAACATATCTCATAGAATAAGAGATACAAAGTATTACTGTTCTTTTTCAGGCTTTCAGTTTTTTTATGAAGACCTGAAACTTTTCATCCAGATCAGACCTAAGGGTTAAATGCTAAAGCTAAGGTATATATTTTGCAAGCCAGAAGTAATTTAAAATTAGAATGAAACATTTAAGGTAGTAGCTGATTTTATAATTGCTACTAGTGACTTTTCATAAACGTCACTCTTTATATATTTTGTTTGTTTTTAGAACTGGAGCTGAAAATGTTCACACTGTAAGCAAGTCAAAAGATGACCTCAGAAGGGTAAGCCACAGAAAACAAATAATGTATAAATACTTCCTTTTACAGCCAGATATTTAGAATTCCAAGTGTAAAAGTACATATACATAATTTTGACTTTTTTTCCACCAGAAACTTTGATACCAAAGATCCTGAATCTGTAGGCTAAGAATTTTTCAAAGAAATACATTTAATTGAAATATGTTCTTTTTTTAAAAAAAAATGTTTAATGAGAATATTCGATGCTTTCAAATTTTCTGTGCCTGCACACGCTTCTCTGGCTTAGCCACTCTGAAAGGCAGAGTAGTATAGTGCAGTGGTTTTCAAACTTTTTTTCTTGGGACCCAGTTGAAAAGAAATGATTTAGGCCCATGACCCAACAATTACATCTTTTAGGAATGCACTCCAGTTTTTTGGCAACAGTTTTTTGCAGCAGGGGGTGCTGCAACCCTGTACCTGAGGGTCTGCGACCCAGTACTGGGTCCTGCCCCTAAGTTTGAAAACCACTGGCATAGTGGCTCTAAATGAAGTTTAGGTTTGTTTTGTGGAAGAGCTAGGGTATTGTGCCTGGTAACTTGTTTTTAAAAAATGAGAGGAAATGTTTGTGACTGGGGCCTCCTGGGATACCCTCCTGGACAAGCAAAAATTAGGGCAAGCTGCAAAACTGGGAGCCAAACTCCCCACACACTGATGGGTGGTACTTAAACCAGTCTCCCTATCAGTCACAACCAGGCTTCTGGTTCCCCATACTGGGTACCAAGAAATCTGCCCAAAATAGAAACAGCTCCCTTTATTGCACTCCAGCTCCTCCGGCTCCCACCTAGCCGCACGGTCCCTTAAAGATATAGGTTCTCCTGACCCCAAAGGGCCAGCCACAGCACACAGGACAATATAGATTTGGATCTTACCCGAAATACCACACTGGTAGTCAATCCTTTAGCAACTACAACTACAGGTTTAATACAAAATGAAAAGAAGCAAAATATGAGAGATGTTAAAGGGTCAAAGTGAATCATATACATACAAATGATTTAAAGTTCATGTAAAGCAGTCAGGCTTGTTCCTCTGGTAAACACCCATCACCCGGGTGGGCCTCAATCCTTTGTCTATTCTCAGAGGATAGTTCCAGAGATGGGTGTTGGCTGTAGACTGGGGACTTCAAAACAAGATGGAGTCGGGGCTGCTACCTTTTATCATGTCTGGCTTTCTCCATGCTGTGTGCAGTTCTTTGCAATCAAAATGGAGTTGAGTCACATGTTCAAGTCCTAGTGGCTCAACAGGTTTCTCCCTCGGCCCATTGTACTGGGGAGTTTCCTTAATGGGCCATTAAGGGGACAATGGCTGGGTAGACATTCAGTCTGTGGAATTTCCCCAGACTCAGGACTTGTACACACTATCACTTTATCGCGCATTAACAATCATTACCACGCGATACCAACAACAGCGTACACACGTGCAATAGGGCTGTTGCGTGTTAACTGCCTTGTTGTAGCGCAATACAAAAACCACCTCGACGAGGGTGGTAGCAGCTAACGCGGAACAGCTGTTGCGCCTTTCCACTCGTGTGTATGCTTACTGCGCAATGATTGGCCTCCGGAAGTGTCCCAGCATTCCAAAGTTGTCCTCTCTGGTCTTCCCCCCACCCGCTCTGTGGCCGTGACGAAACAGTCCCCACCCTGATCAGATTCCCGGGATTTTCGAATTTCTTGTCTGTTTCACTTCCTGTTCTCTTCCTCGTGGAGTGGAGTGCAGCTCTGATCATCAGTAGCAATGGCAGCCCGTCGTGGAAGACGCACACCCCTTTGGAGCACAGCAGAGGTGCTGGACCTGATCAGCATCTGGGAGAGTCCGCTGTGCAAGCACAGCTACGCGGCAGCAGGCGAAATTATGATACATTTGGCATAATTTCTCGGGCCATGTCAGAGAGAGGGCATGATAGAGACACTATGCAGTGCAGATCAAAGGTGAAGGAGCTAAGAATAACCTATCACTGAGCAAAGGAGGCAAACCGCCGTTCGGGATCAGCGCCTGCTACATGCAGGTATTACAAGGAAATAGAAGCCATCCTCAGTGGGGACCCCACAACCACTGCAAAGAGTCCCGTGGACACATCGGTCCCCCCTCATCCAGTGAATGCCAGACCCAAGCAGGATGAGGACGTGATCGATGAGGTGGAGATGGAGGATGACCTGGAGGAAAGCGCAACAGCGTGTAGCCAGGAGCTCTTCTGCACCTCCGCTGAGATGTCCACCCAAGACATGAATTGCAGCGTGTCCTCTGAGGCGGCAGAGGAGGGTTCTGGTAAGTTTCTCTTTCATGCAGCTATGGCTCCTGCTAAAATATCATTGTCCGGGTTGGGGTGCTTGCTGTCTCGGTCGCCGCTGTGCACACTCTTTACTCTGCGTTCATTAGAACTGCATCAACACAAGCAGTGATTGTCAAAAAATCATCTGTATTTAGGTCAGTAAAGGTTTCCTCGATGTACCTCCAGAGCCTACTACTCAGGTTAGATGGGAGAGCGTTTGTGTCTACGCTCCCGTATAAGGATACTCGGCCTCGCCAGCTGCAAAGCACAGCCCTGGGAACCATGGCAGCACACAGTGCAGCAGCATACGGTCCTGGCTTGCAACCGGTGGCATATAGGATATGTATTCTAGCTGGCAGGGGCACTCTGAGGAGAGAGATATCGGGTTCCATCTGTGTGCCCTGTGCAGAATGTTAGCCCCCAGTAAGCTTTCTATTAGGACGTACCTTGTCCGCTTCAGCGAAGCATAGGATGTTGACTGCCCTGCACCTTCCAGTGGAATGTGCTACTGGAAGGTTACATTGGTTATCTAGGCTCTGTGTTAACAACAGCTTTATTATTATTATTTTTTTTAGATTCGACCTCCACAAGGCCAGTGTCTACCCCAGCTGACCGCATGAGAAACATTCGGTGGCATGCTCGAAGAAACAGGGAGGATATGTTTCAGGACCTGCTGAAAACAGCACAGGAATCCGCGAGGGAGAATCAAGCCTGGAGAGAGGAATCCCAACAGAGGAGGCAGAAACACAGGGACGAACATATAAGCGTGATGAAGGAGCAAACAGAACTGCTCAAAAGCATGATTGCTTTGCAGACCCAGGCAATTAATGTACGGGCTCCACTCCATACAGTTCAGCCGTGTCTGCCTCCCACACCCCGTAGTCCTTCAAAGAATTTCTTTGAAGGCCACCAGTCCCCCTGGTACACTGCAACATCCAGTCCCCCCCAGAGCTACATTTTAGACACCCGCAGCTACACCCCCCTGTAACCCTCCCTTTAGGTTTTAATAAAAACAGTGACAAATAATTTGAAGAGTGGCTTTATTTGTACACATTGAAAATCGCATAAGGTGCACCTGATGCGTCCTGGAAGTTAACTAGGGGAGGGCATCATTGAAATGGTCCCTGAGTGCCTCCCTTATACGAGCAGCTTCTCCTTGGGCCGCCCTAATACTCCTAGTGGCTGGCTGTTCGTATGCTTCCTTGAGGCGCTGTGCCTCCATAGCCCACCCCAGGGAAAACTTTTCTCCCCTACTTTCACAAATGTTATGAAGGACACAGCACGATGCAATCACAGCAGGGATGTTGTCCTCCGCCAAGTCCAGCCTGTGACGGAATGCACATCTGTGCAGCCCTTGGGCGTGACCTGTATAA
>ML685933.1:9077-21371 GCA_007922175.1 Pelusios castaneus | reverse complement strand
TTCTCACTTGAAATCAGACTCTGATCAATAAACTAGTAGTTGTTTTACCTAAAGCTGTGTGGTCTTTAGAGGGTGTGGATGTGGGAGGCTGGGCACAATCCACTTCTTTGTTAAGTGGACGGACTGGAGACTAAGGTGATTGGGAGTGGGTCCCAATCCCTGTAAGGCAGTGGCTCCCAGTGTAGTGTCTGGGGCTGGGTGTGCTTGCTTGGGAACCAACGCCTGTGTGGCTAGTGGATTTACACCCACTGCCTGGGACCAATTACACGCTGGTGGCTGGTGTGGACTGACTCAGGAGTGAGCGGTCACCCAGCAGAGCGGGGTAGATTGGGGTTCAGGAGTGGGGTTCAAGCGGTCATAGCAGCACACCAGACTGGATTTGGGGAGCAGCCTGTCACACAGCCTTCCATACAAACATCGCCAGTGCCCTTTTAAACGGCCAAAGGCACACTCCACAGTCATTCTGCAGCGGCTCAGTCTGTAATTGAACTGCTCCTTGCTGCGATCTAGGTTACCGGTGTACGGTTTCATGAGCCATGGCATCAGTGGGTATGTTGGGTCTCCGAGGATGACTATGGGCATCTCCACATCCCCCAGAGTAATTTTTTGATCAGGGAAGAAGGTACCCCCTTGCAGCTTCCGGTACAGACCAGTGTTCCTGAAAATGCGGGCATCATGCACCTTTCCCGACCACCCAACATTGATGTCCGTAAAACGCCCCTTGTGATCCATGAGTGCTTGCAGCACCGTGGAGAAGTAGCCCTCCTGTTGATATACTCGGTCGCGAGATGGTCTGGAGCCAAAATAGGGATGTGTGTGCCGTCTATGGCTCCCCCGCAGTTAGGGAATCCCATGGCAGCAAAACCGTCCACAATCTCACGAACATCGCCCAATGTCACTGTCCTCCGTAGCAGAATGCGGTTGATGGCTCGGCACACTTGTGAGAGGGCTAATCCGACGGTGGACCTCCCGACTCCAAACTGGTTTGCAACCGACCGGTAGCAGTCAGGAGTCGCCATCTTCCAGACAGCAATTGCAACACGCTTCTCCATGGTTAGGGCTGACCTCATGTTGGTGTCTTTATGTCGCAGGCAGGGGCCAACTCTGAACACAGTTCCAGAAAGGTTGCTTTCCGCATTCGAAAGTTCTGTACCCATTGCTCATCATTCCACAGCTGCATAACAATGAGATCCCACCACTCGGTGCTCGTCTCTCGCGACCAGAAACGGCGTTGTGCCGTGTGCAGATGATCGGTGAAGGAGCTGAGCAACGCAGTGCTGTTGCTCTGCATGGCATCGATCAGCCCCTGCTCCTCAGCGTCCTCGTCTGCCTCGGAGCTCATTGCATACTGAGCAACCAGCCGAGATGTATTTAGAATGCTGAAGGCGACAGTGGAGATCAGAGCAGGATCCATGCTGTCGCTGTTGTGATTGCTCGCAAGTGGTGCGGTGCGTCACTGCACTGTTGAAAATAGGCGCGAGTTGCTATTGGCAACGAGGAAGATGCAAGGGGAACACAGTGCACCACAGGAAACTGAGAGTTTACCCATGGCGTTTTGCGTTCCTTTCCTTCATCCCAGGATTCCAAGTGCAGATTGAGGGAAAATTAAACTGTGGGATAGGTGCCCAGAATTCATTGTGCTACACCGCGATATTGCAAAGAATTCTGTTGCGTTACAAGGAGCGATGTGTGTACGCGCTATCCCACAATAAAGGTCAAGTGTTTTTTATAGCGTGATTGCCATGTTGCGCTTTAATCTGATCGTGTGTACATAGCCTCACACAAGTTAAAATATAGATATAACAATCATATTCCTAACTTCTAATACAAATACAATTCCTACACATAAACTATATAATCACATTCCCAACAAATTACTACCTTTCTATTAACACCAAACATAGCATAGTTCCTATGGATTATAACAATTTTAAATATTAATACAAAATAATATCATAAATGGTTCCCTAAATCCAGACAGGTTACAGCATTCCTGGTTAAACAGAGATAATTTAGAATCATGCATCTCCACTCCACAAATTTCTCCATTGACTTCAGGTGACGCAGAAAATTTACATTCCTTTTTGAGGTTTATCTAAGATATTCATTTGGTTACAAATATTCAATTTATCAGCATTAAACATACCAAAATTGCTAGAAATTGGAAAGAGTTCCTCTATTTGCCTTAGACCAGGTCTCCGTCTATATGCCTCTTCCATCTCTTGAATTTTTTGATGAGTTCTCTCCTCCATCTCCTGGATTTTTTGACGAGTTCTTTCCTCAGCAGCCTCTTTTCGCTGTCGCTCCATCTCTAGCCGCCTTTGATGAGTTCTTTCCTCAGCAGCCTCTTTCATGTCCTGCATTTTTTGTTGTTCATACAAACGAAGTTTTGCCATTTCTTTCTCACAGTAAGAACTCCGTCTACCGCTCGGGTCTTTCGACTTGATTGCTTCATCTGACTGCAAATAACTCATTCTGACCAACTTTAACCTTTAACACTCTCAGTATCAAATATAAAATTTAGGAATTGTGTGGGGTTCTGATCCAAAACCCAAATTTTCTGGTTCTGTGGATCCTGCCAAGACTACGCCAATGTGACCGGGGCCTCCTGGGATACCCTCCTGGACAAGCAAAAATTAGGGCAAGCTGCAAAACCGGGAGCCAAACTCCCCACACACTGATGGGTGGTACTTAAACCAGTCTCCCTATCAGTCACAACCAGGCTTCTGGTTCCCCACACTGGGTACCAAGAAATCTGCCCAACATAGAAACAGCCCCTTTATTGCACTCCAGCTCCTCCGGCTCCCACCTAGCCGCACGGTCCCTTAAAGATATAGGTTCTCCTGACCCCAAAGGGCCAGCCACAGCACACAGGACAATATAGATTTGGATCTTACCCAAAATACCACACTGGTAGCCAATCCTTTAGCAACTACAACTAAAGGTTTAATATAAAATGAAAAGAAGCAAAATATGAGAGATGTTAAAGGGTCAAAGTGAATCATATACATACAAATGATTTAAAGTTCATGTAAAGCAGTTTGCAGGCTTGTTCCTCTGGAGTTTGCAGGCTTGTTCCTCTGGTAAACACCCATCACCCAGATGGGCCTCAATCCTTTGTCCAGTCTCAGAGGATTGTTCCCGAGATGGGTGTTGGCTGTAGACTGGGGACTTGAGAACAAGATGGAGTCAGGGCTGCTGCCTTTTATCATGTCTGGCCTTCTCCATGCTGTGTGCAATTCTTTCCAATCAAAATGGAGTTGAGTCACATGTTCAAGTCCTAGTGGCTCAACAGGTTTCTCCCTCAGCCCATTGTACTGGGGAGCTTCCTTAATGGGCCATTAAGGGGACAATGGCTGGGTAGACATTCAGTCTGTGGAATTTCCCCAGACTCACACAAATTAAAATATAGATATAACAATCATATTCCTAACTTCTAATACAAATACAATTCCTATACATAAACTATATAATCATTCCCAACAAATTACTACCTTTCTATTAACACCAAACATGGCATAGTTTCTATGGATTATAACAATTATAAAATATTAATACAAAATAAAATCATAAATGGTTCCCTAAATCCAGACAGCGTCACAGTGTTCAGTGACTTTTCCCAAACTGTCTTCTAGGTCATAGATCATGCCTGTCCTCAGTAAGTGTAATGAATTTGGATTCCTGGTCTCCTCTTTTCCAACTCAGGGAACACTTTCCTAGGCTACAGTGTTTAATAATTTGGTCTTTCTCTTATGTTAAGACTTTCTAGAAGTGAGTGATGATGATCTCACAGCAATATCTATTTTGTTAACAAATTATAATTTGATTGGCTCACAAACTTGACTTCAACATGTACATGTGCTCAGTACAGAGGAGTCCAAAAAAGAACCAAAACAAAGAAAATACCCTGAACGTGTCTTGCTAAACATTCCCTGTTCTACTCACACTTGGTCAGTTACCAATCTGGACCTTTCTTAAGCATGGATGTCCTTGGATTTTCCCCAGGCCTGGCTGCCTGGCCTCCTCCTGCTCCTTCCAGGAGCTCTTCTGCCACCAAACAGGGACTAGACAGGGCTGTTGCTCCAATTAAAAAACCTGCACGCTGTTCCTATTGGCTCTCCTGGGACTCCTCTAGGATTCTCTGTTAACCCTTTCCCTCCCAAGGTTATTACACCACACAAATCTAAAAATGGTATTTTAGGAGTAGTTGTCACAGAAATGTTATATATTCATATTTGAACCACATTTATAATCATACCCCCCCCCCCAAAAGGAGGCACTCCTCTGAACACAATAAAACAGTTCTTAAAAGAAGTTTAATTATAATGCAGTTGCCACAGTGCCATAATATGTAAAGTTAACATGCCAGTATATGAAGCTCAAGGATATGTAGCATAGATCTTGGGTTTTTGAGAGCAAAAAACTATTTCATTGTAAATAGCTTTCTTCAGGTATTCCTCTTCATCAGCTCTTAACATATCAGAAGTAAAAGAGTTTTTACTTCTTTCTTTGTTGTTACTGATCAAAACTGAGTAATTCTGGGCAATAGATGTGAAGAAGTTTCTACTCCCTACTATGGTGCAAGTCAGGGGTATAACTGCTGGAGAGCCCAGGTGAGCATCGCCCCACCCGGTTGGCCAGCAGGCCCACCCACCCTGCCCACCACAGAGCCTGGAAGTAGTGCAAGATTGCTGCTGCAACTGCAGACCAGCCAGCAGCAGGTGGCCTCAGCCACAAGTGACAATGCTGTGGGCCGACGGGTGGGGGTGGGCTGCTGTCTGACCTCAGCTCTGATCCCACTTCAGCCTTTGTGTGGCAGGGGTTGGGCTGCCTCTCCCCCTCCCTCCTCCTCCTGATGCTCTAGTTGCTAGGCACATGACCAAAAACAGGACTGGCCAGGAAGAATCCACAGTGATCTCAGTGACAGCCCAGAATCCTTCAGGTGCAACTGGAACTCTGAGATCTCCTGGATTTCCTAATGCTTGGGGGACAGCTAGAACTGTCATACCCAGTTCATAAACCTTGTTCATTTAGAAAGGCACATTGACCTAGTTGAACCTTTACTGCTAACTAATGAGAACCTTCTGGACACCTTGCAGGCAAGTCCTCTATGCTGGTATCAGAGAGCACCCAGGCTGTCAGATGGACTAGCCTCTAGCACCATTCTTCCAATTTTGGCAATAGCATGCAATGCTGTGGCCAAGAAGTGGTGCAGGGTGAAGGTGTGCTCCACACTCAGGGTTTCTGCTTAGTAAACTTGCACCAAGAGAACCTCCTGTCTGTGGCGTACCACTGAAGCTGCAGTGGTTCTTGTGAAGTAGGTCTTTAAATCAAATCAAATCAATTTCTCATTTTAAGTGTAGCAATATTTTAGAAAGTGTTTTTGGCAGTAGAAGGTTTAGGAGGCAACTGATAATGCTTCCAAAACTGCAACTCTTGTGTTATTGTCGTTCCCTACAAACTGACCAACGAGACTGAAGGAGAGAAAAGAGCTCTTGTTTATTATCGCGGCCGCGAGGTTGTCTCTGCACCCCTCAAGGGGAAACAAAGGCAACAAAAACAAGTGGGAAAAGCAATACAGTTATACTCTTTGGTTACAGCGTATCTGACATCATGGTCACAACTCGTCCTTGACAGGTCCAGATGTTAATCTGACCGCAGACACTTTCTGTTATGTGTGGTCACTTGCTACGCCTAGATAGCAGCACATCGCTTATATCTTTAGCAGAACAAGCACCCCGCCTGGGGGTTTGGTAGCTAAGGATATATAGTAAAAAATAATCTTCAAGGGGCCTAACAGCTTAATCTTCAAGGGGCATAACAGCTAAAGGTTATACAAAATAGTAAAATGCAGTCAATATAGCTAATGCTGAAAAGAGCAAGAGCAAGCACAATTCTGTCTTTAGGCCCCACATTATGAAGCAGCCTGCTTTTTGAAGCAAAATGTTGGATAGGGAGTCTTCTAGGTCAGTGGTTTTCAAACTTAGGTTCAGGACCCAGTACTGGGTCGCAGACCCTCAGGCACTGGGTTGTGGCATCCCCTGCTGCCACCATCACAAGACTGAAATGCATTGTTCAAAGATGTAATTGTTGGGTCATGAGCATAAATTTTATTTTTCAGCTGGGTCCTGAGGAAAAAAGTGTGAAAATCACTGTTCTAGGTGGAAAACGACTGTGTTAATCTGAGGAAGCAGGCAATGGATTTTAGTGGCTTTGATGTTTGTTAATGCCTCATTAGCTCTTTTACTAAAGAGGCCCATACTCCCAAAAAGGAGGTCTTCAATTTTTTCCTGGGATTCCAATTTGAGGCCAGAGGATCCTCAGCCCGGAGTACCTCCAAATAGCTACTCTTGTGGCCATTGTTCTTGCACTGTTGTTTGAAGCTGCCATTTTTTTCTCTGAGAGAGTGCTTAGTGACTGAATTATCCTTGATGAATAGAGTCATATGTATGTACTGTGACAGAGCCAGGTCTGATGGCTACAGGAGGGTGGTCCTATTTGAAGAACTGAAGAATTAACCCACTGCTAAAAACCCTTCTCCCGCCTAAGGGGAGGAAGCACTGGACCCAGCTTCAACTGAATTTGGGGAACAATTAGTGAAAAAACAGGGACAGGTATAAAGGTCAAAGGTTTAAAATGTGGGATTTGGAAGGGGAGACTGAGCAGAGAACCCTGGCTAGTGAACACTACCCAGAGGAACTCTGTCTGGAGACGTGATCAAATGAGAGACTGGAAGTAGGCCCCACAGTGATAGAAAACCCTCTCTGCCAACCTCCTTTCCCTGGTCTTATAAACGTCCACTTTAGTGAGGATCAGGAGGAGGTTGGCGAGGAGGTCCCATGACTTTGTGGGACAACGGATGGGGACTGCGTATAAAACCAAGGGCGGAGAAAAATGCAGCCAGAACCCCAATAAGACATTGTGGAGGAGCCAGAAGAAGGGCTGCAACCTGGTGCACTCGAGGTAGGTGTATGCTAGGGTCTCCCTCACGCCATAGAAGGGGCAGGTATCGGGGCGAGGAATGAACCACGCCAAGTACACGCCCGGGCTCACAGCTCTGTGGAGGAGCCGCCAACTGATGTCCCTGGTGGGCCTCGGGGTCAAGGTGGCATACAGGCTGGTCCACTGGGTGTCCTCACCCTCCACTGTTAGAATTAGGGCCCAACATTTTGTGTCTAGACAGGACACGAGGCCAAGGAAAGAGATGGTGTGGAGCATGAGTGTGTACAGATGGTTCCTGGGTGCTGTTTGAAAGTGAACCGGCTGCAGGTCCAGCAGCTGGCTCAGTGCGTGGGGTGGGTGTGGCCAGGGGGGAGAAGGGGCCTTGTGGGGCCAGGGCCTGATCAAAAGCTCTGGGGGGGCCAGGACTGAGAGGAGGGCAGGGAGTGCCTTCTTGCAGGACCCACTCAAGGTAAGCTCAAGCAGTAGGGGCAAGGCTGCCTTCACTTCTTGGAGTAGGCACTGGGGTGTTCGAGGGGTGAAGAGCCCCATGCATTGAGCCAGCACAAGGGGATCCACCCAGCCCCCCCCCAGGTGTAGTCAAGGAGGTCTCCAATCCTTGGTGACCCCTGCAAGGACCAGCCTCCGCCTCAGAGAAGGGGCCTCTGCCACCTGCACACCAAGATGGGGATTGTGTAGCGGGGGTTCCATAAGGAGATCCTTCCCCTCAGTGGGCACAAGGGAGCTGGAGGCCAAGACAAGCCTCCAGGTCTGGAGGAGGTCCTGCTAGAACACTGGCAGCTTGGAGAGGTCTCACAGATGGATGTAAAAGAGCTGCTGTTTGTATCAGAGCCCTCGGTAGTGGTGAAGGAAGGTGCATGCCAAGTGGCTCGATGCCGGACTATCTGCACTATAAAGGAGTCTCTGCAGGGCCTGGAGGCGGAAGGCATGGATACAGCACAGGCCCTGCCTCCCTCCTCCAGGGGGATATTCAGGATCCCGGCAGAGACCCAGTGCAGTCTTGGCCAAAAGAACTCCAGAATTGTCCTCTGGAGATTGGCCAGGAAAGTCAGGGGTGGGACCAGGGTGTTGAGCTGGTGCCAGAGCATGGACAGGATGAGCTAGTTGATGACCAGTGCCCTCTCACAAAGGGAGAGGCACTGCAGCAGTCCTGTTAATCTCCGCAGCTGCTCAAGCACCCTGTCCTCCAAACCTCGCCAGTTTTCATCCAGGGAGGAATGGGTGACAGAAAGGTACATGCCGAGATAGAGCAGTGGACCCATGCTCCACCGGATGGCTTGAAGCACAGGTGGGAGGGAACTTGCTGGCCACCTGGCCCCTACCATCAGGTCAGAGCTCTTGACCCGGGCAGAGGAGGCTGCCGAATCGATGGCCAGGCAGGCCTCCAACCGCTCCCAGTTGCCTAGGTTCTGGACTGCAAGGAGCATGTTGTTAGCGTACACTGACAGTACCAGCTTCAGCTCCGGGCTGGTGGAACACCAACCCTGTCAACCTATGGCAGAGGAGACAAAGGAAGGGCTCCATGGCCAGAGCATACTGCTGGCCTGACAGTGGACAGCCTTGGCATACTCCTTGCCCGAAGCTGACTGGTTCAGTCAGGGTCCAGTTGAGCCTGACCAGGCACTCTGTGGAGGTGTACAGCACCTGGAAAAACCCCACAAAACAGGATCTGAAGCCAAACATCTGCAGGGTGCCCAGTAGCTATCCATGGTCCACCCTGTTGAATGCCGCCTTCTCGTCCAGGACCAGGAGGGCAAATGACAGACCATCCCTACACCCAAGCTCCAAGAGATCCCAGACCAGATACAGATTATTGAAGATGGAACAGCCCAGGATGGTGTAGGTCTGGTCAGGATGGACTACATCCTGTAGCACAGACCCCACCCGCAGTGAGATAGCCTTGGCTACAATTTTGTAGTCCATGCTGAGGAGCAAGATGGGACACCAATTCCAAAGGTCGCGGAGGTTCCCCTTCTTGGGCAGCAGGGCAAGCACAGCCACCCGGCAAGAAAGGGGGAGCACTCTGCTTCCCTTGAACTCGACCCAGACGATGGCAAGGTCCAGGCCAAGGATGTGCCAGAACACGCTATCAGGCACAGGGATTGGTGACAGGGGATCAGGTGACGCTGGGCACAGGTGCAGGGCATGACTCAGCATCCATGGCCTCAGCGTCGGACAGAGGGGGACACAGGTTGGGGCAATCAGATGGGGAAGAGGGCAGTCGTATCACCAGGGACAATATGCTGGGGCCTGGCTGCTCAATACTGGTTGTCGCCTTGGGAGGCTCGGTGGCTGTAGATGGAATGCCGAGCGCAGCTGGACAGGTGAAGCAGCCCAGGAGCGTCCCTGGGATGAATGTAGGGACACCTGGCTGGGGCTGGGGCTGGAGCGAGGGAGGGAGGGAGGAAGGGGACGGCATAAGCAGATCACCACCCCATGTACTCTCCCCTCTTAGGCCACTTGTACATCCACCACACGTAGCCAAATATCAGTCCGTTTCCAAAATAGGCTAATCATACCATCCCTTCCATAAATTTATCAAGCTCAGTTTTGAAAGCAATTATGGTTTTTGCCCCACAACTCCCCTTGGAAGGCTATTCCAGAACTTTACTCCTCTAATGGTTAGAAACCTGCTTCTAATTTCAAGCCTAAATTTCTTGATGGACAGTTTATAACCATTTGTTCTGGTGTCCACATTGGTGCTGTACTCAAATAAATCCTCTTCCTCCCTGATATTAATCCCTTTATTGTATTTCTAGAGAGCAATCATATCCCCCCTCAACCTTCTTTTGGTTAG
Source organism: Pelusios castaneus (assembly GCA_007922175.1). Classification (NCBI taxonomy): domain Eukaryota; kingdom Metazoa; phylum Chordata; order Testudines; family Pelomedusidae; genus Pelusios; species Pelusios castaneus. The sequence goes on along the minus strand of ML685933.1, from coordinate 11,614 downwards.
GCTAAACAAGCCAAGCTTCTTGAGTCTCCACTCATAGGGCAGGTTTTCCACTCCACAGACCATCCTTGTAGCCCTTCTCTACACCTGTTCCAATTTGAATTCAACCTTTTTAAACATGAGGGACCAGAACTGCACACAATATTCCAGATGGGGTATCACCAGTGCCTTGTACAGCGGCACTAACACCTCCCTGTCTCTACTTGAAATACCTCTCCTGATACATCCTAGAACCGCATTAGCTTCTTTCATGGCCACATCACATAGTCATCCTACGATCAATCAGTACTCCCAGATCCTTCTCCTCCTCAGTCCATTCCAACTGATGCATCCCCAACTTATAGGAAAAATGCTTGTTATTTGTCCTTGGCTCAATAAACTAGTATTTGTTTTATCTAAAGCTGTGTAATCTTTAGAGGGTGCGGATGTGGAAGGCTGGGTACGATCCATTTCTTTGAGTGGACGAACTTGAGACTATGGTGATTGGGAGTGGGTCCTGCTCCCGGTGTAGTATCTGGAGCGGGGGGTGCTTGCTTGAAGACCAACGCCTGTGTGGCTAGTGAATTTACACCTATTGCCTGGGACCAATTATACGCTGGTGGCTGGTGTGGACTGACTCAGGAGTGGGTGGTCACCCATTAGAGTTGGGTGAATTGGGGTTCTGGAGTGAGGTTCGAGGGGTCATAGTGGCACACCAGACTGAATCTGGGGAGCAGCCTGTCCCACACTCCCAATTGAGGTCTCCCAGTTCCCCGGATGCATCAGGCTTCCCCCTTCTTCATGAGCCATGTCACCTGCTTCACATAGGTCCACATGCATGATGCTGCAGGAAACCTGGTACCATGGTAATTATGTAGAATATGTTATGAGCATTCATAAAGGAACCTTGCACGACACATTGTGCATCAAATCACACAATTACCCTGCAAAAGTGAACAGAAATGTTACAAAGGCCATACCCTAGGGGTGCACGGATGTCCTAGGTGAAAAAGTTTCTTCAAGCAGCTGTGTTAGCTTGCCTTTAATAGAAGGTTTCTGACAGCCTGCCAAATCTGCTTGGATTACATGTTCATGAGCTCAACCTACATCTAGAAAAGATAACAAATACTCAAGAAGGGTATTCCAAGTTTCCTGCTCACCTAACTTCTAATTATTTATTAGTGGAATCCACAATCCAATATTTTAAGGGTGGGGTAGTTCACTCTATCCCTTCAGATAAAGAAGCTGAAAGGTTGGGTATATTGGCTAGAAGATCTTCTCAGCTACACTGGGCATTACTATCAAGCAGCTTTGGTGTACTATCATTATCACATTTGGGTTAGATAAGTTCCCTTTGTTAGTGGGCTTTTGGAAAACCAAAGAAAATAGGCTAATCCCATTGTATATAAGGTTCAAACTGTGGCTAAGCATGAACTGAGAGCTGCTTCAACTCCTATGATACATCTGCAAGGAAAGTAATTTAGGCAATATTGATGAGAAGTTATACCTGTTTAAGATCATCTGGACTGCCTCCTGTTACCAGGTCAAAATAGGAGGATCGGGGAAGGGGCCGGGGGGCTGGTGGGGTGAGAGGATTGGGAGGGGGTCAGGGAGTTAGTGGGGAAGGGGCCGGGGGGGTGAGAGGAGCAGGGAAGGGGACCCAGGGGGCAAGAGGATTGGGGAAAGGGTGTGGGGGGGAAGGAGTCTGGAGGGAACAAGAGTATATGGGAGCCGGTGGAGGTGCAGGGAAGGGGCCCAGGGGACTTGGGGTGGGGGACCACTGGGGGAGCAGCAGAGGGGCCACATTGGAGATGCAGTGGGGGGGGGGGTCTGGCACCTGGCACCCTGCCACCTAGTGCCAGTGCTCCCCATACCCCTCTGACACCCCACCCCACCTTTGCCCTGTCCTCCCCAGCTCCCCAGCCATTCCTCCTTTGCCACCCCATCCATGCAACACCCCTGTCTTTCCTACCACTCCACAGTTTAGGCAAATTTATCTAGCCAAAATTTGCTCACTGAACTCAGTGACAAAACTTCCTTTGACTTCAGTGTGCCTGAAGATCAGGCCCTGTATTTGTTGCTTAGAAGAGAGGGAAAAAAGGTGAACAGTTTTTGCTTGTAAACAAAATGCAGAGCCACAAGAATATAAAACTGCCACAAAAATAATATCACAGAGTCTTGTGGCACTTTTAAAGACTAACAGATTTATTAATCGCATGAGCTTTCGTGGGAGAAAATCCCACTTCGTCAGACGTCAATTCAATTCAAATTTGACTCAGTTGTCTTGGGGTTAAACAGGGACTATGGATTTTTCTCGCATTACATCAAGTGAATTGACCTCCCCCTCCTCTATGTGCTGTTCCCCAGTGTTTTGAATCCTAACACCTATTTTGATTTGCTGTTACAGCCTGACCTGATGCTATGTCATACACTCCCCTGCATTTAATTTCCTCCCACTCTGTAACTTTCCTATCTTCAAAGCGTCTGACGAAGTGGGATTTTCTCCCACGAAAGTGTGACAGGCTGCTCCCCAAATCCAGTCTGGTGTGCTGCTATGACCG
>ML685932.1:2952647-2988027 GCA_007922175.1 Pelusios castaneus | reverse complement strand
ACAGGAGGCCCGTCCGGGGCTATAAACAGGATTCCTCTGCTCCTTAATAGGAGGCCCGTCCGGGGCTATAAACAGAGGCGCCTCACCTCGGGGGGTGGGGATAGGTGGGGTGGGTGGGGAGGGGGGCGGGGCGGGAGGGAGGGGAGGGGGGTGGGACCCGGGTGGGGGGTGGGGGTTAGAGGGGGGGCGGTCCCTGGGAGGTAGGAGATCCCTGCTCCACGTCCCCAGAGGGGGATCGGAGCCGGGATCTCCTACCCCCAGGGCAGGGAGCGGAGCTGCGGGGGCGAAAGAGTGAATCCTTTAGCGCCATTTTGCGCTAAAACTTTAAGTAAAAGCTGCTGCTCAGACAGGAACTTTTCATTGACATGAGCTACTGAGGAGCTGGGCCCAGAGGAGCTCCTCATTGAAATTACTTACTAGGAGCTGAACTCACACAATGAGTCCCACACCGCTGGGACTCGAACCCAGACCACCAGGCACCTCTGGGACTCGAACCCAGACCTCCGGGCGCCGCTGGGACTCGAACCCAGACCTTGAAGCGCCGCTGGGACTCGAACCCAGACCTCCGGGCGCCGCTGGGACTCGAACCCAGACCTTGAAGCGCCGCTGGGACTCGAACCCAGCCCTCTGGGCACAGCCAGCCACTTACCTCCCAGGAACAGCACCCAATCCAATGTGCTACAGGAGACTTCTGGAAGCCTCTGCTGCTCTGGGCCCCATGACTCTTTACTTAGAGGTGGGCCACTTGAAAAAGAAATAAAAGCAGAGCCCGAGGGAGGAACCAAACCAGGGTCTACAGCTTGCCAGGCAAGGGCCCTAACCGCTGGAGCAGAGCAGGCTTCTTGCCAGAATCCTCGCCCCCATGACTATGTAATGAAAGGGGACCCGCGTCACCAGGCACACCCACAGCCAGCACGCCCCCCTCAAACCCTTGCACCCCCACCAGAGCGAGCGAGCGGGCGGGCGGGCACCCACCCGGCTCACCCCGGCCCAGGCTCCCGCCAACCCTGCACCGCAGACCATGGCCTGCGAGGCCCTTGCGTCAGTGCCTAGTTACTGGCCGTGGAACAGAACAGCTTCAGGCAGAGAGAGCGAGGGGGACCTCGGCGACCCACCCAGACAGGTGCGCCCTCTTCAGCCCCGTCTCATTCACCCAGAGGGGGGCTTCACCCTCTCGCCCGCCTGTCACAGCATGAGGCCCACGACCTCTGTGCCCCTCTTCTTAATGCTTATTTAAAGCCACCAGCAGCATCCCTCGGCAGGAGACCCCCAGGGTCAGCGAGAAGGGCCCGCGGCTGAGCGATGCCAACACCCCCTTCATCCCCCCCAGCTGGCGCAGGGACCCAGAGCATCCCCCCCCCCAGTGGAGACCCTGCACCGAAGGACAGAGCTAGGAGGGAGCGGCGCCGCGCCGCGCAGGCAGAGGGAGGGAGGGGACCCCGGCGCTCTGGTACCCAGGAGGGAAGATCCCCTGCCCACAGCGGCTCGGTCGCGAAGGAAGGCCCCCTTTGCCCGCAGCCGAGGGCCCTGTACCTGCCCCGGGCAGACGTGGGGGCCTCGATGCAGCAGCCGAGGGCGATGCCCCGGCCCGGCTCCGGGGAGAAGGGGCCCAGCCCGGGGTGTCACCGGGCTCCGCCGCTGGCACACGCACAGCTGGCTCCGGCTGTGCCCAGGCTCCCACGGTGCCTCGCGCCCTTCCCACGGGCTGTCAGTCACCGCAAGTCACGTGTCTCGTCGCTGTGCGCAGCTGCGGCAGGAAGAATTACTCCCGCCTCCCTCCGAGCCGCAGCCAACCAGCGCGTCCGGCGGCGGACGGACTTCCGCCCAAGGGCGTATGAAAGCCGCCGAGCGGCCGCCGCCTTCCATTAGCTGAGCCGGGCGGCGGGCCGTCGGAGGGGGACCGGGACCTGCTGCTGCTTGGTGGGCCGGGGCCGGAGGAGGACGAGGACCTGCTGCTGCTGCTGCTTGGTGGGTCGGAGCCGGAGGAGGACGAGGACCTGCTGCTGCTGCTGCTTGGTGGGCCGGGGCCGGAGGAGGACGAGGACCTGCTGCTGCTGCTGCTGCTTGGTGGGTCGGAGCCGGAGGAGGACCTGCTGCTGCTGCTTGGTGGGCCGGGGCCGGACGAGGACCTGCTGCTGCTGCTTGGTGGGCCGGGGCCGGAGGAGGACGAGGACCTGCTGCTGCTGCTGCTTGGTGGGCCGGGGCCGGAGAAGGGGGCGGCGGAGCCGGGCCGAGGAGCTGCCGAGCGAGTCGCTGCCTGGTCTGGGCCGCGGAGGAGGTTTGGAGGGGAGGGGAGGGGCGGGGCCGGGCCCGTGTCGCTTCTGGTTGGTTGGGCGCCGCCAACACGTGACGGGCCTCGGGGTGAGAGCCCGGCTCGGGGTCCCCGCCCGCTGCTCTGGGCAGCCCGGCTCCGGCCCGCTTCCGGCGGGGCCCGTCCGTCGCACTCCGCTCTCGCCGTGTGCCGGGAACCGGGCCCGGGAAGGAGCCGCGGGGGTCCGGCCCGCTCGTGGAGCTGCTGCCCGCGCTGCAGCCGTGAGTGGGGCTGCCCCGACCTGCCTCCCGAGGGGTCCCCGGCGGGGAATCGGTTCCCGGGGGTCGCTGATAAACCCTCCGGGCGGCCATTGTGCCGGGGGAACAAGCCCTAAGCATTGACTGTTTCTCCTCTCTTGACTGCTCCGATGTAGGGACGGAAACTCCTCGCCCCACCGCGGCTCTCCGGGACAATGGTGCCTGCGAAGGTGGCTCCTGGACCGCGGAGCTTAGCGCTGCTCTTGGCGCGGAACAAACTCGCAGTAAGAGCCGGGTGCGGAGCTGGCCGCCGCCGCCGCCTCCTCCCCCCCGTTTGGCCCCCTCCGAGCAGGGGGCTTTGGCCGTGTTCGGCTGCAGCGCAGCTGCTGGTGGAACCGGGGTTTCCCTTTTCCTGCCTGCCATGCTTGCCGAGGGGAAAGCTCTCTGGCTGGCTCTCGCCAGTCTTGGTGTTGGGATCTGTATCCGTGATTGAAAAGGGGGGGAGAAGATACTGGCCCCAGGTGGGAAACGAGCCAGGAGGCGCTTGGGCCGCTTTAAAAGGAGTGCCACAGAGTTCAGCAGTGAAGCCTGTAGCGAAAGAGAAGCTGAGCTGACTTGCTTTCCCAACTCCCAGGGGGAAGGGGCAAAGCCCGTTTTCCCAAAGAAATGGGAGACAGAACTAGTGCCTGGGTCTGCTCAGTAATCTGTACAGAACCAATGGGCCCCCTTCTCCCCAAGTTAAATTTCAAGTCTCTGCCTAAGGGTCTGATCTTTCCAAACTGCTCTGCTCTTACATACTTCAATAAAGACATTTTTCTCCCAGAACAGAGTGCTTGTGTGGGGGCTGATCCTGGCATGGGTGTGGGAGAACAAAAGCCCTTATTTAGACTTGGGGGGGGGGGAAGAGTTATCAAAAGACCCTATGATGATTAACTCTTATTGGTAATGGGAGAGGCCTGGAACTGAAGTAGGGTGTGTCCCACTGCCAGTTCTTCAGAGAAATGATGCCAAGCCAGTTTTTAATCTAACCTGGCTGAAGGACATTGGTTTTACTTTGGCAAGAGTCAAATTTTAATAGAGAAAGGCCTGGGGGTCACAAAGCACTCTGCTAATCTAGCAACTCTTATTTCCAAGTTAAGTTCCTTTCTCTCAAGTTTAAGATAGCTGTGACTAGCAATGAAATGCCTTCAGGATTTTGTTCTTCCAGCTGCTGATTAAGGCAAGCTCAGCAGTACTTACTTGCTTTTGCCCTGTTGAGGTAACCCATTGTTTAGTCTTCTCCTCAGAAGCAGGAAGCTCCAAGCAAGGGAAGGAAGGCCAAAGTATGAGCTGAGTAAAAATCCTTGGTGTTCCAGTATGTCGTCATCCTAGCAGAAGTTTGCTCACAATGAAGGTGAAGGAAATGCTTGTATCCTGCCTTGCAGAATGGAGACATGAAGGTGAAAATGATTAGGGCTTCCTAGCCTCCTTCCACTCCCTCCCCCCCTATTTCCCTGCCAACTGTATCTCTTTCCCAGCCATGCTTTCCTACTAATTGTACATAGGTTTTTCTGGAAAAACTAATAAAGGTGTAAACCCTTTCCAAGTTTCCATGAACTATGGTTTTAATAAGCAGACTGGTTGTGCAAGTGACCTTTTTCTAAAGGTTGCTGTTTAGAGGATGGATGTTTGAAGATTGTGTTGAGGTATGAAAGGACAGTTTCCACTTTCACAAACCAAACTGATTTGGAAAATGGGGGGGAGGGGGGTGATTTCTTTTACCTTCCATGTTTAAGTAATAAACCCCAATGTCCTCTAGTCCTCAGACTTGCTCATCAGCTGCTGTGGGTGAGCAAAGAATTTCAAGGGGGCTGTTGACCCATAAGCAGTGGGGGGGGAAGAGGGGTCCATTTGATAAAGTACTAGTCTAAGGGCTTTTTCTATAAATCACTGATTAAGCACTGTAAACCCCCCCCAAAAACCATCCTTAAAAAAAAAAAGTGATTGTCTTCTTGAACAAGAGCCACTCCCAAACACACTAAACTACAGAAGTTATTGTGCTACAGGGTCCATCCACTTCTCTGAACCAAGCCTTAAATGTGCTGTTTTTCCTTGGAGTACTTAGTGGACTCTTAACAGGCTGAACCCAAGAACAGTAGATCCAAATCTAAATGTAGGTCCCAGAGCAGTTACTGACAAAACTCTCCTTCATTACTTCCCCAATTGGAGAAACAAAGCACAGGGCTTTAGTGCCAGAGAAGCTGAGCTGACTTGCTCTCCCAACTCCCAGGGGGAAGATGCAAAGGCAGTTTTTAAAAAGAAATGTGAGAAAGAACTAGGGCCTGGGTCTGCTCAGTCATTGGCACAGGACCAATTAGCCTTTTGCCCCAAGTTAAATTTCAAGTCTCTGTATAATTAGCTGATCTTTCCAAACTACTGTGCTCTTTAAAACACTTCAAGAAAGTCATTGTTCTTCTAGAACAGTGTGTTCATGTGGGGGGAATAGCTTGGTAGAGGGGTGAGAGGCCAAACGCCCTTTGGCTGCTATCAGACAACCCCCTGATCAACTTTTATTGGTAATGCAGGAGGCCTGGAATTGAAGTGGGGTGTGTCTCACTGCCTGTTCCTCATCTAGAAATCAAAGACAGGATCAATCTTAGCAGTTTATTTGGATAGCAGTTGCTACTGGTAAATCCTTCCATCATTATTTAAGGGAGGGATCTGGTCAATTGCCTCATTTATGGGAGGTATTGGCTACTGGGTGGCCTTGTTATTTTCCTTTACTTTTAGTTAACGTTCAGCACATGAGCCTTCGCATAAAAATAGGGCGAGAGCTCCAAAACTGCTGACAGCATCCATGGATACTCATTCCTGTATCATGGACTGATTGAGAGTAGTTATAAAAATACAATTCATGCACAAGCCTTTTCTGAACTATTTTATTTCCCCAGTATAGCAATACATTAGACATTCCAGACAATTTTAAACAGAGCTTGTGATGTTAAAAAGGTATTTAAAAAGTCAATCTGCACATTCATGCATGGCAATTTTGTCCCACTCACATTTTTAATCCCTCTAACAATTAAAGGCTGCAGAAGACATTGATTTTCTCAGTTAATTACAATATGGACATTATTGAATATTGCATCTTTCTTACAAAAGCAAAACTAAAAATAGAGGCTTAAGGGTCACAAAGCACTCTTGTAATCTAGCAACTTCTTTCAAATTTAAATTCCTTTTTCTCTGTCAAAGTTGAAGCTGCTAGCTGTGACGGTCAATGAAACAGCCTAGAAGAAGTTCAGGATCTTGGTCTACCAGTTGCAGATTACAGCAAGCTCAGCAGCACTTGCTTCTGATTTTGGAAATGGGGGTGGTTCGATTTCTTTTACCTTCCATGTTTTATTAATACCACCATCAATCTCTTCTATTCCTCCAAAACTTGCTCATTAGCTGCCTGGAGAGAGCAAACAATAGCAATGTGGCCCTTGACCCAAAAAGGTTGAGACTTAAACAGTGCAGGGACAGGGGAGTGCTCTAATAAAGCAATAGTCTAAGGATTTTTCTATAAATCACTTATTAAGCCAGTGTAAACTCCACCCTATAAACCCTTTAAAAAAAACCAAGGGTGCTTTTCTTCCTGAACAAGAGCCAGTCCTAAAGGCAGTAAACCATAAGTTATTCTGCTACAGCTGGTGGCCATCCCCTTCCTCAGTGTACCAAGCCTTGAAAGTCATATCATTTTTAGGAGCCCACCATGCCCTCCAAACAGTCTGAAACCAGGGACAGTAGATAAAAATCTAAATGTGGGTCCCAAAGAAGTTGCTGGCAAAACTCCCAATGAGGAGCAACCTAGGGGTTGGCCTTCAGTGCACAATTTTTTTTTCCTATGCTGTGTACTGCAGCATCCTCGAAGAATGTGCACTCTTTTAGACAAGTAACAATTTGGGACTAAAAGCAGCAGGTAGTGCTGGGATACCTTTAAAGACTAACATGCATGCAACTGCATGTGAAATTTAATTTTTAAAAGTGCAACAGGATTCCTTGTTTGTTTTGCTGGAATAGACTAATGAAGTAACCCCTCTAGTCGGGGATTGGACTTCATCTGTTATCCAAACATTAATTTTCACCTCAGAGCTTGCTACTCTTGGTGTTTTCCCATTGCCTTAGGTTTGCATGATGCTTTGGGCAAAGAGAGGCTTGTTTCTGGCGGAGGAGCTTGCTGACTATAATAAATAAGACATGTGGCAAAGAAACGTCATTAAGCAAGCTGTGAGTCTGCGGAGAGCCTGCCTTAGTTTTGTTTTAACTACTGGTCCCCTTTTCCTCTCCACAATCCTTTAAGTCAGTAAAGTGGAGTACGGATCAGCACTGGTGAAAGGTATTTCTAAAAGCAGTACAGTTTTTTGGGTGGTGGGGGGGGGGGGGGGAAACTACACTGTCATAGTTTAATCCAACGGTCAGTAGGATCATGTGCTACAAATATGAACTAAAAACTACCGATGACATACACGACCCCAACACTATAACAGGCGGCAGCTCCGGCCCCCCCTGGTTAATAATCTCAGCGCACAGGCTTTAGGGTTACGAGCTGCAGGGACCCTGCAAGGATCAGCTGAAGCTCCCTGGCTTGGCAGGGCCCGGCACAAGCCCCTGAGCGGCCTCACTGGCGGCTGCAGCCCCCCGCCCCGGTCCTTCCTGGGGCCCGTTCCCCGGCAGAGGCGAGAGCAGAGCGCGGCGGTTGCTAGGAGCGACGGCCGGGCCGCGCCCCTGGGCCTAGCTCGGCCTAGCGCCGCCCGGGGAGCCCTGGCGCGGGACGGCCCCGCACAGCAACAATGGCGGCCCGCGCTCCGAGTCGCCGCAGCTCTCGGGGAACCGGCTCGGCCAGGCCGCGCGCGCCGCTTCAGTCCCCCGCCAGGCCGGGCCGCGGTCACCCCCCCCCGACCCGGTCCCCCCGCGTACCTCAGCCAACGGGCGGCGGCGACCCGGCGCAGGCGCAGTTGGGCGGAAGTCCGGCAGTCAGGTGACCGGAAGCGGAGGCTGTTGATCAGCGTCGGAGGAAGGCAGGGCGCAGTCTGCGCCATGGGGCTGTGTCGGCCCGGCTGGGGACTGCGTCTCTCGGCGCTGCTGGCGCTCGCGCTGCTCCCGGCGGAGGCGCAGGACGGTAAGTGTCGCGGGGGGAAGGGGGCGACCCCCGCCTCCTTTTCCGTGACCCCTGACCCCGACTGGCCCCCTCCCTTCCCCTTTCCGCGGGGGCGGCAGCACCGGCGCCCCCTGCCGGCCCGTTCGGATCGCTGGGTGAGGTCACTCCTGGGGCGGGGGCGTCACTAATTCATTTTTCGTCCGGACCTTCATAATAAAGGTCATTTCTCTCCCCGCCCCCCCTTTTCCCATTTGGGCGGGGTGCGCCCCCTTCAAAGCCTTTGCAACAGCAGAGGCCGGATTCGAACCGGCGTCCTCTAGCCCCCGGGTGGGCAGCGGTGCCCCTGGGCCGTAGAGTGATCTTCCATCGTCCTGTGGCCCAGTTCCTAGTTAATGCACGTGGAACAGCTTCCCTGGGCAATATGCTTGTGTCTCTGCTCCTGATAAAGCAGAGAGGGGCCTCGAGTCCCAGCCCCACAGGTAGGAGGACCCAACCCCCAGGCTGCCTGGGGTTACTTACAACTGGGGCTTGCTTTGGACCATTTAATGGTTAATTAAAGTGGAACAGCTTCAAGAGGCAATATGCATGTTGCTCTGCTCATAAAGCTAAGAGAGAGGTAGGCTTTGAACTCGGTTTTTTAGTCTCAGCAACAGGAGGATCTAAACCACCAGGCTACTCTGCGTTTTTTACAAAGAGTGCTTGCTTTGGATCATTTAATGGTTAATTAAAGTGGCGCCTTTGTAAGAAGAGAGTGGTTTTTTTATTATTATAGCAGAGGGGGTTATGGGACATGAACCAATAGTCTCAGCATTTCAGGAGGAAAGTTTAACCGTTTGGCCATGCAGACCTGTTTGCTTAACAAGGTTGATTTGGACCATTTAATAGTGTGTTAAACTGAAAGGGTGTCAAGAAGAGGTACTGTCTCTCTACAACCCATTTTTTTCAGCAAACTGTTATATCATCGTAGACAAGCTCCTTAACCACCAGGCTAGACAGGACTTTTTGACCAGGCTTGTGTCTTGGCTCAGTTACTAACTAAAGTGGAACAGCAGCAAGAAGAATGTTTTCAAGGAGAGCCAGAGCAGGGGGATTAAACTAACATTGCCAGCACCGCAGGCAGCCACTTTAACTCCCAGCCTAGCTCAGACTTCTGATAGGCAAATGCTCTGCTTTGGCCTATTTCATAGTTATTTACAGTGGGACAGCTTCAAGAGATGAGACATGTCTGAAATCCCATCTTTTTCCTCAGCAAGGAAGAGGAGAAGGGAGCCAATACTGTGGATGTAGTCTGGGGGCATAGTCAAAGTATTCCGCTCTAGCTGCATTTCTCCCAAAGTAACCCTTCTTTGGCTTCATTAATAGTTAATGTGGACCACCTTCAAAAGGAGGCAGGCCTACTAGGGAAATGATTACTTTGCAGCAGACAGAACAGGACCCACTACTAGTCCTAGCCCACCTCCTGCCCACCAGCCCACACAAGGGCTCTTGGGTGGGGTTGTTCTTTTAGCCCAATGAATAGTTGGCATCTAGGCCTACCTTTCCCAGGTCTGAAGAAAAGCTCTGTAGCACAAGGAGGCTGGGCACTGCCTTGGTCTACAGTATAAACTTCTCAGTACAATTAGATAGCTCAAGGACCTCGAAGATACACACTGCTGAGCCACGCAGTTAGAAATCCCGGTCTAAACAGCACTGTGTCAGTGCGAGTACTTCTGTTTTGGAGAAGTTGCTTGCCTCTGTAACCATGGCAGCTGTCCCATTGGTGGAGGTAGCATCTTTCCAGCTTATCTGCACACACATTACCTCATCTCCGTTACTGACGGCTTCCATTTCCTACAGTGTGGATGGGCAGTTTTGAGGCAAGGAGCAGAAACACTTAAACACGGTCACACCTCCAACATGGCCTGACGGTCTGTAGGTATCCACACGTCTCTCCCTGTTGAGAGTGTTATAAATCAGGGGTATTACTTTGAATTCATATCCTCGACAGACCTGACCTAAGTAATCGGTATTCAGGAAGACTAGCAAGATTTGAAGGTAGGTAACTGCAGTCCAGCTCCACTGCAGCCTGTGTTTCACTGGCATCTTTATTATTCCATGGTGAGAACATAGTATCTCTGGATAACGAGCACTTTGAGTTATTTGCTAAGAACAACAAAACAAATGAGAAGTTGCCAACTACGTCGGCCTCCCGCCGGTAGCACCAGAAAAGGGCAGATGATCAGTCAATTATATGGAATCTGGCAACAGCAGTTCAGTATCGTCCAGCGTCCCCTGGTATCACTCAGGGGCAGGAGATAGCGAGGGATATTGTGTTCCTAAAATCTTGGTGCTGGCTCCTGCCACACTCAGGCTTGTGTGTCACAGCAGTGAGAATACACGTGCCGGATGCATTCGGTGTGCTCTGGTGCGTGCCACTGTGATGGGGATAATAAACATATCTGAGATATTCGGGGGGGGGGGCGCAGAAGCGGTTCAGCTCTCTGCAGATGACACGGTGAAGGGGTGTTGTGTTTGACGTTTGGTAGCTCACAGTTACAGGAAGGGATTACGTAAGAGCACATTGTTAGTCAAACAGTATAGTCAGGAAAGATGGGGTCCGGCCCTGCTACTGAGAATCATTATTGTTCCATGAATACTTTGATTGGGCTGTCCTTGTAGTCAGAACATAAATTACAGTTGACTGTAATTGACTACATCTGGCCCATTACCTCAAAATGTTTTATAATTCGGGGGAGGTTTTTTATCAGCCTAACTTCATAAAATAGACAACTTTTCTGCAATCAGTCCGTTCTCCAACTAATAAATATTTTGAGTCATATCGTACAACCAACTCATACTGTCTTTTGACTACCAACGTTTACTTTAACTGAAGGCAGAAATGTACAGGAAAATGTATAAAACGTATCTCACAAACCCTACTATTTTTAGTACATCATTGCAATTACATGACCAGTTGTATTTAGATGGTTTTTGCCCGTTTTGGTCATAATAAATTATATTCCACCTTAGTCACATCAGAATCTCACTAAGGCTGTTCCAATTTTAGTATTTGTCGTTCTTAAATCATTGATCTTAACTTTCTGATCAAATTTAAGTATGTGTGTGGCCAGATCGACTTCAGTGTGGCCATCGCCATGCTTAAAGTTAAGCCATGCGCTTAGCTGCTTTGCTGAATTGGCGCCTTAGTGAAATAGTTGTGTTTCTCTGGTGGATGAAATAGTCCTGAAGATAACAGGTTGAAAAGTAGACTAGAAATGCAAGATTATTACCATGGCTAACAACAGGCAAGCCGAACACTACTGCTTTAGACACACTTCACAAACCTTCTGTTTGGTCTCTTTCCCATAGTTCCTCAATCTTAAAATGAAGAGAACCCATCAGGGGATTGAATTTCTTTTGTCAGCTGCACAGAAGGAGGAGAGTTGGTAAATGCCACTGCATGAGCTTAGTTTGGTACATTGCAGATGCCACTGTGGAGAGAAACCAGGTGAAAAGAGGGGAAAAGGAAGTGGTAAAGGCTGGGTCTGCAGTGGGCAGGCTGAGTTTCCACTGATGAAATCTGCAGGGAGGATGAATGTGATTCATGTCAGTTATATATAACAGTCTGTAAAATACAGAAAACAAGATGAATAGGCAGCAGAGTTAGTAGCAGCCGGCAACATTTAAACAAACAAAACCAAGTATTTCACACAAGGTGCGATCGGCGTGGAATGTGATGAAGTCTCACAGCATAGCTGGGTTCAAAAAAGGCAAGTCCCTAGAGGATAGGTCCAGCAGTGGCTGTTATCCAACATGCCCTGGGTGTCCCTAAAGCTTCAACTGCCGGAAGATGGGACGAAACAAGATGAGGTGAATCACTCAATAAATTACCCTGCTCTGTACATTCCCCTTGCAGGATCGTCCATTGAGCGCTTCCAGAGACAGGACGTTGGACTAGGTCGACATTTGGTCTGACCTAATATGACCATTCTTATATTCTCTATCTGCTTCTTGACTACACTTCCTGACTCTGCTTATATTCTATAAGATGTCTGCCTTCTCACTCCTGACTACATCCCTTTAAAAAAAAAGGGGGGGGGGGGAAGAGTACCATGATGGGGCCTCTGTGCTACATGGCCCTGAAGAGCTTAAAAGCAGCCTAGGGAGGCTCTGCAGGGATCAGCCAACAGGGCCTAGCAGGCCTATATAAAAAGAGCTGTGGAGACCATGGTGTGAGCACTTGCTGCAGGAGCTAGAAGGGAAAGGATTGGTAGGCCAGCAAAGAGTGGAGTGAGAGAATGATCAAGTGATTGAGTGCCTAGACCTTGCAGGCTTGAGACCCTGCCAAATGGATGAAGAAGGTGTTAGGCGGAAAGGAAGAGAGACCTGGGAATTTGAACTGACAATGGTAAGTAATTTTAAAAGATGGTAGTGGGAGACTGTTAGCTATAAGGTTCTTAATCTATGCTCTAGAATAATGGTTGGGGTTGGGCTCCTTTCTCTTGTTTCTGGGGAATTGGCTAAATGCTAAATTCTCCCTTCTTCTCTTCCAAAGGGGAACAAAATGACAAATAATAAGGCTAGCTAGCTGAGTCCTACAGGGACTATTCTAGTTCCTGCCAGTGGGGCAAGAGCCCGCCTAATGCTGTCTCAGATAACCAGGAGGTGGTGCCAATCCAGTGGTGAAGGGTGGGACCCCATCAGAGGTACTACTACTTAGTTTCCATCCAATGAAAACCCATCCTGTGTTTCAATGAGCCAATCCCAATTTCCCAGCTCCTTTGCCAAGTGAGGCTAGTGTCCTAATGGCTAGATTCCAGAGGGGAGCCGTGTTAGTCTATTGTAGAAAAACTACAGAGTCCTGGGCACTTTGAAAGACTAACAGGTTTATTTATCTCACGAGTGTTTGCTGACCTGACCCTGTGTCATACACTCCCCTGCATTTAATTTCCTCCCATTCTGCAAGTTCACATCTTCCAAGCGCCTGATGAAGGGGGATTTTCTCCCACGAAAACTCATGTGATAAATAAATCCTAGTCTTTAAAAGTGCCACAGGGCTCTGTAGTTTCTCTAATGTCTAGAGGCTCCTACTGTACAAACAGAACAAAAAGATGATTCCTGCCTTGAAGAGTTTATAATCTGAGTGTAAATAGATGGCCACTGACAGAGGAGTATGAAGGAACAGACTATATTGGCCTGCATGAAGGGCTTTGGTTTCAGCTCACCAGCAGATGAAGTTTTACAAAAGTTTTTGGTAGGCCCCATGGCAGAGGACGGATTAGAAGGCAGACACGTGCAGCTGTTACAGTGATCTCCTCAGCAGTAGCCTTTGGCACGGCTGAAAACTATGGGGCTTGTTTGAAAACAGTGAGGGTGGGAGAGGCTAGCATCACAGCATTTAATAGAGGTGAGGAGTTAACTTTTGAGACTTGAGGTCATTGACGGGCCTGAAAAGGAAGACGGGTCCC
The DNA here is from genome assembly GCA_007922175.1 of Pelusios castaneus. Taxonomy (NCBI): domain Eukaryota; kingdom Metazoa; phylum Chordata; order Testudines; family Pelomedusidae; genus Pelusios; species Pelusios castaneus. The sequence goes on along the minus strand of ML685932.1, from coordinate 2,974,953 downwards.
TTGTGTTTGAACCAGTGACGGGGATGTAGACCAACGAGTGAATGCTCTCTGCATTAACCTGAATGGGACAAGATAGCCTTTATCTCAAGGCCAGAAAAGGATGGTGCCATAGTCATGACAAGAGTTCTGCCTGTGTGGATGGATGGAAAGTCTCTGCAGAAAGAATCTGCGAGACTTGGCCATAGAGAGGTCTGAGTCCTTGCCTCCAGGCTAAGTTCCCCTTTGACTGTTTTTAGTTTTAACGCTGACCTACTGAATATCACTCAGTGCATCTCTATTTTCTGCAATGTTAGTCACTTTTTTAAAAGCTTGTCTAGTAAAATCAAAAGAATTACATCAATTGTTACCTTTTATTGACCCTTCTACTGGATTTTTATTTGAAATCTAGACCTGCAACATAATAGATCTCACCATTATTGACCTATAATCCATTAGATACTAGTGACTGGGAATGACTCTTTCCAGTCGATGTAATTAGAACATGTAGCATTAATTTTTAATCAATAGGCAGTTGTAATATTGGTACTTAGCCATTTTTATCATTGGTTGGTTGGGTGGGCAGTGATGAGTCTTCCAAATACGCATCCTGCTAATAATACAGGTGCAATAAATTGTTAAAATAAATGGAAGGGAAGACTTGCCTGTCTTTAAACTCAGTGGTCAGATATTTGTTTCTTGCAATGGATATTTTTGGTGAGGAGTGGGGTGGTTCAATTGTTTTTTGAATGTCTTCTTCCTAAAACTTGTCTTAAGAAAAATTCAGAACCCATTTTCTTTTTCAGTCTCTTTCTTTTCTGGGTAAATAGTGATAGGTGAATTTGTCATTTATTTCTGTGTAGCAGGTTTCTTGCTCCTTCCTTGGGAAACCTAAGAGTGTCAAGGTACATACATACTACACGAGCTATGCTGATGTATTGCAAACACTTCCTACAGTGAGAAAAGGGGGTTTTCCATCACTCTAATAAATCCAGCCTCTCAAGAGGCAGTAGCTGGGTCAATGGAAGACATCTAGTGGGTTTAGGGCAGTTTAACTAGGGGGGTGGGGGTCAGGGGAGTAAATTTTTCACAGCCCAGACCCACATAGCTAGGTCAATGTAAGTTTGGGGTGTAGACCAGGCCCCTCTTTCAGGAGTGTTAAGGGCTTGCAATTCCCTTGATTTCCCTGGGATTTGTGGAAGCTCAGCTCTCTGAAGATAGACCAGTTTTAACTGACAAGGGTGGTAAGACCTTAAGAGCCTTATTACACTCTGGCTCTATCTACACTCCCACTTACATGGGTGTGATTCCTCACTCAGTGGTGTAAATAAGCCACCCCCCCCGGAGCAACATCGTTGCATTGTCCACACCAGCACCATGTCAGCAGGAGAGCATCATCTGCCAGGCTCAGCTGGGTTACTGTCAGCTTTCCTGGGTCTCCCACCATCTTCTTACAGTGCCTTACTGTAAACTAAGTATGGTTGTTTGATTCCTCTTGATTTCTCTGTGTGTGGCTTCCTGCAGGTGTGGGTTGCCAGCCCCAGGGGGGAGACGGTTGCTAAGGAGCTGCCAATGACAGGCAAGGGTGTGGCTCCAATACGCAGAGAGCGCTGAGAAAATTGCAACGGTCTGCGTGTTGTGCTGTATCTGTTACCCAACAGCCACGGAAATGCTCTTGTAGGTTGTGAGCCAAGAATCGAGTCTGTTCCACTTTCTGAATGCAATGAAGTGTAAATGCAGCATTTGCCTCAAAAGTGAGGTGTAACGGGGCCGTTTCAGAGCAACTTGGAAACAAGATTTCCAGCCTTGGCTCTAGATGCGTGGCTGTTCCAGTAAGCAGAGCTGACACAAGCGTGTTGTAGATAGAAATGTACGTTAGGATGACTGGCACACCAAGGCATCAAATCCTTTGTACCATTTGTACAAGAAGAGTGGCTTTTAAAAAAGCCTCCTTCATTAGATGCCTGTTGCTGTCTGGTTTTATATATAAATGAATGTCACTTGCGTTTATATAATAAAACTAAAAAAAGTTACCATTCCCTGCATTTATAGGCAGACTATCTAGGATTCATGTACACTGTATTTTAGGAAGGAGCTCAATTTTCATACCCAAACTTTACCTGCCATTTTGCTCTGAAGCTATCATTTCTTACTGAATTTACCATGACTGCGTTGTGATGGTCTTCCTGATATGGTCCTCATTATGGTATCGGAGCACTTCCCAGTCCTCTCTGATAACCTTCCTCATCCCTATGAGATAGGGAAGCCATATCCCATTTCATAGATGGGAGGTGAGCACAGAGACGGACCTGCCCCAGGTCACACAGGAAGTATGCGACCGAACAAGGGAGAGCTGGATTCATTAAGTTCCAGGGCTTTCTAATCACTGGGCACAAGCCTTTTGTAAAAACAAATGGTTCTTTGGATGGTTGTTCACACAATCCCACTATAGGTACACATGCTCCTCATGGGCTGAAACTCCAGATCTTTTGGGGCTGCAGTGTCCATTAATTGGCCTTGCACCTTCTTCCTCTTAGAGTCAGGTGTACAAAGGCGGAGTGGGCTCAATCACTTCTCATTTTCCTCTTACTACCCATGGCTGCAAGGCAGACCCCAACACACTAGCTTCTCTCTGCTGCTTCCAAGAAAGTAGACAGAGGATATCTGTACAACTTTCTCCAGAGTCTAGTCTGAACAGGCAGCTGGGCCCTCAATTCTCCAATCTGGGGAGTGTTTCTCACTGCTTTACTGTGAGAACAACCACTCCTGGCCAGTTCACGCACAACCTCAAGCCATCAATCTCTCAACTGAGAAATGAGTGACTTACCTACAGGGCGAAACCAGCAACGTCCCAGCCCCAGTCTTCTCCCTGAAATATGCATCGTGCACTGCCCAGCTCTCTAGCGGTCCATGCAAGCTCATATAAAGCCCATGTCGTCACTGGAAAAAGAGATGCACTAACCTTCTTATCTCCGGTGGAGGCTTCAACACTTCAGTTCAAATGCACTTGTTTTATCAGAACCACTGTAACTGTGGAAAGATTAAGTGATTGCAAATAAGGAGGCATTAATATTTTTTTAACAAGCTAAGATTGTTCAAAAGCAATGTGTTTCCTTTGTCACTTGACAGCAATATGGATGGATTGCTTCAGCCAGGAAACCCCCTCCTATCTTCCTCTCCCCACTGCAGTGATGATTCCTTTATCTTAAAACATTGTTGATACTCACAGTAGGGATGAGGGAAAAGATGAGATTTGTGAGCCTTGGTTTCTTTCTTGTACCCTTCCCCTCTTTAAGGATTACCTCAAGCTGAAGGTAAGGGAAAGTCAGTCGAGTCACACTGAAATCCCCCAGCTGGTCCACTGCCAGTGTGTAAAGCTCTAGCTCACTCCTCTCTTGTGAAAGAATGGCCATATATAGTTCATGGTAGTCCATTTGATTATGCTAATACCTAGCCAGGGTGTCAGTCTAGTCTCTCTAAGATGGCTTAGGCCTGCTTTCTAACTTGGAAACATAGTATAACTGCAGAGAGTGGTGGCACATATTTTACCAGCACAATAATATTCAGCAGATTATCAATTTTTCAGTAATAATTCAAAAGGCATGCTTTGTACAAAAGGTATCCTATTGATGGGATGAGCACAAGACAGACTTTTTACAAAAAGGTGTCCTCAAAGAACTGACTATTTCTGTGCTACCTACATCTGACTTCCTGACTATCCAAGACAAGACAATCCAGTAAGGGCCTCTGAAGTCAACCCGTCAAACTCATCACCTTCTCTTTGAAAAGCTCAGCTTAATTGGGTGAAAGGCCTGTTTCACAAGCCTACAAAAGAGGGTAGGAAGTTAGCAAGCAATACTCCAGATTTCTTAATTGACACATGGCCTATGTTTGTGGATAAGTTATCCAAGCAACACTAGGAGGAATTGAAAGCACTTAGAGCAGAGGACTTTGCAGTGTGAAAAGTGGCCTGTGCCATTGCCGTGAGGGACTGTCTTTGCTGCAAGTCTCGGGGATTGCAAAAGGCACAAATTGAATACCTTCCACTGAGGGCAACTGCTTATTTAGCAACACAGATGAAGCATTCCACACCCTGAAGTACTTCAGGGCTCAAATGGAATGTAACCCTTAGACACAGCCAAGACAACAGCCATACGTCAGGCGGTGCTCAGTGATTGTGTGAGCCCCTGAAGAAACACCATAGATTTCACTGGTGGCAACCTTCTGCAACCTCCTCAGCTGCTCCACTGTCTAGCCTTCTCTTTGCACTACTGTGGAATCCTATCTTGTTCCATACAACTGAGGTGCTTGGCTCCGCGCTGTCTTTGTGCCCTGAAACAGGGATGGGCAAGGAGGGCATCAAGACACTCTCAACAGATAATGGTAGCCAAAAAGAATCTGATCCCTAGCAATAGCGATCATGTGTACCAGTGGGCGTCTATGCAGGCAACACATCATGAACCATACTTGCTGTAGGCCAGCTAAATATTCTCAGAATAAGCATGGCTCCTGAGCACCACTGAGCGGAAAGGTGCAGTCTGATACACAGCCTTATGCTTCTGCAAAATGTTCAACCGACTGAGGGAAACTTAATCAAAACAGGAGTTTTCCTATTGTCCTAGCTGGAAGGGGATCAAGTGATAGGGAGAACAAACCAAGTAAGGGGATAACTTCTAGATTTAACTGGCTGCTGATGGAATCGGAATCGGAATCCAACTGTTTCTTGCTATTGGTCGTACAATTAAGGGGCAGAGCTCTAAAAAGTCTCATCAGCGAGCAGCACTTGCAAATTTTAAGTTCTGTTGACCTGGCTGTGTAATGACTTGATGAGGTCAAAATGCAAATAAAACCTAACCAAATAAGCAGTATTTTCATTTCTGGAGCCTCAGACGGTCTTTTGTAAAGAGTTCACTGCACATACTTCAGGCCTTTCTCTTGACTGATAATGTTTCTCTTTTTCCCTTGTGATCTTTCAGTGGGACTCCCCCTGGGCTTTATTTTAAATCCATATAAGGGCTTTGCTGGCTCACAGTGCTCTCTGCCTAGCTGGCGTTAGTCTAGTTTGATCTGGGAAAACCAGATCTTAAAGGGATTGGTTTTCTCATTGGCTGGACTGGAATTTGAAAGCTGTACTTAGCCGTGGATTAGTACAGTTGGGGTATTAATGTTCTACTTTGGGCAGCTGTCAAGTGGTATGACTAGCTGCAGTAAAGAGAGAAGAGAATTAGAGCTAAGAGTAAACACATCATCCTGGTAGGTCCCTTCAGTGTCTATCACGAACTGATATTTGTATAAGGCAAGCAATGGAAATTGAGGACACAGACATTTCATTAGAGAGAAATCATAGGAGCAATATCAGAGCTCTTAAGCATTTCACCTCTTGCGTCATTCTTTTTCAGGTGTTTTGTTCTTGATTCTCTGGTAGCTGTCTGCAACAAGCTAAGGTTTGCTGGCAGACTTTCAGTGTATCTGATGCCACTTTCTTCTTAAGGTGGAAAATAGCAGTTGATATAATTTCTGTGACTTTCATCTTCCTTTCCACTTTTTACTCTTATGGGTGATTGTTTAAGATGATTAATTTCAAATTGTCTCTGATTATAGAACAAACAGCATATCGGAAAATGCTCCTGACAATAGGCACTGGCCTCCTCAAGCGTCTCTTCTTTTGACGCTGTTCTGTTACAGAAAAAGGTGTTATGATCTGGGCTGTCAGAGTACCATCTGTGCTACACTGTAGATTTATCACTTTCTATATTGAAACTTATCTAGGCTGTTCGGAAATCCCAGCCTCTGACTATTAAGGCTTAACTGGTTTGTAACTAAAATTTCAGGTTTTCTTAAACTTGCCACGTTTGTGTTTTGGTAGGTAATTGTGGTGCCCCACCACGCTTCAGCTTTGCTGAGCTGCAGGAGACGTTTCAAACTCAAACAGACTTTCCTGTGGGGACCAAACTGACATACAGCTGCCGCCCAGGGTACATGAAAATTCCTGGAAAGTCAAACACTGTTACCTGCAAAAGTGATTCGACTTGGTCACCAGTCATAGACTTCTGTCAAGGTAAGGTTTGGCTCCTTTCTCTCCTCTTCACCTCCACTTAACTCTCTAGGTTTCCCAAAGCATTAAAGAGTTAAAGCCTCTTCTGGACTAGAATGAGGGTTTTTGTAAAGCTCGATTCAGAGCTTGAAAGTTTTTTCAGAACTTTTCTAGAAGGCACATACAGCCCCCTGGAAAACCATATGTAGATGGAACTTCAATTCTGTATGTGCAATTCCAGTCTACTTGATCATGAGCAATACTTCTATTCTCTAGGGCGAGGACTTCACAGGGAGCTAAATTAATGCAGACACTTACTGACAAAGCATGCCAAGGCCATCAAGTAATGATGCTGACTTCATTGCTGTGATGATACCAGTTGAATTGTTCTCCTTACTTTGTGGGCTGGGAATGCTGAGTGGAGAGCTACGTTGCCCTTCAAGGGCAACGTTGGCCACAATGCAGCACGCACATCTTTCAGGAAAGTGAAAGTGTCTTGCAGGATAGGCTGGTAAATCAGCATCAGTTTAGTGTTCTGTTTTTATATTCCATAAAACTGACTTTATTTGGGTTCGTGGTCACTTCCAAGTGGTGGTATGCTGGTGGGATTTGATCTCTAGCTGGCCCTGTTAGCTAAGGGGTTTTCATAGATCACTAGAAGGGCAGAGTTGTCCATTCCACTCAACACTGCAATATGTATTTTCTTCGTCCTCATTTGATGAAGGCTGTTAGTATCTTCATAGGCTTTGTAAAAATCATCTAACACAACTGTCATGTAAGAAAATATGGGTCACAACATGAGCTATGGTTACATCTTTCAACCAGACTGGAGGAACAGCCTCATTCCATTTAATTCTCTTTTAGTGAAATCATGTGGAAATCCTGGACACCTACAATATGGCAGTATTAATATCCCAGGACTCACATTTGGTTCAGAAATCACATTTTCTTGTGACGAAGGGTAAGGAGGTCAAAGAATAATTACTTTTCTTCTTTTATACTGGAAGTAGACCGTTATACTGACTAGATAACAAATTATGACAAACTTCCTGATGGATATTCTGGAGCAAAGTTTTTTGGAATAAATGGTTCCAATTTTATAGCTGTTCTACATGTCTAAAGAAAGCTGGGTCAGTGTTTCCATTGTGAACACCTACTTTTTTAGGATATATTTAAATCTGAAAAATCACTTCAAATCTTGGGATGACTTTTGAAATAGCACCTCTCCCCCCCCAAAAAAAAACCCCGTTTGCATTTATAAACATTTCTTGCAGATTATTTTTGGTGCCAGGTAAAAAACCAATTTAAATAGGGAAGAATTTTATAATGTGAATTAATAGCTTTATCTGCCTCTTTCTAGCTGTTGGAACATGCAGTTGTATCAAACATGAAAACAATGCACTGAGTTCTTCAGTGGAGTTTTTTGTTCTGGATTCAGTAGCCAATTTTCTTGTAAAATATCTCTGCGAAATTGTAAAGATTCAGCAGTAATAGAGAAGGGTGTATTTAGAAAACATCTGTTAGCTGCAGTCACCTTGCTCACTGGCTCTCCTCTGGCTTTGATCAGAATAACTAACAAAATAAGACTTTTATAACACGATTAGCGTTGCCTGAAATGGTGCATCGCCACCTGCTGGCATAATGAAGTATTTTCCTAAACTAGCAACTTGTCTCGAGTTCAGTAGCTTGTTAAATTTACCTCTTTTCTAAAATGTTCTTGTTTTAGGTACAGATTAGTTGGCATTAAATCCAGTCGGTGTGTGCTTCATGAACAGAGCCTGGCGTGGAATCCTGAAATGCCAGTGTGTGACGGTGAGTGGGTTTTATACATTTAAGTTGGTTTCATGTGGCTAGTCTTGGTAAATTGTGCATTAAAACAAATCACTGATTCAGAAAAGTACCATTAAAAGTTCAGTGTTTGTATTAACTACTTGCAAAGGTAATGGCAGAACCAGTCTGAGAAAAGACTTTATTCCAAACATGTCCAGTTACTGATGGCTAACTCGTATGGGTCAAATCTCTCATTTACTGAATTAGGAGTAAATTCACCTGCTGAATAACTGTCAACTTGTGATTGACAATGTAAGCAGAATTTAGATATGCCCATGAGTCAGATTCAATCTAAACTGTATTTAAGAAAAGGGGTTTTAAAACTGGACTTCAGTTGTTCTGCCCTCTGAAGGTGAACTGAATTAAGTCCAATATAGATGCAAAGGAAGTCACAGGATTACTGAGTATGATGGTAGGCTTTTCTTCCCATGACTGACTTGTAGAAAAGTTAATAAATTAACCTTAGATTTTGCTGTTCATATTTACTGCTGTATGTAGGAACTAACCTGTGCTTGCTTTATTCAGACTCCTGTGGTTTTATTCATCTAGTACCAGATACTTTCCACTAAATTCCAGTACACTTTTCTGCTACTTCTGTTACAGAAATTCTTTTCAATTCCACATTAATGGAAGAAAACGTTTGCTTAAGGGAAAATCTTTGGATTGCTGCACCCATTAGGGGCTTGTTGTTCTAATAGCCTTTTGTGGGCTCTCATAAGGAGAAGGGATCAGTCACTTGTCTGACTAGTTTCCCGTGCAATAAACTCGTATCAAAATGCTTTCTGGTTTTCCCAGTAAATGTCTCTACTGTTCCTGCCCTTCATCCAGAAGGCATTGAGAAAACGAGTCAGTGGTTTCCAGTGCAAGCTGAGATTGTCATTGTGTTCTGTTCATCTACTACCGTAGCATCTCCTTGCCACATTATACTGAGGGTATAAAATTGTACATGTTCACAGCTCCTACAAGTTCTTGTGAGATACTCAAACAAAGTGCAGTGCTATCAAATAGTCTAGCTGATTGAGAGAATTTGAAAAACTAGATTTTATACAAAAGTGGGATCAGTTGCAGATTACATGCATCTGATCTTAGAAATCCCCATGTCTTGAATATTGCTGTAAAAACCAGTACATTTGCCATTCTTTGCACAAGTCTGAATGACAGTTGTGCTGCTGCTTGAGATGTAGCTGTTTCTTCCTTTTGTTAAATGCGTTTCCCCTTATTTCCATCTTTTCTAGCTATTGCTTGTTTACCACCTCCAGAAATCAAGAATGGAAAGCACTCTGGCGAACCTGACACTCACTATACCTATGGCTCATCAGTAACGTACAGCTGTGATACTGTAGGAAGTGGTGCATCCCCTTTCTCACTTGCTGGAGAGGCTTCTATACATTGTACATCTGATCCAAATAAAAATGGCATTTGGAGTGGAAACGCCCCCGAGTGTAAAGGTAGCTAATTTGGGTAGCTTTTCCTTACAATTTCTAGTCTAAACTATACCACAAGAGGCTTAAATTAAAGCTCTAGTCTAGATGTAATATAGCACTCTGGATGTTTGTCCTCAACTTCAAATTCCTTGGCTTCTGTATACTCAGTCACATCCAAAAGATTTGATTTTAGTTGTTCAGAGATGTCTCTGCATTCAGTGATGTTTACAGATGTGTGGCTTCAGGAGACATTTGGTAGGATTTTAAAAATCCCTGGGCTAGGTGGTCCTTTGTTTCCATGAGGCTTTAACCAATAAAAAAACCCACCCATTTTGAACACAGCAGGCTAGGAAGACGTACAGTTTTTCTAGTAAAACTAATACACCCTTTCAGAACATTGAAAGTAATGGTAAAGATCTCCTAGCTCAATTTGCACCTCCCACTTGCATGATGCAGCTTAATAGAAAAAGGAGAATTGGTACATCTGATTGAGGAAACCTTGTCCTGACACCATAGACTCCTTACTGCAAACCATCCTCACTCCTTTGGCAAGCTCAACATAGTTCTTTTCTTTACACTGTGCAATAACCAGAACCCTGTGGTCTCCTGAGGATCCAGGTGAGATTGTTACCACCCAGAGATCCTGGGTCTCTCCAGGCTATGTTCTTCCAGTCTCACTCCTAGCTCTCCTCAGCTAATGAGCAAGGCCATCTTAATTGGTTAATTACACTGGCCTTAGCCAATTATCTCCCCATTTTGCCCCAGGCAGGCAGTTTCCGGGTGCCCAGAATGGCAACTCACTTTAGGTATCTCTGACCCTAGCTCACCAATGTTGTTGCATTGTTTCATTTGAATAGATACAGCATGACAACAGTCACATTGCTTAACGGATGGCCCTCAGCTATTGTGAGGAGCATGGTATTCCAGCTTGTCTAACAGATCCAGTAAAGGAAATGCAGGAGCAAATAAAAGGGTGATAGGATCTATAAGCCCACCAAGTGAGTAGCAGGAAAACAGCAGTGTTCAGTGTCACGTGGACACAGACACCTCAGAACTTGGGTTTGTGTGTGACAAGCCTAAAGGTAGCGTGAGCCAGATGAAGGGTTTTCCCCTCTTCCTAAGCAGCTGTTGTAGAAACTAAACTTAACTTATGAGGAAGGGGACAGAATTAAAGCCATCACTGACTTTTTAAAAAGTAAGATGCTATTCATGTTTCATGGTTTCATTTTTTTTTAGAAAATGTCATTCTTTTCCATTTTCAGTGATCAAGTGCAAAAATGTCGAAATTGAAAATGGGAGAAAAATAAGTGGATTTGGTCCTTCCTATATATACAGAAATGTCATTACGTTTGAATGCAACAGTGGCTACCACCTGGTTGGCAATAGAATGGTTACCTGCGAAGCAAATAACTCATGGGTGCCGGAACTACCAACTTGTGAAAAAAGTAAGTGGAAATAGGATTTAATGGGACAGCAGGTTCCTTACGCACAACATGCATTCCTCAGACTTGGTTAGACTATAGGGCTCTTCACATGAAGAGTGCAAATTTTAGACAGGGGATCTTTCCAAGGCCCCTAAGGGAGTTCACATCTACAGGCCGATGGTTTTTAGGTATTTTGACGCTGCGATGGTGCATCTGCTGAATGAAATAGTTGAGCATTGTTGCAACCCAGCACAAGCGGGGGACTCTCCCCGTGGTTTCATTTCCATACTGAAAAGGAGTGTTAATCCCTATAGAATCTCACAGGTGAGGGCCAGCAACAAGTGAACTCGAACGACTTCAGTACTGTTATCCTCCCGTTCCATCTAGATGGGTCAGCGGCTTTACAACTCACTGAGTCAAAGGCAGTAGAGTGCTCACATAAAGAGCAAATCTTGCCTATGACTAAGAAGTTGGCTTTCTAGTGCCCCGAAAAATTTATGTACCTAACCCGGTTAGGTGTCCGTGGCTTTTCAAAATGGTCTTAGCAGGCACAGTGAGTGACCTCACATTGCCACGTAAAGACAAGCTCATTATTGTAACAGAGCAGTGACTTAAAAGATTTGAAATGGGCCTGTAACAAGTCCAGCACATGTCACCTCTTTTAAACCTACAGCAACTCCAAGTACCTGCAGCATGCCCATGCTCCCAAATGGAGAAGTCTCTCCATCAAAACCTCACTATATATCTGGAGATGCTGTTACCTTGACATGTCATGCCAATTATGAATTCTCCAATAATGCAAGATCAAAGACGGTTGTCTGCAGTGGAGACGATGTGTGGAGTCCTTCTGTGGAGACCTGTCAACGTAAGTTGATAAAACTGTCATGTTCCTGCTTCAGACATGTTGACACATGTTGGTTTTTGCAGAGTCCAGGCACGAGGGAACTTATTTCTTACCAAGTCAATGGCGGTGACTGGCTCCCTGCTCGCATGTCTGCAGTGAGGAGGGACTTAACATTTTTATTAACTAAGTGGACAATGACAAACTTAGTGAGATTCTAAAACCTAAGCTTTTTATCGTCTTTGATCTGAGGCAAAGGGTTTTAGCTTGTAAGAGCACCCCAGAGATGAGTATTCTTTGTCTGTGAAGCACCTTCATATATACGGGTGCAGAGTTGGATTGATTTTAAAATGTTTGCATTTTAAAGGGTGGGGCACAGCACACACAGAACTGAAGATGTCTCTGGCTTTATTGGTAACTGTTCTCATCTGGCTGAAGTACCAGCACATGTCACCTCTTTTAAACCTACAGTAATTCCAAGTACCTGCAGCATGCCCAGGCTCCCAGATGGAGAAGTCTCTCCATCAAAACCTCGCTATGTATCTGGAGATACTGTTACCTTGACATGTAATGCCAATTATGTATTCTCCGATAATGCAAGATCAAAGAGCGTTGTCTGCAGTGGAGACGATGTGTGGAGTCCTCCTGTGGAGACCTGTCAACGTAAGTTGATAAAACTGTCATGTTCCTGCTTCAGACATGTTGACACATGTTGGTTTTTGCAGAGTCCAGGCACGAGGGAACTTATTTCTTACCAAGTCAGTGGCGGTGACTGGCTCCCTGCTAGCATGTGTGCAGTGAGGAGGGACTTAACATTTTTATTAACTAAGTGGACAGTGACAAACTTAGTGAGATTCTAAAACCTAAGCTTTTTGTCGTCTTTGATCTGAGGCAAAGGGTTTTAGCTTGTAAGAGCACCCCAGAGATGAGTATTCTTTGTCTGTGAAGCACCTTCATATATACGGGCGCAGGGTTGGATTGATTTTAAAATGTCTTTGCATTTTAAAGGGTGGGGCACAGCACACAGAACTGAAGATGTCTCTGGCTTTATTGGTAACTGTTCTCATCTGGCTTGGAGAGCACTGAAGTACCAGCAATGAACAGATGCCCACTACATAAGTAAAATGGAACACTTAGTATGTGAGACTCAACCTTTTCCTTTCAGTAAAAGTGTCTCACAAGCTCTGGCTCTCTACTGCCATTGTCTGAGCTTTATGCCAAGAGCCCTCCCCAGAAGGGGATTTCACATTCTTCACAAGGGAGGGAAAGAAATTGACATGACTTAAAGAGCTTTAACACGCTGAGCCTCTGTCTGGTCGGAGAGTAGCTTCACGCTGGTATGAGGGACTCAGACAGTTGGATGGTTCTTAACTCAACCGGTGCTTCTCAGTCAGTGGAAACAGGTCATGAGACTAAAATTCTGTGGTCCCATAATGTGGCTGGCTGTTTTCCATTCCTTTAGTAAACCAGTACAACATAGAGAACATGAAACATGTCCTGACTAATTGTAGAACAGGTATCCCAAAACTTGCTTCAGTTCTGACAAGAACAAATTGTAACTAGCAAGAAGATCCAATATGGTATGTGCATTTAAAATTGCTTGTGACTAGAAACTTTTTAAAATCAGAAGCATCATTCTCATCTGCACTTCTTTAAAACTAAAGAATGTAAAACCTAAGTTTCACGTGTTTTCAGCTGTAAAGCAGGAAAGCTTTGAAGAGCTCGAGATCAAACATGGAAAAATAATATTGGGAGAAAAACTCAAATATTCTGTTGGAGACATGGTTACAATTGAATGCAACTCAGGGTATACAATGCATGGTGTACCTAAGATTCAATACATGGGCAAAAATAGATGGCAGCCAGAAGTTCCAAAATGTCAATTAAGTAAGTATAAACTAAGTTCTACAGTATCACTGGGGGGAATAGAAGTGCTCCCTGGGGTTCAGGAAGTTGTAAGTAAGTTGAACAGCATATTCCCATTTAAGGTATCAAAGCACAGCGTTATGGGTGAGACATGGTTAATCCTTTCTATTAATTATAGAAAGCGCGGTCCTGAACCTTTCCAGACTATCGTACCCTTTCAGAAGTCTGACTTGTCTTGCATACCTCCAAGTTTCACCTCACTTAAAACCTCCTTAACTAAAAAAATCCAACAAGTGTCACAGCACACTACTGAAACAGCTTACTTCCTCTTTCCCCAGCCTACTGTAAAACTGCATAAATACAATACTGCCGGCCGTGCAGTGCAGAGCAGAATGAACAAATCACTCTCTATAAAATTAGCTACTACTGCTTGTTATGTGGCCTGTGGTAAACTAAGCAAATAACTGAATGAATTGATCGTATCCCCTGGAAGATCTTGACATATTCACAGGGGTGTATGTACCCTTGGTTGAAAACCACTGATCTAGCAGATAGCATTTTTATCTAAACAAAATACCATGAAGTCCTCCAGGTTCTGTGTAATTTTAACTGTTCATCCAGCAGGAGAGTTAAGAGTCTTTGGAGGCGTCCCGCGTCATGGGCGGTGTAGAGGGCGCCCGCTTCGGGGGAATTAGCCGTGGTGGGGCTCCCTTTTTGGCACACAGTCTGTTGGCCCCGGCCCCCAGGCAGGGCGGAGCAGGCAAAGTAAAGAGTCAGTTGCCTCTGACCCTTAGGCAGGGCGGGGCAGGTACAAAGTACAGAGTCAATTGCCCCCGGCCCCCAGGCAGGGCGGGGCAGGCACAGTTCAGCACACAAACCTCTGTATGAGGTTGCTGAGGTTTGCATGCTCCGGGTGGTTAGGGCAAACGGGTGAGGGAGGGGGACGCAGGCCCACCCACTCCACTGCGTCCCAGCCCAGGGCCCTATTCAGTGGCAGAGGCGTCTGCCACTGTGGCCAGCGGGGCCTCCTGCCGAAACGCGCTGACCCTGGGCGGCTCCGCTACTCACTAGGCGGTAGCCAACTGCCCATGGTCTTCTTCCTCCCTTCCCTGGGTTTGGGGTACCTGGGTCCGCTGCGTCGTCCTCCAGGTCTCCGGGGTAGATAGCTTCGGGAATCCCCACCAGGCCATCCAGGTCCATAGGTAGGTTGGGGAGGTCCTCAATCTCCTCCACTGAAGGCAGTTCCTCGAGGTCGTAGGGCCCAAGCGTCGCCGGGGGGTCCTCTGGTGCCCTGAGGTCCTCGGCCGAGGGAAGCTCCTCGAGGTCGCAGGACTCCAGCAGCTCCTCAGGGTCCTCGGCAGGGTGCGTGTCTGCCCCTGGGGCCTGATGCACCCGGGATCGACCTCCTGCCTTTCCCTCGGGGATCCCTTCCCAGTCACGGGGCCCTGGTAAACTGGGGAGGCCCTCTGGCTGGATGGCCGGAGTGGACCGGCCTGGCTTCCTGGTAGGGGCCTGGGTCTTTCCAGTTCGCCCCCGGAGAGGAGCCACGTCCTTCCCCTTCAGCCGCTTTCCCCCTACTGAGCTGGCCAGCTGGGCCTTTATACCTCCCCTTCCTATCTGGGCTCCGCCCCTCTGCTTCCTGGGCTGGAGCCCTGCAGTTCCCAGGTTTGTCCAGGGGGGGCGTCCAGGCCATTCCTCAGGCCCCAGCTCTGAGGGTGGCCGCAGCCCTTCTCTACAGTCTCGAAAACAATCTGGGAGAGAGAGCACGTAAGTTGTAGCATTACCATGCATACTCTTCAGTTTCATTTGCTTTTGTTTGCTCTAGGTGTGTACATCATCGTCATTATCTGCGGTAAGTAACTTTCACTCCTAAAAGGATAGTGAAGTTTCTTATAGCACTTTCGGGGCGGAATGGGTGTTTTTACTTCTGTTTCAGGTCACTGTACAGGACCTACAGTGACTTGGGAATTTGTAGTAACTTGGAACCATAATTTGGCAATAACGGGCACAGAATCAACAAGCTATGCCTCCCCAACCTTGCAAAAATTCCTTCTCTTCCTCCCTAGCACTGGGTCTCAGCTTCCTTAAATTTTGTAGGCTACTTAAAACCAAGATCCTCTCTGGGATGCTCTCCACCACTTCAATTCCACAACTTTCTGGCAACCACAGAGCATGGATATTTAAGGGCCATCAGGCATAGTCTTAGCGTTTACTTACCGCTGATAGAGCCCCGTGTGGCTGCCTCCCGGGCGTTAGCTCTGTCTGGACTGTAGGTCCTCTTCCATTTCTCACACCACTGTCGCTCCTGGTCTCACAGGGCTTCCTTCAGTGTGGCTTAGCTCACTATACAGCATGTTCCTTTTAGGCAAGGGAGTCCCTCTGGAAATTGTGCTGTCCTTCCTGTGGCTGGTAGGGAAACCCAGGTCATTGCACCACTCCAGCTTCTAGCCAAGGGACCCTAAAATCAGTAGCAAAGATCTTTGTGCACCATCTCAGCACCTGCTGCTCTGTCTATGCGTTTTTCCCACTTAAACCTTGGCTGGCTTTGTTCACCACCATTCTGGGTGAATCCTGGGCTCCAGCTTGCACACACTTTCATTGTTGCTTCTCTCAGACCAGTGACTACAAACTTCCACACTACAGCCCTCTTCCCTCACCGTGCCTAGCCTTATAGAAGCCCCACCTACACCTGCCCAGATGAGGTCCATCTTCAGTTAGTCAGGCAAGCCACATGCAGTCTACCAAGCTAATTGGCCCCGCTTGAGCCAACTTCACCCTTGATGGCTGAGCTGCTGTGAACACCTCATCAGAGATTTAAGAGAATGTAAGCTTTGTATTGACAGCGGCTTTGCTCCATCTTGATCTGTGCAGTTTCCACAGTTCAGGAGGTTAGTGCATGCCTCAGTCCTTACTAGCTCCAATTAAAGATTGATAATTGCATGACGCTATTGTGAGTAGACTCTTCACGTTAATCTTGCAAAACCATTTCTAAGCCTGTTGTGTCTGCACTTGGGCCAAGAGGGACTTTGCCATGGGATTAATACAACATTTTTCCTTTCCAGTGTTAGTAATTGCTGCAGTGGGGGTGCCAGTTGGTTTTTTCATCCATAAGAAACACATTTCACAAGCAGGGTAAGTCTAAACCACTTGTTCTTGCACTCGTTTGTCAGCTTCCAGGGGTTTTTTGCATGAGCCAGTGCGTCTTGAGTTTTACTAGCCTTTGTATTTAAATTTGCTAACATGAGAAATTTTAGCTTTTCATCCACTGGTAGGATGAACCTACCAGGGTTTAACCTACTCTAACTTGACCAACATGTACACTGAGTTAATCTTAGACTGCCAAACTATAGGAAAATATGTGCATTTAGGCTCGGTGCCTGACATCCGTCCACAGTACAACCGCACCGTGAATGATGCAGTTCCAGTCACAGCGTCTCAGAAAAGACACTGGAACAGTAAGTACTAGAGAGGCAACAAATGATTAAGGATATAGAACTGCTGATCTCTAAGGCGAAAGTAAAGACGGTTCAGCTTAGAAAAGACAGGACTGGACAGTGCAGATTTCAGAGAAATACATGAAATCATGACTGAGGCAAAAGTGAACAAGGAAGTGTTAATTCCTTCACATCACACAAACTAGGAGTCTCCTGCAGAAATTAATGGACAGCAGGTTGACAACTAAGGGAGTAAGTCTTGAGACAGTGCGCCCAACCTGTGGAACTCATTGCCAGGGGATGTCAGAAAGGCCAAAAGTATAACTGGGTTCAAGACACCAGCTAGATGAATTCATGGAGGACAGGGTCCATCAATGGCTATTGGCCACAGTGGTCAGGGACACAAGCCATGCTCGGTGTCCGTGCATGCTCAGCTGCCAGAAGCTGGGACTGTACAGCAGATGGCAGACTTCATTAAATTGCCCTGTTCTGTTCCCTTTCCTGGAAGCATTGGACACTAGCCACTGTCAGACAGGAAACTGGACTAGATGGGCATCTGGTCATTCCGAGGTAGCTTTTAGATCAGATGCAGGATCCTAGGAATCTCAGGATCCTGCCAGTGCCTACTCAGAAGCACACGGCTTTCCCCAGTACGGCTGGAGACAGCACAGGCTCGTGCCATACTCATCAGTTTGCTTTGCTGCCTGCAGGGCAGCTGACGCTGGCAGGGAAAAATCTGTTCTGTTTCTCCACACAAAGCAAGCCTAGACACTGCTCATCTATTCTCAAAAATTCTTGTCTGTTCCCCAAGTATGAGTTGACTTAATCAAGAAGCCATTTGAATAAATACTTTGTAACATGGCAAAGCCGCATCCCACACAAAGAAGGCAAAGTTAAAACAGCATGCCCCAGCATGGAATGGTCATTTTAGACAGAACGCTAGTGTAGTCTAGCTGTACAGCCGTTTTCACACTTGAAACGAGCCAAAGATCAACCGCGTGACCGTCTAGACCTTTAGCAAACCTGTCTAATGACAGTCAAGTGACCATTAAAACCTTCACTTTACCGGCCGGCAGTGGACTGGGTATCCATGTAGTCCTCGGGGCAGGATCGGAGCCTAACTGGTCCCCTCCTTGCGTATGCTTTCAGTGAGGCCAGCTTTCAAGGACCAGTTCCTCATTGATTCATTTAGTTTCCACTATGGTAAGATTTTGACACATGCTTACATTCTAGGAAAAGTGTTACTGTTTTTCCTGGGGGAGTGAGGAACAGAAGCATTTTTTAAAAATAGCATTGAGAAATTCAAAGGGAAGAACAAAACACAGGGGTAGGCATCCTTTCACCAAAACACTTGCATATGCTCACCTTGTATTTGAATTAAATATGCTCTCTAGGAATGCTGAAACTCACTTGCCTTCTTAATGCCAGGGCCAGTTCAATCTCCTTTTAATTTAACTAGTAAAGCTCCCATTGTCTTTTGTGAAGGGGAATTTAAAAAGATCCTTCAGCACTTTTCTTTAACTCCAGCATTGGATGTAGCCGAGCGCACAGAGCATTCTCACGTAGCCAGCACTCCACGATGTTGAGACCTGACACACTCATGGTATTGCAGAGTGCTGGGTATGCAACACTCCTCTTTTGGTAGGGAGTGCACTCTTGCAGAGTGTGGTCATAGGCCAGATGGAAGAGGTTGTTGGGCCACAGTTAACATCCCTGTTGTAAACTCATTGGGCTTGTGGAAGAAAAATCTTTACCCCCTCCCTGCAGTTTAACTCTCTATGCATAGAAAATCTTTGTTCAATTAAACTTTTCCCCTACCTGCTATTCAGCTCATACCAAACCGAAGAAGGCAGCAAAGAAGCATGCATTTTAAATAAAATACAAGATGAAAGTGAAGCATCTGCATTAAAGCTCTATTAGAAACATCACAAGG
Source organism: Pelusios castaneus (assembly GCA_007922175.1). Taxonomy (NCBI): domain Eukaryota; kingdom Metazoa; phylum Chordata; order Testudines; family Pelomedusidae; genus Pelusios; species Pelusios castaneus. Next base: position 2,956,191 of record ML685932.1, on the reverse strand, counting down.
TACACATTTTGTTTAAATTTCCTTTCCACTTAAATGTCCAAATTTGGTGGCTTGTTATTTCACAGGGAAATCTGGTCTTAACCCAATAGTTACATATCGTTATTTTCACAGGTCTTCCTGTATGGTATATATCCTCTATCTCAATGGGTCATGATTTACAGTGATCATGTATGAGATGGTTACATCAAGTCTGTTTTTAAAGACATGCAGGAAACATTTCAGATGTTAATTTAAGTATTGGTGGCTTTTTCAGTAAAAATGACTTATCAAGGACTCTTTCGTTTACCATGAAGTAATCAAGCAATGTAGGGCCACGTACAGCTTGACAGTTGCCTGTCCTGTGTGGTCTCAGACGGGGGTGGTGGTGCGGGAGGTAAAGAATCCCTACAGCCTCCCTTGGAAGCCTATTCAAGGGATTAACTAGCCTTGAACTTGTGTAGTAAGTCATTGTTTCCACCCCTGCCCCCACCACCTGCACAACAGGCAATCCGACCCTTGGTACAGACCCTTTACTACTTCTCCACCTACAGCAGACGTCAAGAACCACTGATCAGAATTCCCTTTGGAAACGTTCTCCAAATGTTAAGGAATTTTATCAGTGTGGACGGGTGAAAGGACACTGGTGGTCTTAGTTGCAAATTGATGATGTCCTTACCAGTGCTTGGAACCCGAGTTAGCTTCAGCCAAGGCCAAGAATCAAATGGGTTTAGCCACAACCTACCCTCTCACCCTAAGAGGGTCCGTGTCAGGCGTGGCGTGCCGGTTGTAGCTAAAGGGGTGCATCTCACCAACGCTGTAGAAACCACTACATCAGCATTTCACTTCAGGAAAGGTTTGAAAGTGACTTGTCTTCAGACCATGCAAGTAAAATCAGATCAGGTGTAAAGGGAGGTAGTCTGCCAAATAACTCGTTCAGTTTGCCTCATCACGTCCAAAGACTCCTAGATCTCAGTCACACCTCAGATACAAAGAGCAGTTAAAAACTTACCGGTCAACCAGAAGTGCACCATCAGCAACTGCAGCAACCAAGGAAAAAACCCCAGTACAAGGCTGCATGGAACACGAGCTGCTAAAATACAGAGGTCACCTGTCTAGGCTGCTGTGCTTGGGAACTTGTGTGCTTTTAGGAAACAAAGATGGTTTAGAAGTATGTACTTTTCTTCTGCCTTTAAGTTGAAAAGCTGTACTGGGGAAATGGGCAGTTGTAAACGTTGGTGAAAAAACCAGAACACGTCAAGTTCTGAACACTTCAGTTACAACCAACCTCCAGTCCTGAGGGGTTCGTAACCGAGGCTCTGCTGTACTTGAATTGAAGCAGATCTGGTGGCTGATGGGTCTGGTCATTTCACTCCTCAGTTGAGCCCAAAGTTGGTTTCCAAATGCTCACTCAGAACAGATGGCCACGCTCCTCTCTCTATGGTCACAGCTCAAGTCCTGGCACTGTTAAGGCTTTACCTGCAGAGATGATACAGGAGTTTTCTGAAACCAGGGTTTCCTCTCCATCCTAATTGGAAATCCTGCAGCCTTCTAACAACCTCTACCACCACCTTCTTAGGAAGACTTGTTTTTTCAAAAATGAAGGTTTTAAATGGTGGTTGATTTTGTGACTAAGTGTCAGGTAGCTGGTTTCAAGTAGGGCAGTTGGAGCTACAAATGACAGCCCTTGGCGTCCATGTATCATGGGAGGGAATCACTAGCTGAGAGAGATTCCCATCAAGAGTGTAGACTGGCGTGTGCCTTCCATGGTGGGAAGATGATGCTCCGGTCAACTCGTGTTGTGACAAATAGAAAAATAGGCAGTTCTCATTTTCTAGCGCTCCTGAGCACAACAGCCATCTTACTGTTACTTCAGGTGTTTACCCTGGGAACTTCCGATTCCAACCTGAGCTTCCAAGAGACTCTTCCCACTGGTGTCAGGAACCTAGAGCACTTTTTGACTCTTAATTATTCTAACCCTCAAGGGAGGATGGGGGGGCAACCTATAGATGATCACTCTCTTTTGAGTGCTCTGAAAACATCTCATTGAGCTTAATTTCTAAATATATTAACAATTTCCAAAGGGGTAGCCGTGTTAGTCTATTGTAGAAAGACAACAGAGTCTTGTGGCACTTTTAAAGACTAACAGATTTATTAATCGCATGAGCTTTCGTGGGAGAAAATCCCACTTCGTCAGACGCTTTGAAGATAGGAAAGTTATATTAACAATGACAATCATGTTTGGATGCTAACTAGAACCTGACTTCAAAAAAAAATCAAAATTTGCTTAATTGTGTTAGGGCCACTTTTGGTTCAGGGGCATGGCATTCTTAGCTAATTACAATGTGTTTTAATTTTCAATTACCACTGTTATGACTATAACTAAAATCTAACAAATCACTTCTTGATCTCTTGAAATTGAGGATGTTGTGAACAGCTTGAATTGATCAGTTAAAAAGAAAACAGACCTAGGAGCCTATAATTGGCTGTTAGCTTCTATTCTATTAGTTCATACACAAACTTGAGACATTTAACTGGCTCTCATTTACAGAAGACCTATTCCAAGCGACCGATTGAAACACTTAATGGGTGAGATGAAAAATAGTCAGATTTAAACTCCTTGTTCTTGTTTGCAGGAAAGGTGGTCCTACTTCAGGTTCTGTTCAATACGACTCCTGTAAAGCCTGACAGCTGCAAGTAGAAGAATGCGCGGAGGTGAAAACAGCGAAGCAAAGCTCAGCCTTTCACAGCTGGACAGAACTGCACCGCACTGAATTTCTGTAGTGCAATACTTAGCTCCCATTTTCACAAGATGCTTTTCTTCTTTTATGGTTGACTGCTGTTCCTTTTGGATTCCCTAGTCGTCTTTGTATAAAGTTAACTTTATAAAAAGCTGTGCGCCTGTAGCCTTCTCACAGCAGTCTGGACCACGGCGCTGCATCACATTGTTAGCTGCCTTTTCCCCTCTTCTTTGCATTGTCCTTTTACAGAAGAGATTCATTAATGAATAGGGTCTTGGTATGCCTGTTAATGTGACACATGATTGCTTCAATTGTACAGGTACCTTTGTTTATGAAGATCGCTTATTGAAAGTGCCTACTTAAATTTTTGTAACGAAAGTCTTGCACATTGTTCCCTTTGTCTGTCATAGGTGGGTAAATATGAAAACTACATTTTTCTCTTGCAGGCTGCGGCTTTTGACGTCTAAATCAGGTTTTGGTGACTCTTGCTGCTCAGGCAACTAACTTCTTGGTGCCCAGTGTTGGGGAGGCCAGCTAGTAGATCTCTGTTTAGACGGCAGGAGCAATCAAGAGAACCTCCAGCAGGAATACGTGTGGCCTCTTAGATCAGATTTACCAACTTTCCCTGATGGAAAATACTTTAACAGGGTAAAATGCTGGTAAATTGACTGGAGCTAAGAATTGCTATCCACCTCAAGATTGCTCATTAGGTGATCCAGTTTCCTATTGGCTCTCGTGTCTGGATGCAGGCTGCTATGCCTCTGACGATGTCTAAACCTGTGACTAGGTATGTTTATGGAGCAGAGTGAAGTTGACTAGGGAAACTT
>ML685932.1:2900938-2947891 GCA_007922175.1 Pelusios castaneus | reverse complement strand
TCAGACGCTTTGAAGCGTCTTCAAAGCGTCTGACGAAGTGGGATTTTCTCCCACGAAAGCTCATGCGATTAATAAATCTGTTAGTCTTTAAAAGTGCCACAAGACTCTGTTGTCTGCCATATGAAGTTACCACTCAAGATTGTCACTGCATAGCATGATGGGAGACTGCTGCCTGCAGCCATATTGCTTATCTAGATATGGTTCTCACACTGCTTCAGCATTCGAGCAACACTCTAAATAAGTGTGTTTTACAATGGACACCTGGAAGGATGGGGATCCCTCACTCAATAGGAGTCAGGCCCCTAAGTGCTGTTGTGAATTCCACCCATTCTGCTCAGCTTCACTGGGTAAAAACACATGCCAAAGAAGTTCTTCTTTCCAACAAACCTCAACATGACTAACTTACAAATAGACGTAGCTACATTGCCACATACATAAACCTGCCCCTCAGGCTAATACTGAGAAAAATCTAATCTTTGATTGCCAGACCCAAACTAACCGGAAGAGTTGGCCCATTTGGTGAGGTGGGCAAGTTGCTCCCTGGATCTTCTTTTTCCATGTTGTAATTCTTGCTCCTAGAACACTGATTTCAAATGGTGCTAGATACAAAGATGGGAAAATCTAAGCCACCATGTGAAACCAGCTTCCAGAAGAAGACGCATCATCTTGCATGGCTACCATCAAAAGACAGAAGAACAAGCCTTCAAAATCTCTAGAGGGAAAAAAATGCTGTTTTTGTTCAAACAACAAGCGATGTCAGGTGCTGAAAAACTTAGTAACACGAGTCTATTGGATACATACAGTCGGTACATCCTATGTAATAAGTGTTCTCAAAATGGAAAGAGTTTAAGAAAATCAAAGTGGAATTACAGCAAATACTTTTCTATTAAAAATAAGGTATACATTGTAAGCAGTAAAAAACTGTAAATGATAGCATGGCAAGCTAATACTCCTGCCACTTAATTAAGCATTAACATTTCTTTTACGCTGAATGTTAAAGGATTCTTTTTCTGCAGAAGAAACCACCACACTTGGAGGGGCAGGATGCCTCAGCTCTATAGGCTTTGTCCCTTCTTTCAAATAGCTTCATCTACGTCACTCAAGCACGTGAAAAAATCCACACCGCTGAAAAATGTACTTATAAATGCGGAGGTGCTGGATTCTAATCTTAGCATATGTGAGATAGATCGATTTCTTTGGTAAAGCAACAGTCAAAGATTTTACCATATCTGCATTTGAGATTTGCCGCAAATTCAAATACTTTTTTTTAAAAAAAGTATATGTACAGGCAATAAATGTCATCTTGCTGGCTAGATGGCTGCAGTTCACAGGACCGGCTTTCTGGAAGAAAAAAACATTTATTAAAAAACAGAAAACAGATTTCCATTGCCAAAAAAAAAACCCACCAACAGGATTTCATGGGAACCAGTGTTGTGAGAAGAGCACTAAAAATACCCTAGTACCAATCATTCTCTCTCCTAAATCTTAATGTTGGTTAGTTACGATGGTATCTTTCATTAAGCTGCCCCCCCACGCCCCCGTGGTCCCTGTCTCCACCTGTAGGTTCATAATTAGGGCTTCGTCTACACTTGGGAATTTAAGTCGACTTAGCATGTCCACACTTACATTTTAAGTCGACTTTGGGGGGACCCTACAAAGTCGACCTAGAGCGTCCACACTGGGACAGGTCCATGGTGGCAGGGGGCTCAGCCTTTGTCCCACTGTACCTGGGTACAAAGGGGGACAGGGACCCTGGCAGGGCATAGGGGCAGGGTGGGCAGGGCTCTGCCCTGCTCTGTGGGGGGGCATGCCAGGCTCTCCCTGTGCCACCCCTCCCTCCCCGGCAGGGAGGGCAGTAGGGGAGTCCTGGGGAGCCCTAAGTCGACTCCAGATCTACACTGGCTTAAGTCGACTTTAGAAAGTCGACTTAAGCCAAAAGTCGACTTAAAAGCAGGTTTAGTAAAGTCAACTTAATTTTCAGAGGACCACCGGAGGCATGAATGGGTCACACACCACCCCTCAAGGTGAGCACAAAGGACTGACGGACAGAAAAGATTAACCCTTTTCTTGCGGAGTGGCACAAGCCCGTGTGAGTCTGCATACCTGCCTTGGTAGACACATCTGTGCCTGCCCAGCACGGAAGCAAACCCAAGGGGGTGGGAGATGCAGCCTTCTCGGCAGCTGCCCGATGCTGTGAAGTCCGCGCCTGAAAGAAATAGGAATTTCACCTTTGTCCTCTTTAGACCCTGCAGACATCTTCATCCCTCTCTCCCGAAGCATTACCCAAGGGCTGGCAGGCTAAAAGCGCTACAGTGGTGCGGACGTTTTATGCCGATAGGAGAAAGCTCCCTCGTCAGCATGATAGCTCCATCTTTGGGAGCAGCAGGAGTGAATATCAGCGGGAGAAATTCTCCTGCCAACAGAGGGTGGCTCACACCAGCCGTCAGGTCGATGTAACTCACGTCACTCAAGAGGATGGCTTTTCCTCACCTTTGAGCACCATCGATTCCACTGACGGAAGGAGCAGCTGTTGGGTGCAAGCCCTGAGAAAGAGGGGAGAAACACACGAGCATTAAAACATAAAAAAGGAGCAGGAGCAAGAAAGTGGTCTGCTGATGTAATTCACGCTGCACTTAAAACGTCATGCAGCAACTGAATAATGGTGTAGCGAAGTGTGCTTTAAAATGTGGACAGATGAGGAGATTGGCTGCAGATACAATCTGAAAAGCAGAAGTTACCCACGGAAACTGAAAATCTATTTCTTTTATTAAACGAAAAATCTAATTTTAAGAAAAGACGGGTCAAGGAATCAAGCAACGTACTTCTGATATTCCAGGAATATCACCAGTGTCAGGTGCATACAGGAAAGAACATGCGAAGTCAGTCAAGGATCAGTCAGTTCACAGGTTAATGACCGAATACCTTTCTGTAGGGCAGAGTAAGCTAGTTCAGTGGTTTTCAAATTTTTTTTCTCGAGACCCAGTGGAAAAAAAATCATTTATTCCCATGATCCAACAACTACATCTTTGAGCAATATATTCCAGTCTTGCGGCGGGGGCAGCACCAGAGGGCGCCACAATCCAGTACTTGAGGGTCTGCGCCCCATTACTGGGTCCTGACCCGTAGTTTGAAAGCCACCAAACTTGCTAAGCACAGAGTAGTTTAAGTATCAGAACATGGCTAGTACATTCCAGTGAAATTGAAAAGGAAACACACACAAACACCTCCCACCACCACTTCCTTCTATTTTTTATCAAGATCACCGCTGAAGAAAACAATCAGCACCAGCGAGGAGAAAACAGAGAACTTCTTCAATCAGCTGGGCTGATGAAAGACGTAATCAGAAAAATCTGAATGATATTTGCAAATAGTTTTAAAACACTTTTCTATATGTCCAAAAAGCCACAATTCCCCAATTAAGGAAAAAGGCCACGTTGGTTAGAAGGGATGCGACAGCAGCTATAAAAAATAAAAAGTTACCTGTAACAAATGGATAAAATGGGACGTGGATAGTAATGAATATAAATCCAAAACAAGGAATTGTTGGAAACTGATCATGGTAGCAAAGGGATTCCAGGAGAAGTCTATGGCCACAGTTTTGATGTATACTGGGAACAAACAGAACCCTAACAACGGTACTGATCCATTACAAGACGTAAATGGTACAATTGCTAATCGTAAGGACGAAAAAGCATCCTAACTGTTCAATAAATATTTCTGTTCTATATTTGGGAAAAAACCCATGACTTCCTTGCATTCCACCACTCTCTCTCAGGAGGATGTTAAACAGCAGCTACTAAAGTTAGACATTTTTTAATCAGAAGATCCTGATAACGTGCATGAAAGAGTTTTAAAAGAGCTGACACAGGATTCGATTACTAGAGAATTAAAGGAGGATAATATAATTAATGCAAAGCAACAAAGCTTTGTGGAGAATAGATTTGGTAAAACTAATTTGAAGTTTTTATGAGATAAATTTTGTCAATAAAGTTAATAGTGTTGATGTACTATCTACTTAGACATTTGATTTGGTCCTGTATGACATTGTAATGAAAAACTGGCTGCCCTGTAGACCAATAGGCATGCCATTACCTTGCTTAGAGGTTCAGAAACCATGTGTGATAAAAGAACCTGGGAGGTTCGATGGAAACAGCACCGTAAGATTCTCTAGGCTGGCTGGTTTAACCCATACAATGTAGGAAGTTTCAAGTGAAAGCTAGACAAGTCTACAAAGTTTGGCTTGCTTTTCAAAAACGTAAGCACCCGGAGCTGCCGCTGATTTCAGCGGGATTTACGGGCATTGTGAACTTCTGAAAAACCAGCTCTAGCATGGAAGAGAGAGACATAGGTTAGCGTGAGCAGCAGAGTGAAGAAGAAACCTTCTGAGTGCTAGGCCCAGCTCTGACGCTGGCCCTTCTGTGACCTCAAACAAGTCTCTGAACATCCGTGCTTCAGTTTTCCCTTTTACTCATCTCTCCAAGGGGCTGGTGAGAGCAGCAAATTAGCCTCTGTAAAATGATTTGAAGAAAAGGGGAGGGTTAGATATAAAGAGGCACTTTTGCAGAGTATGGTGCAATGGGTACCAATGAAACTCTGCCCTGGAACTAACACCCATTTCTGTACTCGATTTGCATGGAACGGTCTGGACTTTACGGATGAGTGGGCATTTTTGTTGGAATGACCACAGCACCTAGTTGGAAATATCACCGAAGGCTCTGTGGAGTGAAGTGACCATTCTAGAGCCCATTATTCAGCCCCCCCACCGCCAGTTCAGCAGGAACGCAGGCGGGTTTGATTTAGCACATCTAATTCAAAAAGACCACTGACACATTTCAATTCCTAGCTTGAAGTCTGACACTCCTCCTCACTCCGGTGAGGTGGAGGGGAGGGAAGGTAATCGGTTCCAGTGTCTTGGATGAAATCTATTTCCAAAGCCAAGTAATATGCCCTTGATCAACCCAGTCTACTCTGAATAGGTAGGGGATATATCGCACACACATGCACACCTACACATATAATATAGGCGTATATAATCTCCTTTCCTGGACTAAACAGTGTCCCATAGCCACAATGATCACCAACTCTTCTCAGGTATTTACCCCATGTCCAAACCTGCATTCTGCACCTGCCTTCACACTTACTTAATCCCTTCCTAACTAGTTATTTGTATTGTTTCAATAGAAGGCAGAGTGACATGTGCAGGCCTGGTCCTTCCTGCAAGGAAAGAATTTCCTAACCTCATTTTCAAGTCAAGCTGAAAGACGGATCTGAATCAGAGAGATTTTAATTCCGGTATTTATCTGACCATATTGGATTTTGTTGTCTCGCTTTTATTTCTGCTAAGCGCCCAGGGTAGGATTTTCAAAAGCTCTTTAGGGCACTGCCACCCAGCTCCCCGAGAAAGTCAATGTAACCAGGTGCCCAATGGGAATTAGTCAAGACAGCTAAGTCCAAAGCGGACTGAGAAGAGTTACAAAGGGGCCAGAGTAAACTCGGTGACAAAATGGCAGAACAAATTCAACATAGAGAAGTGCAATGTAACGTACAGAGGAATAAATAATCCCACCTCTACGTACAAAATGAGGGGCCCAAGTTAGCTGTTACCGCATAAGAAAGAAATAGAGAGGTCACAAACCTGGAACTAGAGGTTCTTTGAGATGTGTTGCTCCACAGGTGGGATACCCAGGGTGCTGAGTCTGCTATTTCTTGCTTGGCACACATGCCACAGCTCTCCTCATGTTCCCCGCTAAAGACCTGTGCCTCTCCGGTGTCCCATTCCTACCACAGTGTAACAAATCAGCAGCAGAGGGGATGGAGCGCAGGCACTGCGCAGGCAAGCAGGGACCACACATCTCAAAGACGATGGGCGCAAGGACACAGAAATGATGGCTGACCGCTGTATTCACAGCCTTATGCACAGTTGATGACTGTACTTTTCCGTGCCTCCTTCTCTTGTTGAGAAGACTTAGACGGGCCAAAGACATTAGCTCCCATGTGTGCCGCCTCTCCCAACTTCAATGGGGTCACAGAGGGAACCGATCTTTCTCAGGACTGTCTTCGCCCTAGTCTACACTTGCTGCACTTTTCGGCGGCAGTCCATGGGAGATATGCAAGGTACGTAAAATACCATGTGTATCTCACGTCGCTTTACTAATGCCCACTTACACATTGCCCTAAGGTGAACGGCAATGCTGCCCGGTCGCCTTAGTGCTACGCCACTTCTGGGGCTGGAGTCGTTATTGCACATTGCAGAGCGATTCAGCGGTCTTCACAGACTGCTCGATCACATCCAGAAAAGCGCACTGATGGCAGCGATTTAGCCGCCATCAATATAGACGTACCCTTAGAGAGAGATGAGTTGTCCTTAGGCAAGAGTCCCCCTTCCATCCTTGGGAAGCCGTCTCTTTAGGCTTAACTGATTTAGCTGGTGCTCAGCGAGACGCCAACTGCTTGTTGAGGCTGACGTACAGAGGCAGTTTCCAACCTGGATCAGACTGGGGCTTCGTTTTGTTCTCCACGAAGTGTTTTCTGAGTCTCCGTTCTGAACGTTCATGTGTTCTGGGGGAAAAGAATGGCAAATGCTGTACGGATCAGAAATGGGAACTTCACTGAGACAGTAGAACACTGCTGATGTTCATCGCTCACAGAAAAAAAATAAGGGCAGGAAACACTTTTTGAACTCCAGGACCTCAGACGTTATGGGGGGACATTCCTGGCTGGGGGAAAAATGCTATCGACTATCTAAGACACACTATAAAACCCAGCACAACACTATACTACACGCACGACTAAAAACCGACTACATCCAATTCTTCGAGAAATGAGACAGTAAAATGGAGCCGAGGCAGTCCACTCACAGGACTCAGAGAAGCCGAGTAATAGTGATGTGCCAATATCGTGTATAGTTAATCATGAATTTTCAAGTGATGGGCAAATCTGGAGCCAATGCTGCCACACTGCAAAATTGCACTTTTGTGACTGGCAGGAACGCTCTGAAAGTAAAGTTTGTTCTCTCTATCCATAATGAGACTGTTGAAAGTCCCTAATTTTTCCTGTTCATTTCTTCCTTTTTCAATCCTTAAGAAGTAATTCTAGGATTCCTCAAATCAAAGATAGAAACTACTGGCTCACAAAATGATGATGAGCCACCAAGTTAAAGCCTACAGGTGAGAAAATGATGGAACGAAGGAATTAGAAACTAAAGGCCTCAATCCAGCAGAACACTTATTAATGTGCTTAACTTGAAGACTAATTCTGTGTTTGTAGTTAAGCGCATGCAACAGGATGTGGAGCCAACTCTTCCAGGGCAGAGTCCAAATTTATGGAACATGTTATGTTAACAGCTCATATATTTAACTGCCTCCAATTTCTTTACAATCCTGTTGGCAGAGAGGGTTGAACCGAAGTAAGAACACACTGCAACATTGCTTAAACATTCACCAGAAGCCTGTTCGACTTTCTTCTTCTCCCTTTACCAACAAAGAAAGAAAAGGTTGGCCCTCTCTTGCAGAGATTAATGCTATTGGGAAATGTCAAGTTTGTCAGCCATGCGGCAATTTCATAACCTGCCCAGAGAGAGAAAAAATCCTCCAAAATATTTACATTGGTTTTGGGCTCTTCCTCCGTATAATTCTCCTGCCTTGAGCATCAACACAAGCCAAAACCACATGAAGTGAGTGAAAGGTGATGATAAACATGAACTGTTGAGGTCATTCTTAACCCAAATAGACATTTGCATCTGAAAACTAAAAACTGAAGATCAAACAAAAAAAAGCTTGCTGTGTGCAAAAATAAAATGAATAAAAATAGAATTGTGAATAATATATTTGCATTAATGGATACTGATTCCTAACTTGGCGGGTATGTTGTAGCAGACCAAGCATTAAGGTTTAAACGTCTCATTTCCTTGGAATCATAGGTTCAACACCTGCCAAGGTGAACTTAGTCCATCTTCCTTCTTAAGTTTATAATTTGAGATCTATGCCATTGACTGTCTCTCACTTGAAACTCTGACTTTGTCTGTGCTAAGAGCCTATGTTGGTAGACCTACATCGGGGTATGTAGCATCTTCACTAAAGTGCTTCACCAGGACCACTGCAGAAGTTCAAGTGTACACAAGCCCTTTCAAAAGGGAAGCTGTCTGTCCGTCATGGGCTTTAGGAGAAGGCAGAGAGATTTCCATGACAGAATGATATTTTGCTTGGATGCCCTGGCCAGAATGGGTCACGCTACCATGCCGTACAACAGCACTCGACTGTCCTTTTCTTAGGTAGTTGCAGCTCTGTGGTGCCACAATACACACAGTAGGTTTACACAGAAAAAGTTACGTTCTTAACTCAGGTTAAACCAGCAGTGAAGACATGGCAACTTGGCGTTTACCTCATGTTAGAAGCCATAAAAGGCTTCAACTCTCACAAATAAGCCCACATACGAAGCACTTTTACTGCCCAGATGAATTTACAGTCCAAATACGATATAGCAAAAAGATGTGCCCACGACATAAGACGGTAGTACAAGAGTGGGAGGTGTGGGAACCATTAGGGACGAGGGAATGCTTAATGGAGAGCGGGGGAGAAGGAGGTTACGGAGAAAGAGAGGTAAAAGGGACTTAGCTCTTGGATCTCTTAGGCACCTCCAATGCAATACCTACCCTGCATGTATTTAGCAAGGTAGGTTATATGGCTTTAAAAAGGCTCATATGGGAAAAGAAACGTCCGCACCGCCACAGAGATATCATATCAAGCCCTTTATCAGGACTTGTTAAAAAAAGTCTGCAGGATACATTTCAAGTAAGTTTCTCTCAAACAGATGGTGTTTAATGAAACACACTCTAAAAAGGTTCTATTTAATTATGTAAATTGTATTCACTAGAAAAGGGCTCCATTTTTTACTCTAAAAGACAAACTAAACACTCCCTCCCTTCCCTCTCTCTACTCAAGGGTCCTTTAAGGTTATGGAAAGTGTCAACACAGACTGGGCAATGCTGACTTCCTGGACTCCGGTTATGTGTGTAAATGGTGTTAGCATGTCCAATATTTTGCAACAACTAAGCTGCATGACATTTTTCACTGCTAGTGAGACAGACCCAAAAGAGATTTGGAAACACAACAATTACATGCACCTGTTCATATCAAACCATGAAAAGGGTGAAGTGAAAACGGCCGCTTTGCTTAGGAAGTCACACTTTTACCTTGCAACTGCTTTCTCTAGAGACAACTTTTCGACTGAACAGCTAGGTAGCAAAAGTCAACACCAAACTAGGAAACACTTTCGATTCAATTTTACCCCTAAACTCCTTTATGCTGATGAGAACTGCTTGAGTGCTTTACCCGCAAACTGGCTGCAAGCTAGGCAGCCCTTATATCCTGTCCCACCTTGCACTTTAACCTGAGAACAAGTGGCTAATTCAGTCTCCAAATCCACTCAGTCCTTGGCCTGTGTTGAGACTGAGAGTTACGTTGGTGTTTTTTGTGACGGGGCACCTGACTACTAATAGATGGAAAACTTCAAATAATTTAATGTAGGATGCAGGCATCCATCTGATGGAGTACCCCTTCAACAGCAATTACGCTGAAATGGATTGAAACAGGTAGATCTAGAAGACAATGCGATAAGGAATCCAGTAACCAACGCTAAGGCTTGGTCTATATTTAAATACTAGATTGCCCTACCTACGAAACTCAGGGATGTGAACAAAATGTTGCCGGACTCAAATCTCTCTAACTGCCAGTGGAGACATCTGGCCATCTGCTCCGAAGAGGTGGATTAACCACACGGACAGGACGACCCCTTCTGGCGATGCAGGAAATGCAGAGCTGCATGGCTCTGATACGTGTAGCACAGACATAGGCCAAGACCCAACCCACCAGGGTTAAACTGACTTCTGAAGAATTACTGCACTGAGAAAGTGAAATACCCACTATGGAAGAGATAGAGGGAGACTTTTTGACCACGCAGCTAATGGAGAAGACTGATAACATAAAATAGTCTCATGGATTCTTGGCTAACAATCCCATTGATTCGAGGTTGCCCTAGTTAATTTTACAGCACTAAAAACGCCGGAGATCTATTTGAATACTTCAGCCAGCTAGCTCTCTCTCTCTCTCTCATGGAAACAATGCTGTAAGCAAACACTTCCAAACTGGTACATATACCCCTGGGGGTACACGAGGCATCTCTGGGGGTACGCAGGAGAAACTGTGTAATGGCGGATTTATTAATTATTTTATTTATTGCATTTTCATAATCGGCTACTCAGATAGAAGCTTTAACACTCTGTGGGAATTTCTTATATAAAGTATGAGTTAATTTACTTCAAAATCCACCAGTGGGAACACAAGCACTGACGTCCAGAGCCCTCCCCTCAGCACAGGTTCAGTTGCCCAGCAACGGTCCACTCTAACCGAACTCAGAAGTCGCTCTTTTTTTTTTTTCAGTTGTATACCTGGCACGCCACCTGTATCTGTACATAACAGTGAAACGCAGACAGATGGCTCAAGGCAGGAAGGGGTAAGAAGAATTCAAAGTATCTCTGATCAGGAGAGGCATGCAGGCAGGTGCTAGATTTGAAAGAGGGTACGCATTAAGAAAAGTTTGGGAACCTCTGCTTTAGATTAATACTAATATGAGGGTAATGGGGTCATGTTTGTTTTTCATGTATTAAACATGTCTAGGTATGCAATGCACAGGTTATTTCATGCAAGTCAGCTGCAATTCTTCCTCTTTCACATCCAGTTAATTAGTACAGAGCAGTTTAGCATAGCCGACAGCTAAATGATTTCAAAAGCAAGAAGTACCTATTTTACAAATGACTTGACAATAAACGCTGCTGAACGGCGCTCAGGTGAGGAATTACATGGATAAACACAGACCCCAGAGCACGTACACATCTGTATTAGCTGGGCTTTAACCACAGCCTGCTCAGCAGCGCTGGACTGTCCCCCTTCCATTGCTCAAGCTGACACAGTAAGATTAGCCAAACCCATTTTCCTTCCCACACCAATGGCCTACGCTATTAACTGTGTAAGAACAGAGACAATATCCATCTATGAGAGCAGGAAATGGGGTGTCGGAAGACTTGGGTTCTGTTACTAACTCTGAAAACGGATTTGCCCGGGGCCACACGGTGTGGCCTCAATTGCCCCATCTTTACATATGGATCCGAATCACCTCAATAAAGCACTTTTTAATTCTTGGACAAGAGAGACATGAAGAGGAAAGTACAATCATTATAAGCGAATTTCTTATAAGTAATGATTCATTCAAATCCATCCTTGCTGCAATATGCTCATCCCATAGGCGACAAAAAAATTAATGGTTCAGCTGGACTGAAGAATGTCAGAAAACAGATGTAAAGGAGGCAGTAGAAACGGCAAGCCGTAATAATTAGGGGGAAAGGCCCTTTTTTGCTTCTATCAGATGCAAACTCACTGCATGCACCTTATGTCCCTCTATACTCCCCCACCCATGGCACTCTCCCATCGCCCTCTATTTCCAGAACTTGTTGCAGCCCTGAATCCTTCACTCTCTCTTACATGTCAGGGAAAACATCCACTCCAATCCACTTACGCTGTGTGTACCCACCTTTCCCTCTGCCCTGACTTTTGTGCCTCCCACTCTTTATTCTTCTTTCCTTTCTCCTTCTGGGTGTCAACATTTTTTATCGAGACTGTGAAGACAGGCAGAGCTAAAATGCTATTTCTTAGTGTTTCAGAATGCACTGTATTTAATTGCTTCTGCTGAAAGGAATTAACAGCCAGGGTCAGCCTGAAGACAAGCATGGACAGAAAACAGCTCAGAGTGGCTCGGAAAAGAAAAGAAAAAGAATTCTAGTTTTATTCTCTGCAAAATGACTGTGTTAATTAGTAGGAAGCGAGTGTGATTCATGCGCTACAGATGACAAGGCGTATTATTCAAAAGCATTCGGCTGAACAAACAGCCATTTTGTTTCCTCAAGCTGAAACTTGAGGCAGGTGAGAGCCGATTTCCGCTCAGTCAGCAGCGTGAGGTACTGTTTCCGTGAGAGCACCTCCAGCACCTGGAGAGAAGCTCTCTCCTGCTACAGTAGGGCAGGTGCATGCGTGTACACGCACACAAACGCTCACATCTTCAGCTGCGTCAAGAACCAATAGAGCTCTTTGCCATTACTGTTGGTAGGTCAGCCTAGACACCCACCCACCAAGAGTGATGCCCTCCCTAGGAACCAGAAACCAGCATGGTTCAGTTCAACAGACATGACAAAGCAGAGAATCAGCCACGTTTCCCCATCTCTGCTCTCAAGGCCTTCGACTCGGCCCACTGTCAAATGAACAGAGTTCCTCCTCTTGGGGCACATGGAACAACGCTGTGGGTGCCTACAGAGGCCTGACCTTTGACGACAGCCCTACAGATAACACAGGAAATTAGACTGGAACCACTCATGCATGAATTAAGGCAACAGCAAGCAAGTCAGAGAGGTAGTGGAACCGTCCCCGTAACCATTACGGTCCCCTCTTTACTCTTCTCCTACTGCTTTATATGCCCTATTGATTGGAGACTGCTCAAGACCCGTCAGTAACGTACACAATCTTACGTGCTGCACATTTACACTGGGTCACTATCCGCACTCTACTTTTGTAGCACCATGCCTGGAACGCAGAATTTTTGGCTACAACAGCCATAACTTGATTATTTGAGCCAATAAGATCTCCTCTAACCAACAGGAGAAAGAGGTCCCCTCTGTTCTCTTCTATCCCAGCCACCAGAATGGTCATGCACTGGGCCGCCTCAATCCAAATCAAAGCCAGGAAGCATCCCGTACTATGGCAGGATGGAGTGGGAGCAGTTACACAGGCGGGGGGTGGGGGGGAGAGGACACCTTCTTGTCTGGTTCGTTATCCTGCCCCTCGGCTGGGTTCTGTTCATAGGCGTTCCAGATCAGAGCTCACTGCAAAGCAGGCTAGAGAAGAGGGAAGACCAGGCTTGAACTACCTAGTCAGCTTGGAAATTCTAAACCAGCTGTGTCCAAACAGACTCAGTCTTTCATCCTTTCAAGTTTGGGCTCCGCACTGCTCCCTGGCGTGGGGTCTTTCAGTGAAGTTAAGAAACAGTTTACGGGTGGTCTTCCTGGAAACCAATGAACCCAGAACACTTTTGGTAAGAGCAGAGTGGGTTGACCCTTGTGTCTTTGGTCGAAGTTTCCTATCTTAACTGTGGGCCAGTTGTCTGCTGCTTTCCCTCCCAGAAGTGACTTCACATCAGTGAGAAAACGCCTTGGCATCTCCTGCTGGTGAAATGGAATTTTTATGGTCTTCCCATTATTCCTAATCTAAACCAATCACTGCAAACTGATAATCTCTATGGAGCAAAGAAACACTCTTTGGGAACAGCTTGATTAACATTGGCCTTTGATAAGAGGCTAAGGGAATAGAACCACATGAATGTGTTATGATTTAAGAACAGTCCCAGCCACAATTAGCCAGACCTTTTGCAGAATGCTATGGTGGAGCATTTTCTGATTACCCTGCACTCAGAAAGATAATTAGGCATACATAACACCCAGGATCCCATATGCCTCAGTCTAGTTCCCCAAACCTTCAGGAAATAATCCACATTCCTTAGTCAAGGCTCTCTGAAGGAGTAAGGAAGGCCTTATGTACACATCAAACACCACCAAGTTTTCTTTTGCTTTCCAGCAATTGTTTTGACTCAGACACTCAATTTAGAAACAAAAAGAGGTGTGGGATTTTCTCCCACGAAAGCTCATGCGATTAATAAATCTGTTAGTCTTTAAAAGTGCCACAGGACTCTGTTGTCTTGACTTTCTATAGTTTGCTTACCTGTAACAGCACATCTTGGGAGCAAACAGGATCCATCCATGGCTTCTGTTCTGCCCTGCTGGCACTCTTCACACCACCAGCCATGGTCTTCTCTTGGATGTCTTCCAGCGTCTGCTAGCTAGACTAGAGGCTGACTGGATGGGCCAGTGAAGATGTGGACTTCTAGCAATGCAAACTGGAGAATCCTTTAGGCCCCTGCGATCCTAATGTCAGTGGGTGAAATAACTATTATATCAATATGATATCATCTGATTACAAACAAAAAGTGCAAAACATTCTGCCAGCCCAAACAATTTCTAAAAGTTTCCCCCCCATACTCATTCGGTTCTCACAGAGCTAATCCACAAAGTTTACAGGTGACTTTCAGCAAGAGTGTTTGAAAAATGTGGCTTTGCATACACACATATGGTAAGCAAACTTCAGAAACTGGATTACGTCCAACATCTGGAATGCATTCGCGTCTTGGCCAGGCTTTGGCTACTTGACCAGAATGTTAGCTATATTTTCGGCTTCACGAACCACCTGCCACACTGCAGAATTGCTTCCTAGCAGTGGTAGCTAGAAGTGTCATTGGATCTTAGCACGTTGGAGAAATGCAACACCTGTGATCGCATAGAAATTTTCAGTAGCTCTGCGTTCTTGTGGCTGCCCAATGGATACTGCATGGTTAAGTAGCAGGCCCTGCAAGGGTTAAGAACACATTTGGATAAGAAAGGACGGTTCACATGAATAACTTCCCCTGCTGCCCTCATGTGTATCACTGAAAGAGCCTTCTATAGGGCAGGAAGGAAATGCACTTTGCGGGACTCTGCAATTGAGAGTACTTGCTGGAGAGTGGTTAAAGGCAAAGATCCAAGTTGGCCCTCTCCTGTGGAAGTGCTGGGGGGATTTCTCACCTTTTACTCCCAATTAGAAGCCCACCACCTCTCCTGGCTGGAAAAGGGGAAGGATGCAGTGTAGAACAACTCGCCTGTGAGAACTAAACCACACACAAACCTCAGCACACCCTGAAATGACTCGGCTGGAAAACGTCTCATTGCTCCTGTACTATACCAGGGAGCCACTAATTTCCTAGCGCCTTACACTGTCCCTGGACAAGCCTGCAGGAGCTTTCTGGCTGACGCTAGGGTCCGCTGGGGAACCGCCCACAGGAAGCATGGAGGCGTCACGCTCATGAAGTCCGCAGGGCAGGCAGAGGAAGGGATAAGGTTGGTCTTTGAATTCAGAGCTCCTGGCTGCAGTGTTTAATCTTCCTTATGTTATATGTTTACAAAGCACCACTACGCACTCATGGGCACTAGAGCAGCAAATCATTTTCAAATGAGCGAGCTTCTAAACAACAGAAGAAAAAAACTGTGCATTAAATACTTAAGTTCTTACGATATTCAACACTTTACAGTCCCAAGAGCCGGACAGGAAGTGGGCAGGGAGGCAAATAGTGGATGTGACTCTGAACCAGGGAGCCTATGTTGACAGCGAAGAGAAACGGAAAGCCCCAAACTGATGCAATGCGTCACGATATGCAAATCACATTCCTGGTTCCAGCCAACCCTCTGCTCAAAGGGAAGTTATTTTATTAAACAAACAATAGCACCAGCAGTGGTTTCTATTGCAGTGACTCAATGTGTATTTGGTTTATTTCCGTGTTCAGGGTGATTTATTTAGACCCCCCAGCTCACTCCCACCGACCAATCCTGGATCCTTATCCTTTATCCCTACTGCAACCACTCTTATCTATTTGATCTCTGCACACACTGCACTTGCAGAACTTCTACATTTTAAAGGCTTCATTCTCAGTTGCTGACATGGTGTTATCCCAGCTATTCAAAGCTGTTGTATCAAAAAGAGGGAACGGAAACCAAATCAAAACAAACAAAACAAAAACTTCCCTGGACAGGCGGCAGCTAGCTGCAGCTACGTGGAGTGATGAACAGATTCCATGTGAAGTTGGTCAGAGCCAGGGCTTACACTAGTGCAAAATCCGGATCAAGGAAGAGAAGTGGCCCCCTCAGTTTTCCCAGGGCAGGTGCAGGATGGCGTATTCAGTTCACCTCAGGCTTCATATTCACAGCATGAGCAGCCCACCCAGCTGAACAATATAACCACATTGGCCCAAACTGCTCAGAGCACAGGCATAATGATGGTAATACAAAGAGGAAGAAAAAAAAACCCTCTGAATCGAATTTTCAGGGGCCCTGAACATGAGAACAAAAGAGAAAGTGATGGGTGCCAGGTATGAACAGCAGGGACATTTGAAACATCATAATTTTAAAAGTTACACATCCTCTTTTTAAAAAAAACAAAACCTTCCTGTGTTGGGAAGGATCACGAACATTTACAGTGAAACCGACCTCTTCTCCCCCAAACTCTTACACCTGGTATCAGCTACTTTGTAGTGTTTTTTATGGTCAAAAAACCACCATGCACAAATGGCTCCTTCTGCCCCGTGTCTCTCTGAATCGCATCTGCTGAGCTTTAAACCTGCTAATGGCCCAAGGAGCTTATGCAACTATAGGAAATACACCTCACACTGTTATCCCCCTTTCTAAGCACCAATGGTGCGCATTTCTCAACTCCAAGAACTTTCTGTGGTTGAGAGACTCAGTGACTTTCACTGCATCCATCTTGGCCTAAAATGGTCCCATGGATGAAAGTTTAAAACCCACCAATTACTACCTACGTACACTGTTTTGCTTCTCAGACGACGACAGCATGCCCCAGGACAAATCTGTGTCACTAACGTCACTGGTGATTCAGACACGTAAGCCGGTTAGCTGCATGACTGTTTTGGCCATCAGTTCTTTAGGTCGTAAGATTAATTTGCATCTTGCCTGGCAGAAAATTATTGCCCACTAATCCAGAAAATTGCCAGAGAAAAGGTTGGGTCAATATCAAATGCTGCCTATGAATCCAAGCAATACAGTTCTAAAATGAGCTGAGGTTTCATACTGTGTACCTCAGTTATACTTGGCCGGGGCTGCCAATTCCACTGCCAGCCTTTGTAAGGGATATTCAGAAGGCTGCTCAAGCCAATGACAAGAAGCCTGGCACATTATTTGTGGGGTTTTTAAAACCCCACAATAACTAGCCCAAAACGACAAACTAATTTTTCCAAGATATCGCAAATTCTCTGCATCCACAAAGGAATTGTGAGGGCAGCACCTACAGTCGGCACTGACAGACAGTTTCACACCTAAATTAGCAGCAGATGCTGAGGAAAATGCATATTTGAACTTGCCTGATGGGTTCTGACTGAGACCAGTTACCATCTTAAGTAACCCATGACAAAGGAATTCAGTGGCTTAGGTCTACTTCCCAGAGGACAGGGACGGATTCTCTTCTGTTGATAATCTCTCTTTGGTGTAGGGGAAAGAGGGGTCACAGCCAAAAGTCTGCTATGGCTCCTGGATTCTGTGGACTTGCCTGTGCCAGCCCCAGTGTGAGATAGAGATTTATGCCCCTGTGGAATTAGAAGAACTCCATCAGGCCCAGGGGCCTGTTCTACTAGCTTTCTGCAAGCAGATAGTTCCGCAACACCATAGGAATTCGCAGCTGGACAATTAGAGCAAGAATCCATTTTACAACCTTACTGTTCTGCTAACTGCTGCGTGCAGCATTTACTACTACAAGTAGTCCCACCAAAGCCAAAGGCGATCCTCAGAGTAGTAATATCTCCAATAAGAAGCCTGCCTTTTCAAACGAGACTTTAATTTTTGAGTGCCCAACATAAAACATCTTAAAGGGGCCTGGTTTTCACAGGGCAAGTGCTCAGCACTATTTGAAATTCAGGCCCCTTTCAAGCTGTCTCTGATTGGGCATCCAAAGAATCATAGAATCTGGAAAGGATCGTAATAGGGTTGGAAGGGACCTCACGAGGTCATCTAGTCCAACCCCCTGCTAAAAAGCAGGACCTCTCCCCCTAAATCACCCCAGCCAGGGTTTTGTCTAACCGAGCCTTAAAAATCTCCAAAGATGGAGATTCTACCACCTCCCTAGATAGCCCATTCCAATGCTTCACCACCCTCCTAGTGGGAAAGTTTTTCCTAATATCCAACCTTGACCTCCCCAGCTGTAATTTGAAACCATTGCTCCTTGTTCTGTCCTCTGTTACCCTCGAGAACAGCCTAGTTCCCTCCTCTTTGGAGCAACCCTTCAAGTAGTTGAAGGTTGCTATCAAAGCCCCCCTCAGTCTTCTCTTCTGTAGACTAAATAAGCCTAGTTCCTTCAGTCTCTCCTCATAAGTCATGTGCCCCAGCCCCCTAATCATTTTTGTTGCCCTCCTCATCATCTCTCAGTGTCCTCTTTTCCAGACTAAACAAACCCAGCTCTCTCAATCTTCCCTCATAAGTCAAGTGTTCCAGACCTTTAATCATTCGTGTTGCTCTTCCCTGGACTTTCTCCAATTTGTCCCCATTTTTCCTGAAATGAGGCGCTCAGAACTGGACACAATACTCCAATTGTGGCTTAATCAGGACGGAGTAGAGCAGAAGAATCACTTCTCGCGTCTTATTCACAATCCTCCTGTTAATACACCCCAGAGTGGCATTTGCTTTTTTTGCAACAGTATTATACTGCTGACTCATATTTATCTTGTGGCCCACTCTGACACCCAGATCCCCTTCTGCAGTACTCCTTCCTAGGCAGCCATGGCCCATTTTGTATGTATGCAATGGTTGTTCTTTCCTCAGCGGAGTACTTTGCACTTGTCTTTACTGAATTTCATTCTGTTAACCTCAGACCATTTCACCAATTTGTCCAAATTATTTTGAATTGCGATCCTATCCTCCAAAGCACTTGCAATCCTTCCCAGCTTGATATCATTCACAAACTTTATAAATGTACTCCGTATGCCATCATCTAAATCACTGATGAAGATATTGAACAGAATCGGACCCAGAACCAATCCCTGCGGTACCCCGTTCGTTATGCCCTTCCAGCATGACTGTGAACTGTTGATAACTACTCTCTGGGAGTGATTATCCAACCAAGTTTCCCCCCCTCTTACAGTAGCTCCATCCAGGTTGTACTGTGTGTTAATGAGAAGGTGATGCGAGACCGTATCAAAAGCCTTACTAAAGTCTAGATATACCACATCTACCGCTTCCTCTCTATCCACAAGGCTTGTTACCCCATCATAGAAAGCTATCAGGTTTGTCTGACACCAAGAAAATAAAGCTACGCAAAATCACCACCCATTTAAAAAAATGTAGGCCAACAACATCTGCAGGATTAGAGCTGAAGTCACAAAATCAACCCTACCCCTGCTCTCCTTGACACCCAGCAGAGAGGCTAAATGTAGGAATAGACTGAAGAATGAATTCTCCTCTGACTGACGGAGGGAGATGCCATCCACCCTGGGCGAGAGCATGGGGAACTTACTCCTTTTCTGTAGGGTGCCAGGTCTGCACCTTTCCTTAACACTCAATTATGAATCCTCTTTGTAAATGCAGGGACAAAAACATTTTCTGTTACCAGAAGCAAAGCATCTCCAAGAAAAGGGAATTATGGTGTATTATAGCACAGCCCTGGCGCTTTTCTATGCAAGGAAGAGTTAACTGAAACAGTCACATTCAACTTTGGAAACTTGGCGTTACTCTTTTTTTTCCTACTCACTTATTCCAAAGAGCCCTCCTTCTCCTCCTCCACAGCGCTACTCATGTCTCATTAAGTTCATAGCTACTAACTGGCACACCTAGCAACCATTCCGTCGGCATGAAGTAGTATTCACTGCAGATTGTTCATCTCTTTCAAGATGGTCAGTTCCTGCTGCCAGCTTTCCCCATCACCTAATTTAAGGAAAAAAGAAGACCCTTTTATAATGGGCACGTCCCCCTGAAATTTTCAAGTCATTGTTTCAGAAAAACAATTTCTTGGTCAAATATAATGTAGCAAAGGGGCACACCGTACACCAGTCTTTTAAGGCAGGGCCATGCAGTACATCACAGTCTTTAAGATGGGAACCAGTCTAGTGAACTTCTGTTGGTCGGAAAGCATAAAGTTAACACTGCGACACATGGAATTTCAGATCTCCACGGCATGCAATAAAATGACCTCCCGCCACTTCTTAATGCCATCAGATTTATTTTGCCCTCAAACTTCCTGTTCTTGATGTTTTAACTAATAGTGTTTTCTCACGAATCACAACCCAGGTGACTGATTCTTACTGCCTTGTACCTTCGACAGTCATTTCTATCCGTGCAAAGTGCCTCACTACGCACAAGAATAAATAATGCTACAAGAGGAAGGCAAAGGAAAATCAATTACAGGGGTTTTCAGAAAGCTGACAAAAATGCAACCTTCTTTTCTTATCTTCAGTCCTTCTTGCTTCTCTAAGCTCTAAGCTCCTTGTTTGTTTTACATATGTATCCCACTTTCAAACTGCACCTAATAGTATGAGGGGAACAGAAACATTAGAAGAGAGGCAAAGGAGGAGCAGGAGGAGGAAGAGATCATATCGGGACAATCCTTACGAACAAACAGATAAGGACAGGAAAATGAAAAGAGGAATTACAAGTAAGATTTGCATGTTGGCTTGAAACCATGTTCTAATTTAGACATCTAAGAAATTCAGTGTCAACAAATCTTTACTAAAAGGGTTTCATCAAAAGAAATCCATCTCTCCCACAAACTGTATTAAGGTCAAGAATTAGTCTTTACGTTCTTAAGTGTCGTAGCTTTAGCGGCTCCCTTTTGTTACCTCATTAAATCTTTCATCTGAACTATGAGAGGGGAAACCATGCTGAATGAAATATGGACTCAAGCCTTTTAAGAAAACAGAAGCTGCACACTTGCACATTAAAGATTAGAGAGCACTTTAATCAGCCTTGTACTGTTCATGCTCCAAGGTCTCTGACCGCAACCAACAACAGAGCCACAGAAAAGGAGAAGAGCCAGAATGACTTCACAAAACAGCAACTTCAGTTAGTTAAAGTATTAATCAAAAATGTATCCAGTGCAGCAGTCAGAGAAGGGACAGTACAGGGGCGGGAACATCAACAAAGTGGACTAACATTTACAAAAATATAATGACGCTGCACAAGAATGTAATAGGTCATTTGTTTTCGGTCTCAGCTGAATTATCATAATCATGTATTTTACCTCAAGTCAGTGCAAATTTGCAGTCAACTGTTTTTGAAGCAGAATTCAGGTGAATACAACATAGATGCTGTTCGGTGTCAGAAGCCTAAATGCATTCCATCACCCTTACCAAGTCTTCTTTCCCACGAGAGGAGTCTCTGTAGCAGATGCTATTCTTTCCAAACTCTGTGCCCTGCTTGGCACCTACCACGTGACGTCCATGAGGTCAGACTGCACGGGGGAAAGGGAAATGTAAAGAAGAAAAAAAATCACAACAGTTCAAGATTCTGCAATAGGTTAGCAGTTGCCCAGGAAACTGAAACCACACGTAGGCAGAACGCACCCTGACGAAGTGACTGTGTGCACACACTCATGCACAGTATCTACCCACCCTTCTCGGAGAAATAAATAACCAATTACATCCATCTGGAACATTTCTGCTGAAAAGTTTTCAGCGAAAAGCAGAGGGTGGGCATGGAACTTCCACAATTTTTTTTTTTCACATTTTTCAGCCAGCTCCAGCACCAAGAAGTCTACACGTACACTGTTGCTTTCAGCACCAAAGGGCTCCATGGACACGTAAACCTCTTTACAACACTCCAGTAGCACGAAAGTCTGGAATGGGGCAGAATCCACCCTGAGAATCACCCTGGCGCAGGGGGATTCCTAGCCGGCATAGAGACTCTGTACTGACCCAGTGCCAATGACAGAGTCCAGTGTGTTACAGCTCTTTTCTTCTTCACAGGGGGCCATGGAAAGCAGAGCGTATGTCACAATAGCCCTGAGGCCCTTACATTGGGATCCACGTAGGCCTCCCAAACGATCCCACAATGCAAGGGCAAAGGTGGATTTAAATGCCTCCACCCATTCCCAGAAAGAATGTTAACGGAGAATCAGACCGTAATTGTCCCACCGTCTCCGTGAGGAAATGGACGGGGGCGGGAGAGACAAAGACCCACAGGGAATGTGAATCGCCCACGGTAATACGAGTTAGTAGTAAATTCAGGCACAGGACCCACGGGTTGGGTGTTCCAAGGTGTGGCACACCTAGACAACTGAACCGGGTAAATTCCTGAAGCTTGGGGTGAGATTTCCATACGAGGGGGCGGGTTGTAACACACTGTCCCCGTCTGCTGGTAGCGAAGACTCAGGCCCCATGTGGCCCGACTCTCAGTCTTCTCCTCAGCTACAGTCATTACATCACCCTGCCGCTCAAAGGCTATGTCTACACTGGCAAGTTAGTTCGAATTAAGGAGGCTTAATTCCAACTAACTAAAGCCATGGCTACACTAGGGTTTAGTTAGTTCCAATTAAGGGCTTCCTTAATTCGAACTAATAAGTTCGAATAGGGTATTCGAACTAAGGGGTTAATTCGAACTAACTAGTTCGAATTAACCAATGTGGCCATGTTAATTTGAACTAATTTCTTAGTTCGAATTAACCGGCCATTGAAATGAATGGGGATCGCTAATTCGAACCAAGCAAGTGCCATGAACTAAATTTTCCTAGTTCAAATTAAGCTAATTCGAACTAAGCTAATTAAGCTAATTCGAACTAACTAAAATTAGTTTGAATTAGTTAGTCGAACTAACTCATTTGAATTAATTTTAGCAAGGGTAGACACAGCCCTAGTGAGCAGCCTCATCAGCCCCGGTGAATATGAAAAGAGGGAAGACAGGCATTGCTATTTTCATTTCAGTGAACTTACTGCTCGTGAAAGGCAACCGACAGTATTCGATGATCCAGCATTATCTATCCACAGGACAGGAACAGACTGGGACCATAAAAATCTTCTCACCTCATTCCAAAGTGCCCAGTGGGAGTTTTCCTTCAGTAAGAATCGAACACAAAGGAGAGCACATGCCCAGACAGAGTCCCTCTGCATATATCCATAGCTGACTACTGTGACATAGCCCATGAGTTAAAACAACAGCGTTCTGCTCCCACAAACCTTACTCAAGAAGAGCAATCCTGCAAGTCACTGAGACCTCCCATGTATAGACCAGATGTCCCATTTTTATAGGGACAACCCTGATACTCAGGGTTTTGTCTTATATGAGCGCCTATCACCCCCTCGTGTCTCTATTTTTCACACTGGCTATCTGGTCACTCCACCCATGGGCAAGGCTTTTAGTCTCATTCTATCCTAGCATAAACAAGAGGGCCAGCACTTCCATTCCAAACAGGCCATCAGTTTCAACACCTGTTCAAGTGAAAGCTAGTCTCCAAGATGCCAGCGCACTAACTCATATTTACCTTGGAAATACCTAACTGGGCAGAAAGATCAAAATGAGTATTTTTTTTTCTAAACTTAGTAGCAGAGAAGTGTGTGGTTTGGCCAGGCATTAGTTTTTGGGAAACGGGGGACTTAAAGACAGAATTTTTTTTTTAAAACCCGGAAAGAATTGAATAAAGTTTGGTATTTTCAGGCAGGGGGGCGGGCAGAGTTTTCTGAAACGGTGGAGATATTTCAAGACGCAGTTGCTGTACAAATGTTGTAGTCACATTTCAAAGCCATCTTCCTCATGCATAAGTGCTACACAGAACCCATGTTAGTGCATGATTAACTCTTGCTGTGCCAAGAGGCTTAATACGGCCAGTGGTTTCAATTCACAGCCAGTTTTGTTAGGGAAGGTCAATTTTAAACAAGAAAACAGCTCTGGAACGATCAGAGCCATCTTAAAGGCTTGGCAAATGGAATCTTTAGCCCGCAGAGCCTTATATCCCTCCACCAAACAAAGATCTATTCCCCTGGCCAGGTCAAGAACATACGGCTTAGCACACAGGAACCTTGTATGGGTCAGAATCCCACTGCCCGGGCTGATCGGCAGTAGGTTTGTCGAGGCCAGCACGGTGGAAAATCTGGGGAAGTCATGTAGGCGCAGCTGCATTTGTGTCTACTCCTCCTCCTCTCTGCAGCAACCTGGAAGGCGCGCCCACGGAGCACGGCTCTGCGGCATATCCATCTGCAGCTTCCTCGTGCCCTGCCAGCCCTTCCGTGCAGGAGTCAAATGAGGAATGAAGAGGGCCCAATATGCTTTTATTGGGCAGAACCACCATGTAGGAAACTATGATGCACTGGTCACAGTTCATAACAGCATTATTCTCATTTGTCTCCTACCAAAAAATAAATGACAGTACGCAAGAGCAAGACAATGCTAACTCGCTTCACCGCATTTAGATAATCAACTCATACGGCATGCAAGTTCACCCTACATTTTATGGTCTTGCTGTAGCGGGCCATATTACCTTCTATAGCAAGAAGAAACGGAGTGGATTAAAGATGGCTTGAATAACTTTGTGTCAGTGGATTAAAATCTAAGGGGTCAAATTCAGAGCTGGTTTGTGAGGATGAATTTCCACTAAACTCAGCGTCTCACCACAACCTAAATTTGGTCCCAAATCTTTCATGTTAGGATTGTTAATTCAAATATATTTGCTGGCACCTCCTCTCCTGGCTCCTGATTACAAAGCAGGGGGAACGCAAGGATGTAGTGTGAGCATAATGATGTTTCTGAGCGGGCCAGTTCCCAGGGCAATATTTTCTTATAGTCTCCTGTTTGCATGTTGATTTGAAAGCTGCTGCAACTCTTTGAGATACTACTCAGTTTTCTTTTACCATTATTTACAGGGAGCTCCACGTAAGAATTCCTGGGCAGAAAAGCGAGCCCTTCAATGAGCATAGGCACCCAGAAAGGAAAAGACTGTTTAAGGTGGAACAAGGGGGTTAAAAGGAGTGATGGGGTGAAATGAAGCAAAGGGAAATTTCAGTTGGTAAGGAGAAAGGCTCCTAGACTGTGAAAGTGCATCCCAAGAAAAGGGAGCCATTTAAAGCTAGCCGGACGCACAGGTGAGAATAGACTATAGTCAACAATCCTATCCCGGACTAGATGGAAACTGATGGTTTCTAACTTCTCTGAAATGTCTGTTTCCAAACACTAGCAAGGGGATTCCAGCCTTTCCCTAGGTCCTGGAAGGGGATGTGGACTATCAGTGTCTTGGCACAGAAGGGTTCTAGAAGGCAGGTACCATAACGCCACTAAGGTGATCACTGCCATACAAGTTTATTTTCTGGGTTCATCGGTTGAAACTATTAGCTAAAGAGATTCAACACTCACATCCTCTGGCCAGATGTCTCCTACTTTGGGCCCTGGGGTTCTTAGGTGGTCCTCAAACCATTACGTTTTCCTTTTCTTGAGAGAACGGGCTGCAAGAATGCAGGCAGGCGCTATGCCATCCATGGAGCTCTCATGTACCTGTCCGAGGATGGGGAACCAAGCCGCCAGTTATCCATCTTATACGTATACCAATAATTCAATGTCAGCTCTAACGTGAATGAATGCCAATCAAATTTGAAGGAGGAGAAAACTTCTAACCTATTTGCACCATATAGAAACTGCTGTGCTTGGAGATGAAAGGATGTATTTAGCTAGGAAATATCTGCTTCTTGGAAAGCTTAAGGTCTGAATCATGCTGTGTTGGCTTGTTTTTTTAGCAGACAAACTACCACATAGGTTTCCCTGTGGGTGGAGAGGCAGCATTACCATCAGAATTAGCAGCTGGATTCCTTTTCTGTGAAAACGACAATACACTCTAGACTCAAAGGGTCCAGAATTACTTGAAAATTGCAGTGGCTTGTGGAAATGGAAAGACCTGCACAAAATCAGGGATCAGCCTGGCCAGACAGCAGAGCGGCAGGGGACAGGGTAACTCACGCTAAGAATTCACAAGGGATCTAGATGGTCGCTGGCCGAAGCACAGCCAGCCACCCGAGGAACTGAAGTGATGACAAATATGTGAGCACTCGTGGATGTTTATTGATTTATTTATTTGCTTGCTTGCACAGGTGCAAATTGGGAGTCTATGTGAGAAAATTTGCTCCATCGCCTACCAGTCCAAGAAAAAGGGGGTTTAGCAACTCTGAATATCAGTTCAGAGAATTTCAAAATACTCCCAAGCCTAAGGGCTACTTAGATTTAGGATTTCGGTCTGACTCGTTATAAAAGCAGGGGTCATTTGCAAAACTCAGAGACAGATGCAGAGCTTGATCATGATCAAAATACAAAGAAATTTGGGTCTGGTACCTGAGAGTGGCTGATGGTGACACAGCAGAATGACCTTGCAGGAGGTGATTGGATGGTCCACCCTGCTGTGGAATGTCTCTCTCTCCAGGTATGAGCACATTACTCCAACATCTCTCTCTGGATAAATTATACACACACAATCAGTATTTCTTAACACTGGTAAAACCATGCCATGAGCCAGCATTTAAGTACCATTGCTCTTTTCTTTTTACAGCAAAAACAGTAGGAGGAAGAGAGGGCAGGGGAAACAACACAGTACATTTCCCCCTCTATAAACTAGGCCACCTCTGCAACTCAGAATTCGCATTTTGTATGGGAACCCTCTAATCAGACACACGTCCTTCCGTAAGTGTCTGCTACAGCTAACCGCTGCGGCATTCGTCCCAACCCCAGGCACCAAAGACTGGTAGTCCTGGCCACACCCACACAAACGGCAAAGAACAATAGGCACAGGGTTAAAAAAAAAAATCCCAAATCAAGTCTTGGTTTTCTCCATGGGTTGGGGGTAATTTCTGGTGGGTTGGGAAGGGGAAACAAATCTAGCATGTGGATGTTTTTAATAGATGTCCTCACATAAAAAAAACAAAAACATTGGCTCAAAGAACGCAACCTCCTTACAGCATCAGCAAAGATCCTGACACGCAGCCCAATGCTGTATTTATACCACATGGAAATTAACAGCAGCACTGCGGGCTTCCAATCTCCTCTGCAAGCAACAAAATGGCGAGAGGCGCTGTGGCCTCCATTTGGATTTCTTTGCTGCGTATGGGGGTGGGAACGACGGATACCTCTCTCACTGCTGCTTTCATTACCGTTACAAACTTTTCTACCCATGTCCAATTCGTTTCGTCTCTAGGCATCTCTGTTCAAGCTCTCACCATTCCACTCCACAAAGCAGACACCGCCATCACCAAGAAAACAGAATGCGTCAGAGATGTAACAGGACTGCCTGGAAAACGAGGGCAGGAAGAAAGCATGGCTGTCTCTCCAGTCAGAGCCCTGCTCATCTGCTAAGGACAATATGGAAGTTCTGTGGCCTGTGCCATACAGGAGAACAGACTGGAGGATTTCGATGGTCCCTTCTGGCCTTGGACTCTAAGGAAAATGTTACGGTAACACTTTCAAATACATAGGAGGGTCAAAACCTGTTTTACAACAGGGTCCCAAGCTACGTCTCCTTGCCCAGCAAATGCTCCTAAGGAAATCAGTAGGGGCTAAAGACCAAATGTCTCAGCTCCTCATTGAGCAAAACCTGACAATATCCCTCTGAGGCAGGTCTGATAAACCCATTTAACACAGGAGGAAGCCGAGGCACAAAAAAATAAAGGGACATGACCAAGATCACACAAATAAGTGAGCAGGAAAGCCAGAATTTCTGACTCCCGTTCAGTGTTTAATCGCTAGCCCACTTCTGACCAATCAGTTGTTCATACCGCTAATACGCTTACATTAGTAACGCCGGTCATCTGATCCGAATAAGTCTCTTTTCCCCATTGTCCTCCAGAAAAATGACGCATCTCTGTCACCGTCTTATTTCAGATGATCCTTTGAACCCCCCAGATTTAGCTGCTGCAGATAACTTCAATTCCCACCTGAACGGGTGGTTAGCAATGCAGCTCAACTTAAAGATTAAAAGAAGACAACAAAAAGGAGTCACAGATGCAAACCTCTCTGTCAGCAGGTGAGCAATGAGAACAGAGTAAAAATGAACTGCTCTCTAGGCCTGAATATGGGTGCTCAGAAAGGCTGTGTCCCCTTTGCTGAGGGGAAGGGCTGCCAACCACGCCTTCTATAAATCCATTCCCCAAAGGGAGCCTCCAACAGGACGACAAACACCAATAATGGACACTGTACATAGAAGTGAATGCCAAACCCTCTGCAATGATGGGTGGGAAATACCAGGGGCACCCACCCACCCGGACAACACTCAGCAAAATGGACTTACGCCATCAAACTCCCAAGCAGCAGCTCTTAGCCAGCCTGCTGTTCAGAACTCTCTCGGCTGCTGCCTTGGATAAGTGCACCTGCAGTTCTGTGCCTATATATCAGGCATCTGTGTCTGCCCGTCTTACTGCAGGGACCAATATTACTCCTGCTGTTCGGCTGCTCTGCAGAATTGGCACTGCAGGGAACAGAGGCGCCCCGGGAGCCAAATCCACAGGACGAGGAATCAGCAAGTCAGCAGGGGCAGTGACAAATGTGGTAAGAGAATTTTAAATCCACCTTGGCAGAGGTGGAAAGGCCAAAGAGATAGAGATAGGCATGAGGTTGGAAAAAGGGAAGCTGAGCTGCTATCTCCCCCTGCCTGTTTTTTTCCTACCACATCCCCCTCTTTGGAAATGGTCTCCTCCCTCCTTTTTTCTTCCCCAAGGCATTGAGCTGGAAGTAAGAAAGCAAGGCAGGTGTCCTTTAAAACCTGATGAAATCTGTGCTGGGAGCGTACGTGCGCCTGTGTCTCTGTTCTGTAAATAATCAGGAGGCACTTTATGAGCTAAACGACTATAAAAGAAATCAAGAAAGCGAACGCAGTACACTGGGTCTAATTCTAAACCCGGCGACTGCTGCTAAATCGTCGTATGTGGGTTTTTCAATGTCGATGAGCGAGGTATACATTAACCCTCACAGCTCTGACATCACTTCCTGTGTAAAAAGGATAAGGAGCAATTCTCCCTGCTGACCGGTCAAGCAAGTTGCTTCTCCTCTGAAGAAACTGGCAGAACGGCTTCCTATGCAGGAGACCCAAGCGCGAGCGGTTTGTCAGCATCAGCAGAGAACTGAATTCTTCACTGTTGATCACTTCAGGAAGGTTGTGGAGGGGGAAACAACAGCAACGCTGGTTAAGAAAAAAAATCCTCCTGTTTTGTCTCTTCCAGGTCCCTCGCAGACCTGTGCTGTTGGTCAGTAACATGAACTTAGTATCCTTAGAAGGAAGGGAAAGATACATAAAAGTCTATCACTTTCCTCTGGCCTGTGGCCTGTAACTGACACGTCACTGTGGCTTATTTTACAGCAACAGGAAACTCACTTGTCACTGAAGTAATTAAAGCTATGAAATATCTGGCTCGGGCTGTGATATTTGCATGAGTAACGTAACAAACCACCTCCGAGAGTTTGCCACAATCTTCCCTTGCTTTTTGCCGCACTGCATAATTGTCACACTGCAAGAGAAAGAGAGATTTCAAATGCCTGCCTTAAATAAAAAGGGAAAAGAAGAGACGACCCAGCTGATTTTAGTCAGAAAGTATTCGGAACTGCTTTGAAGCAAATGAAATCAACATTTAGATTTGATACCCTGCCCTCAGCCAATCCAAGAGAGCTTTTCACCTGCCACCACCCTTTCTACCAATAGGATCAAGTGTTTAGGCTCAGAGCCCTCCCCAGCCAATCGTGTGCAAGCTCAGCCACTTAGTTAATGATGCAGCAGCACAGGGAAGACTATCACATGTGAGCTGGAAGGCTGCCAACATGGAGACACAGAGAGAGCAAGGTAAACAACTTTCCAACGCCAAAATGATGACATTTAATCCCTACACCCTAGCTTCCTTTCTCGACTCATCCTTAACCCCTTTCAGCTGGGCTGGAAGCCTCAGAAAGGCACCGTGTACCTGTCCCCCGATGCTTCTAAAAACTGCAATGATCACTGCGTCACCACTTTCTGAACTACGCAGTGACAAACCTCCAAGCTTTAAAATGCAGAGTGGCTGTTAATCCCTGCACCAAACCTGGCCGGCGTGCCAGCTTTTAAATAGGTGGGAGGGAGGATCTGAAAGAAATTTAACAGCAGCCTCTGCAAAGTTGTCATCAGCTTCCACCACCCCCATCTGCCCAACAGCAGCCCGGGCGAGAGCGACATTCGTACCACCTGTGCCGTCGTTCCATTCAGAAAACGGCTCTGACGCAGCAACATCCAGCCAAAATCATAACAAAACCATCCTGGGGTTTGACCTTAGGAGGAAAGGGGGGGAGAACCTGTAAATAAATAAAATAAGATGCCGTTCGAACCCGAACCCAATCCCAATCAAAGGGTACGTACGTGGGAAAGACGGACCCCGAGCCGAAGACCTCTGCCCGTTCAACATCTGCGCAGTCCGTAGCCCTTCGCTTGCTCGCTGTGCAACGCCGCAGAATAGAAGGTTCCAGAATTTTCCTCCCGTTAACCCTTCCGACACCTGCCCACCCTCCCTCCCCGCGGGATTAAACGCGTCGCGTCTCCGGCACCGTCAATGGGCGAACCCTCCAATATCAATTAAGCCCAAATACATTTTTGAAGAATTAAGCTGGCCGGTTGCAGGAGCCCGGTCCATGATGTTCTTATTACTTCTCTCTCTTGCTGCCTCTCTCTCCCCCCCGCTTGCTGCAGCAGGGCTGTTGCTAGTCGACCTAGCGAGGGAGCTTGCTCTCTCTCTCTCTCACACTCACTCTCTCTCTCAGAGCTCTGTGACGCAGCTCAAAATTCTCCAGGCTGCTCCCTGTGTTATAAGAGCGGAACTGCAGCTTTCCCAGGAGAGCTGATGCCAACAATGTTAAGGCCAGTCAAATCAAGAAAGTAAGCCACTGCTGAATTCTGCACCTCTGCCCATTTCTTTTCCTTTCGTATTATTTTTATTCATGTCTTCACCTCGGTTTCTTTGCTTTGGTTCCAAGACTCTCTCACGCTTGAATCTTTTTCTCTGCTGCTTAAGTCACAGCTCCTAGGTTAACTCTTTTGGGGTCGGCAGTCAGCAATACAGATCTCAAACAAGAGCACTGATGTCATGGCCAGCTTTGTGGCGGTGTTTCTTTTTAAACGACGATGAATCCTCTCCCGTTCCTAAAAGAAAAAACAACAACATCCCAATGGCATGTTAATGCTGTTTGATTAACTCTTTCAGGGACAGGGGACACTGTTTGACTTTGGGGAAGTAACACACTTTGGCCCAGCTCCAGCAAATGCTCGTGCACCTGGTTAACTTTACACACAAAATGGAACTTCAAAGGAACTATGCACTTGTGCAAAGCTACGTGAAAGTATCTGTAAAACGGGGAGATGACAGGGTGTCCCTCAACGGGTTTTTTGGCAGCGGGGATGAAACCTGGGACTTCTGGATCTGAAAGCATGATCCTCAACTGTCTGAGCTAAAAAACCCGGCTGCCTTATCCCCAAGGCTGTTGCAGGCTTATCAACCTCTATGTGTTATAACAGAACTCCTAGCCAGTAGAGGGAGACAGAGGTGCATTACGTAAGTGTGGTTTACGGTAAGTACTGGAAAGTTGTAAGCTCTTCTCGTTCCATCCCAAGAGACTTCAAAAACGTCTTAACTGGATTAAGTGAAGACTTGTGCCCAGAGTGGAGATTTTGAGACTCGCGACTGCACTGCCTGCGTCACCAGCAGAGCTAGTCACAGGCCAGGAATCTTCATAACAACATCTAAAAACATCAGCAGAGCCCTGCATAGGGTCGGCCAGCCAAACATTCCACAGGGCTTGGACGCAACTCCCCAGGCAGCAGGCTGGAGGTTAACCCTAGCGAGTCATCGCCAAAGCCAGTGTTCAGCAAAGAAAGTCGACTCTCAGATTATTTATCTTCAAAAACCAGGGGAACACAGAGGAGCAGCAAAGGTTCGCATAGCTTTTGAACAGCCAGGCAGATGCGTGGAGGTAGCAAAAAGCCAATAGTGTATGGAAGACTCTATGCACAAGAAAGAGCATCTGTAAGGAAAGAAATAAATAGAGAACACCAAAAAAATCAGTACGTCTGCCATATTAATACCAGATTTCAAAAGTGGTTGTGAGCTTTGGGTTTTCATTTTAGCTGAGGCTAAAATAACCAGTACTTTTTCCTTCAGAGTCTGAGCTATTTTCGGATTCCTCTGTACTACACTGAAAGTGACACCTGTTGAACACACACACGAACAAGAATAACTGCAAGCTCCCAATTTATAAAACTCTTAAAAAGACGGGAGTCACAGGACCCCTCTTACACTGGGGAAAGGCACTGGCTTGGGGCGAGGTGCCTAACCCCCCCAGATCATCAAGCAGCCAGAACCAGTACAAGAATCTCTATAAAGAAAAACTGAGCATCCAGCTCTTTGGAGTGACCAAGAAAGGTCACTTTCTGTTAACTGGATGCAATGAACATAATTGCATCCCGAGACAGACGCATGGTCACCTGTGGAGACTGAACCTCCGACTTTCATCACCAAAGCCAAGAGTTTCTGCCACTTGAGCTAAAGAAAGTTGCACGCAGTTACAGCTGCTGGAACCAGCCACTCGTAGGATGTTATTGCCAGCGATATGTAGGAAGTTACACAGAAAACACTTAACACAGTTTGCCGGGCTGGTTCCACCTACCCCTCTGTGTCTCGTGAACCCCGCTAACTTCCAAGCTCAGACCCTGACTTCTCCAGTCCTTCTGCACCCCATTAGCACCAGCAGTGTGCCACATGCTGTACACGTATGTACAAAGACAAAATCCCTGTCCCCAAAACCTTACAATTACTAATTGTTCTGTAGTAAGGCCTA
The DNA here is from genome assembly GCA_007922175.1 of Pelusios castaneus. NCBI lineage: Eukaryota > Metazoa > Chordata > Testudines > Pelomedusidae > Pelusios > Pelusios castaneus. Next base: position 2,915,412 of record ML685932.1, on the reverse strand, counting down.
GAGACCCCCAGCAAACTACAGATCCCATTGGGCTAGGGGCTATATCGAACAGCTCAAGAAAGAGGGACAGCAGCAGAAAGCAGACTAATATTGTACGACTCGGAGCACAACTGGGTCAATGACACACAACGTTTAAGAGGTGGTGACAGGAGCGGGGAAGTGGAGTTTTGGTGTATTTATAATGGTTTATTCGAGGTGGTGGAAGAGATTGATTTGATTACATTTTTGTTTCCATAGGGAAAGAGAAAAACTTCCATTTTAACATAACCAAACATAGAACATTTCTGGCACTCTGACAGAACACAATTATTTATATTCTGGCAGCACCAGAGGCCACCAGCCAGGGTCAAGGCCCCTTGTGCTGGGTGCTCTACAGACAGATACACAAACCTGGGAGAACTCGTCCTTCAATTAAAAACAAGAAGCAACATAGGGCTGGAGCAGTCAGAAGGAATGAGGCGAGATGAGGAGGATACAGTCACCAGCACACACTGTTCTGTATGTTAGCTATCACACCATTGGACACATTCAGGTTTTGTGGGGGTTTTACTGTAAGTGTCAGTAAGTAAGTAAATCAAATAGATATCAGGAACCCCTACTGCCCATCTACCTAGCGGTTACCAACAGAGATTAAAGTATAATTTGACGGGCCCCGGAACCCTCCTAATCTCCGGGCCCCCTTCCCGTATTGTCTGGGCCCACTTCATGCATGTGCGGGCCCCAGCCCAGGCAGGCATTTGCAACCACTTCTCAGTACCACACGCATCAGTTATCGCTCCGTAAAAATATTTATAATTGTATATGGTGTTCATGTCTATAGCAATTATTGTCACAAACTAGCAAACACTGCATAACACAATAAGTGTTGTGATTAACAACGGTGCCCAGCAGCCAGGGCAGGGCGGAACATGCGTTCTGCCTGATTTTTCTATTTGTAGGGGCCCTGGAACTCTGGCCCCTCAAATTTGGGGGCCCCGGAACGGCGTTCCGGTGCGTTCCCCCTTACTTTAACCCCTGGTTACCAACTGGCAATTTTCTACAGGCATCATGGTAGAAGTAGTAAAATACCTTTTATCAGTAAATGTGGCAAGTGCAGGATTAAAGTTTGTTCATATGCTGATTAATAAAAAAAAACATTTCTGGCATTTTAAATCCTGACCTCAACGTCATTTCCTCCACCTTCAGCACAGCAGCAGGCTTCCATAACTCCAGATTTCACACACCAGCCCTGAAGGATCTCACATAACACATTGGCCACATTACAGTGGTGGTGTGGGTGACGTAAGAACCTAAATACATCTGCTGGGTACTCACTAAGAGAGATCTTGGCCTGATTCTACAAGGACCATGACTCTACTGGTACAGTAGATGACTGCACAGGACTTTCATTAGCCTGCAAGTAAAGCCTTGGATCATATTACAATTTCAATCTCTCTTGAGCACAGGAAAAGACAATTATTAAAATGAGGGCAAGTCCTGTTTAACTGAAAGCCCAAGAGCAAATAATCCAAGGCCTACGCAATGCCAAATAAATTCCTGCCCAAGAATACATGAAGAGGTGCAGCTGTTGAGTATGATAACCTCATGACCTCAATCTCTGTGTCAATGTTGCAGCATGGTGCTTTGGGGAACAGTTAGTTGTAAACTGCAGAAGTCAAGAGATCAAAAGAGAATAGGGAAAAATGTGCAATTTAATAACCGTGCTTAATACTGGTACGGCTCTTCCATTCTACAGACTGCCTTGCAAACATGAATACCTTTAAAATGGGCAAATTAAGGCTACACAGTCATTGCCAGACTATATCAAACCAGGGATCCCTCTAATTTAGTAGTCTATCCTTCACAATGGCCAGTTCCAGCTGCTTCAGAGGGAGGAAGACAAGAAGAAAGGTGAGTGGGAAACAGTTTTGTATGCTGTGAACATTTTTGAGAGTTCAAAAAAATATTCCCATGAGGAATCAGGACGAAAAGTCAAAATTTCCAATACTTTCATGATCCAAAAATCTCAAAACAATTTCAGGTCAGATTAACTGAAACATTTCGTTTTGATTTTGATCCCCATTACTTTTAAAAAAATTATAAACGAACACCCAATCAGGTAAGGTGAGATTTCTTCACTTGAAACAGAAGCTGCCAGAACAAGGTGGCTTTTAAAGGGAATGGATAGGAAATTACACGTCGAATCTTACAATACTATACTCATCTTTACAGAGGCACAGAGATGGCCACAGAAACATGCTACTCCAAAAGATGGGTGGATATTTACTTGAGCGGATACAGTAATCTACAAGGAAACATGGTGTTGTATTTAATTCCAAGGTGATGGGAGCCTAAAGCCCATTTGGCAAGTTACCTGCCCCTTTTATAGAAATACAGTGATTAGTAATGAGCCAACATCCAAGAGCTAGGTTCAGATCGACTCGGAGAAGCTCATCTTATCAAACCGAGTCTGGTCCGGGAACGTCGGAGAAACTCGTTCCTGTGGGATTTCCAGTTCCACCCAGATTAAGGGACATCAGAAACAGTAAGAATGCCTATGTCTCTCGTCATCCCCATCCCAAGGCACGTACGCTCTTCTCTGTTACACTCACAATATTTCATTTCTGCTCGTGGGCGTGGCTAACCCCAGGAAGAGCAGCCATATATGCAAATGTTAAAAGAGCCCAAACAGACACTCTTGTCTTGATTCCGTGCCTCTGCTTGTGACGGCCACAGCATTAAACCTCACCATTTTGCATGCACCAATCCTACGTGTGAACTGTTCACAGTGTTGTACACCGTGCCCCCGTGCCTGATTCACAACCATCTCCTACAATTCCCAGTTAGAAGACTACATCCTGGAGGTTAAAATTTGGCCCTATCTTAGAGAAAACACAGTCCTACAATTTACTCTGTGAAGTCTGAGCAGTACAGGCATTCTCTCCTCCATCCCTCTCTTTCCAAGAGATGGTGACCCAACCACCTTCAGAGCTCTTCCGGGAAAGCCCACATGCTGGTGTCGTGTCCAGTGGCACTGAGCACCTCACAATAACGGCCCTGATCATCATTTCACATTACATCTTGCAGTGTTTGTACTCAGCAAGAGTTACTAAAGGAAGCCCTGCCAGGAGGTTGGCACATGTGGGCCGGGTACCCAGGACCACTTCACACTCCACAGGACAATGAAAGCAAGCAGACAGCCTCCCTGAGCAGGAGGGTAGTGTAATTTCCAAATCTAAAGAGCCAACCGTGCTGAAACAAACAATTATTTCAGCTATCAGCTGCCAAGAATAGAGCCCATAGGCTGTAATGTGGAGCCAGCTTTCCACTAGTGAGACACCTCTCCCATAGCAAATGCACTGGACCACAGACATACACTCCTCTTGGCATGAGATTCCACCTTCACTATGCACTGTCCCTGCCCCAGGGCGCAGTAATGGCTCTTCCCAGGGGGATGACTACACCAGATATCCTGGCCCATTCATACAGCTCAGAGATGGGACTTCCACTCCCAGCCATGCATATTCCTCACCTCTGGAGGCATGATGGACCTACCCTTCCCTCCTGCTGACAGAGAGAAGGGGGCAGGAAAGACACTGCTCCACATGTCCCGTCATACACAGAAGAGAAGTGGAGGCCGTTCAAAAAGTGACCCTCCCCAAGAATGTGAAGGTGGCTGGAAAATTGAAATTTTTGACAGAACAAATGTTTACATGAGAAGCGACTGCTTTTCGTGGAAAGTTTTGATCTTTTGCTGGAAAGTCAAAAAGGACCGAAAACCAAACTATTTTGATTTGAAAACATTTGTGTGGTGCCTCTATGGGAGCTGTAATTTAACAGTCTCCTGTCGTGGCTAGACTACATCTCCCATGATATCCCAGGGAATCCCAATATATACTGCCTCCCCACTCCACCATGTGAGATTATGGCAGATAAAGTCTCACCATGGAGAATGACCCAGAAAGGAGGATAGAAATTTGAACTACTCAAATTTCAACTCCCATGAGGCAAAATGGCAGTATTTCCAAACCAAAAGATACTGGTTTTTGAATTTCTGCCCCAAATCAGATTTTTCCATAAAAAAATTGAAAAAAAGAAAGAAGTGTTTGTTTTAGTCAACATCATCCACGGAAAGAAACACTGCATTATAAACAGCTCTATTTCCACTCACCCTTGCAGCCTTGAAGATGGAAGGCTCCCCTGTGGAGGGAAACAGCTCTTTTCACCCAGCAGTGGAGCGCTGCCGGAGTTGTTTGGATGGATCCCCTAAAACATTCAACATGTGTCAGAATCCTGCCGAACAGCCCTTCCTCACCTAGCCCAGCTCTTGCTCCCTAAACCCACTCCCAGCCTTTCAGGAGCAGTGAAAGGACCCAAACATTGACGCTTTTACTTTCTTCAGTGCGAAGCATTTAAAAATTTCCTTCAATTTTCTATTTAATTTTTTTTTTAAAACCCCAACATTTAACAATGTGCAAAATCAAAGTGTTTTTTCATAAGCTGAAAATTCTTTTAAATTTCATTGTTGGTCTGACCTGAAAGGAATTTTCCCCTTATGTTTGTAACATGCTTATGACCTCTATTAACCATGCATACATGGAAATTTAAAGTGTGCCCCTTCGGGGCTCAATTCTCAGAAGTGCTGAGAGAGCCAACAAACACAATTAAAGTCAATGAGAGTTCCCAGCACCTCAGGGGACGGGCGTTGGGGGCAGATTCCACGTTTCCTTATCTATCTAAAAACGTACCCTGCTTTGGTGCTATACACAGTGTTAATAATGCATGTATTGTTCCTGTAGGTTATAACCCATAGCCTTATCTACACTGGAAAAGTTCCACTGATGTCACTAGATTGATTTTAAACTGATTTAACAGCCATGCAGCTTTTCTAACACTGACAAGTTCTCCGTGACTTTATTGCTGTAAAGCAGGGTTCCTATTTTACATATGTAAAACCAATTCTTATCTAAAACCAAACTTTAAAGGACAAGAGAATGCTGGTGCATCTGCAGACACAGAATCAAGCTAGATAGACTTAAAATAACCCCTCAGCTGGACAAGGCACCAGACAGCTTGCTGGTATCCTAAAAATAGATTAATCCCAACTACAGCCACACTTCTACTTTTTAAAGGCTTCCTGTTTCACATCCTTAGATGAAAGCCTGTGAATGGATAGGGTGGGATTATCAGCTGATTGTGACAGAAGGAAGGTGGGGCCTCGGCAGACTCGGCTGTGTTGCATAACTGCGGGAACACAGTCCTTTAACTGAGCTAAACAGAATGACCGCAGACTTCCCCTGATCCAGCTGCCCTTAGGCACCATAAGAATTCTGATCTGAATGGGAAGAATTCTTTTAATTCAATAACCAGGCTTTCAAATCCATCCTTCCCTAATATTGAAAAACAAAAGGTACAAAATGAACCCCCCCCGAAAATAAGTTTCAGATGAGCGTCGTTTTGTTTGGCTACTCCTCAGCTCATGCGATAAATACATTTGTTAATCTTTAAAAGTGGCACAGGACTCCTTGTTTGTTTTATATAATAAATGGTTGTTTTTTATAAAGATGCTTGTATAAAATGGGGATGAGGGACGCGTTCCCTCAAAAAAAATATTTCTGGCTCAATAAGCCAATTCCCTCTTCAGCCTTTTTATTTTTTAAAATATAGGCAGCTAATGTACAACTCCAGTGATATAGCTAATGCTAAAAGACACACGCAGTACTTCCATAGCATTGTATATTTGAGGGTCTCAAAGTCGTCGGTGAACTAGACATGAGGGCTACGAGGGATGCTGAATATTAGGTTGTAACTGATAAACAAAAATTCTCTATAAAATGTGGTCATTTATCAACACGAGAATGTGTTGTAAATACACTTCAGTTTGTGTGGAAACTTTTCCCTTCTCAGAACAAAGAAGGAGTCTTGTGGCACTTTTAAAGACCACCAAATTTATTTATCGCATGAGCTTAGGTGGGAGAAAATCCCCCTTCCTCAGACGCGCTGTTGTTTTTCTGCAATAGACTAACACAGCTACCCCTTTAGAATTTAGATTAGCCAGTATTTCTGCCAGCTATGTTTCTGTTTTGTTTTTCGATCTGCTCTCTCTTACTGAGCATGACTCAGCAACTCCTTGCTCCAGGCCAAGAGAAGAGAGCTGCTGCAAATCACACAATTCAGCCTGATGAAAGGTTGACATCCAGGTCTCACACAAAGATCTGGCTGGAATCCCCCAAATCAGAACCCAATATTTCTGCCCGGGCAAGGAGAGAGAGCAAAAAAAAAAATGTATTGTGGTGGGGGAAGGCCATCCTCCCGCACCATAAAGGAACAAGTAAATGGCACTGATTTTTTTATTTGCTTGAAGCTCACCTTTAAGAATATACACCACAGAGGAAATGTATTTGGTATGAACATTATTTGATTGATCCAGTGGAGTCCAATGAACACAACGCATTGCTGCTTACAATTAAATTGACTTCATCACCCCGCTTTCCTACAGTCTACTGGCAAAACAGGGAAACCAAGCCGTTCTCCACAGACCACAAGACTGATTTTCAGTGGCCGATTCAACTTGGACTTCACTGGTGTTGGCATATGTAATACCGCTTCATGAACAGGAACTTGTGCAGGAGACAAAATCTCAAACTTGCACATACAGATCTCAGTGCACAGATGTCTTTATATCATCGGATTTATACTGCCACCCATTTGTACTAGCTGAGTGCCTACAGTGATGGTGTCTGAATTAGGAGGACCATCTGTAATAGTATTTTACGTCAATTAAAATAATTCATTCAAGATAGGCCATGTCAGAGGCCATTAGAAAGGTTATAATTTGCTAAGCATGATGATACTGTTTATGTGCATGTCATATTTGTATTGGGAGTTAGGGATATGTTTGCTGGATCTGTGTTTCAGCTTGTGCTGTGTCTCTGGGCGACACCCCACACAGGAGAGCAGCAGCAATAAACGTGCTGCATGGCCCATAAAGGAACTCAGAGGGACAATGAGCACGGCAAAGGGACATAAAAGGCAGCGGCTCCGTCTCATGTTGTCTTCATTCCCGCTTCCTATCCCTGGGCCCTGACCTTGGCATTTTCAGGTAGGCTACCCTACGCATGGCCGGGTCACACCTTCCAAGTAAATTCAATCGTAAAGCCCCTAGTGGACTTTGTGGACTCTCTGGCATCTTTGGGAGTGAAAAACTGCTTAGGACAGAGGGTTGATTTTTTTTTTTCTTGGTTAAGATTTTACTAATTTGTTTTGCAGTGTTTCCTAAAAACACACTCTGGATTCCCCCCAGAGCTCCTCTGGGAGATTACTCCATAGCTGAATTACCTCAACAGAGAATGCTTTGTACCCTCTTCTCACTTGCTTTGTCCTGGGCTTTGAGATCTGCATTGATCCAAAGGAATGCAGTTATCGTGGTCATTCACAGATTGGAATTTCGTCTTTCGTGCAATAGATCAATTAATTGCTTTGAAAATTAGAACCAAGACTGTAAACTGGCCTCGGAAGCTGAGAGAAAAGCAGTGGCGGGGCTTGACTAGGGTCCTGAGGAGCTGTGGAGAAGTCAGGAAGCCAGCTCAGGCCTTCAAATCATCTTGACGGACAGCACATGCTACAGTAATCCATCCGGGAAGTGAAACACATAGATCACAGTTGCCAGGTCCTTGTCCAGAAAGAAAACACAAAGGTTTTACTGAGCTGGAGGTGAAAATAGATTAGTTTAGATTCTGATGCTACCTGGTCGTCTGAGTTTACCAAGGAGTCAAACGGGATGCTAAGGCTTCCTGCCCTTCCAATAAGTCAGGGCTGTGCGCGTTCACTGGAAGGTAGAGAGTACATCACGGCTGTTCTTCAGAGTGTTCCCCCATGCTGACCAGCATCACCCCAGGCTTGCCGGGGTTCAGTCTGAGCCAGCTGCTCTTTGTCCAAGAGCTGATTGCTTGGAGTCATTCTGACATTAGTAGCAGCAGGGGTTGCCTCTACTGAGAATGAGATCTGTGGGCGATTGCCAGCACACCGTGTTGATCGCAGAGCCCAGGATCTCATCCTCTTTCTCCTAGGTCTCTCCGACATACTGAAGAGAAGCTGATGTCCAATGAGTGGATTCCTCTGGAGCAAAGACGAGAATAATTGGAGTGACTGTACTGCTAGCCACCCGCTCCTGCTACATCTTGCATCTTCAGGGCACGTGAGGGCTTCTCGAGAACTGGGAACTAGTGTGTTTTGAAAGGCTTTGGGGGTTGTGCCTCTCTGAAGGAGGTACCGATTATTTCCAATAGTAATGGGCAGACTTGTTCTTCACTGACTTTTGCCAGGCAGGAGGATGACGGATTTATTTCATGGGCTGTTGCTCTATTCTTTCAGTAGGTTAATTTATACCACCCACAATTCCTTTCTTCAGACTGCTGACGCAACGATTCCTATTCAGAAAGTTTCAGGAAGTAAATCTGCACATGATGAGTTGGGTGGGGACTCAGGGATTTATGGTGGTCACCATTTATTATTGTGCCAGGTGTGCGCCGAGTGATGTGAGAAGCTGTGCTTCATGTGGCAATGGCCGGGATTGACCTGAAGCCCTCGTTTCTATAGAGACTTCAGCTTACCTTGGTTACATCCCAGTACTGCCCAATAAACTGTAGCAACTACCACCCCATTTGCTCCTGCTGTACTTGGACTCCTACCACCTGGCAGTTCTTGCATCTTTTTAACATGCCCGCCAGAGTTGCATACTCCTGCCAAAGGAGGGTTTTTGTTTGGAGCATGATCACTTCTGAAAGAAAGAAAGAAAGAAAGAAAGAAAGAAAGAAAGAAAGAAAGAAGTTGGGGTGGAAGGGAAGAGGAAGAAATCAGAATGCCATTATAGTTCATACACAGTACTAGCTCAGGAATATGATTAGTTACTTGGCAACCAGAGAAAGGTGTGCCAGAGTAAACGGGACACAAATACATGCACGCTAGCTTCAGCCACAGTTAGAAAATGGAGGAGGAAGGCGAGAGTTAGTCTGACATATCCAGTTTTGTTGTGCAATGGCTTTTAGAAAACCACACCTGGAAACAGCCTTCCATTTCTTTGCATCTCCAAACATTCACTTCATGTGACACTGATGACAGCGTCTTACCAAGCAGCTAATATAAAAATTGCATGCCACGTGTCAGCAAGTTCTGTGTAGAAGACACTCCGCCTAGATGAGTTCCAAAGAGGTAGCTATGTTCGTCTAGTTCAGTAAAACAAAGAAGAAGTCATGCGATAAATAAATTTGTTACTATTTAAAAGTGCCGCAGAACTCCTAGTTTGTTCCACCTAGATGGAAGCTTTCCTGACCATGGAAGAAAGATGATCTGATACCATGCTGACATGCGCAGTACAATTCCTAGACAAATTAGACTAGTTTGATAGAGTTTACTTTAGATAGAGCGCTTCCACGGACACTGTCAACTCAACTTGAGCCCGACAAGTAACGTTTTGTAAATAAAAAAAAGCCCTTAGCTTTTGCTAAACCTAAATCCTTAGAAATGTGTTAAAAGATTCAATTTTATTGTCTAATTCTACCCAAGAAAGTTAAACAGCAAAAAAAGTTTTCTTCTGCTATACTTCCACACAACTTGAAAGCAAACTATAAAACAAAAGCAACTTTGTTCATTCTCATGACCCAAACCTGAACAAAACGCAAAGAATAAACAAACACCACAAATAGTAAAAAGGGAATTTGATTTTTAAACTTCTTAGTTTTACTAACCTAAGATATTAGCAACAAGCGAATAAATTTAATTTGTTTGTCAGATTTAAAAATTCATTTACCACAATCCCCTTTCACTATAATCAGCTTTGTAATTTTCACTGCGCAATGCATTAAGAAAATAAGACTTTCATTCCACTTCAATATTGCCATTACTGCTGTTATTTCTTACCTTTGCAACAATGAAAAGTTCCTAGAGGCAAATATCACTATTGGTGCAAACATGACATAGTTGCAATAAAAAAAAATCATCAGTTTAAAAGAACCCTACTGCTAAACTCAAAGTAAACCACAGCATTTCTGAAAAAATGATCTCCAAAATAATTTTTTATATCATAATGATTGCTGCAGAAGTTCAGGCTGATTTCATTCAAGAAACACAAATAAATGAAACTAAAATCTATACAATCGTTTATAAATCTCAGAACACCCATCAAATAAATGCTGCTCTAATCACTTCACTGGAGCATTAAGGCAGAGAGAGAGAAGATGGCTTCCCCGAGGTCACAGACTGAGTCAGGGGCAGAACCAGAAAGCAAAGCCACTGGATCTGACTGCGAATCCCCAGCGCTAACCAGAGGCAGCAACAATCTCCTTCTAACCAGACAGGGAAAGTAGCTGATCTCTTCTGGGACCCTCCCCCCATTTTCTTTTTCAACAAATTCCCAAAATAGGCTCATGGAATCAGAAAAGCAGTAATAGCTTAAAGGGAGTTGGCTATACCTGAGCAGAGATGTCAGTCAGCAACCAGCCAAAGCTCGGATAGATGGCAAGATAACGTGTTAACTGGATCTCCCAGAGATGGAGCATAGTCATTGGCCTACTAAGATTTGTCCTGCTGCCCTTCAACTTGTAGTTTTTGCCCCTACGATCTGCTTCCTTCAGTATATACCTCAGGACTTCCGCTCCTGTCAAGAAACAAAGGAAATGTTTAAAGCAGAGCTATTATCCGATTATCAGGTTCTGCTCTTACCTCTCTGATTGAGGGTAAACAAAGGAGGTGCACGCCTAGGGCCCCGGCCCCGAGCCGTAAGGGGCCTCGTTGCCCACTTCGCCTACCCCAAAAGCCGCGTCTGCCTCGGTCAGCAGAAGGAGGAGGTGGTGCCAGCAGTGGGGAGCTGGGACCAGCAGTGAGAGGGGGCTGGGGCCAGTGGCAGGGGGGCTCTGTGGGTCTGTAGGGGGCCCTGCAATGAGCCTTTGCCTAGGGCCCCCAACAGCCAACTCTGCTCTCTAATATTTGTACTTAGCAACATTAATAAATATTCCAGACCATATTGTTCATGGTTCCCTGTAAGCTACAGACTGTGAGAGAGCTCAGCGCTGGCGATGAAGCATGGCACTGTAGTCTGTGATTTGAATATCGATGGAAGATGGGCACCTAACTCCCTTAGGCTCCTTTGAAAATCCCACCCTAAATGTCCTATTCCATTACGAGGCCTCAGCCACCCTTGCACTGAATCCTGAAAAGATGGTTGGCTGAGCTTGGACAGAGAGTTCTCATTGTCATCACACCACCTTGCTAGGATAAAGGGGGCTTAAAGAGCATGCAGCTATGACTCGCACTCCTCTAACGCCTTCGCAATGCCAGAGCTGTATAAAGGGGCCTTAGTTTTGAGGAGAAACCGAGCCCAAACATGGAAAGCTGTGCTGGAGGATGGTTTCTCTCATTTAGCATCTCCCCCTGTTAAAACAAATCAATAATAAACCTAGGCTTTTTGGTGCAGCACTCGGTGGTGGGATGGAGGGAGGCACCTACAGAAGCCAATGGGATGTGGCAGGTGAAAATAGGACTGTAATATGCTCATGTCCTCAACAAAAAAAATTACCCAAGTTGTTTTCTTCCCCTACACTGTTAAAACTAAGAATCGTCAACGTCACATTCCCCTCACCCCTTCTACTTTTCCCAACAAATGCTTCTCAAAATGCCTTATGGGATTCTGCAAATAGAATATCCCATCAGCTCACCAGCCTGACTTGTAAATATGCACTGGGTGAAGCACTAGGAGTTTAAGTTTGCTTAGCAAGCCCGGTGAGCGTTTCCCTGCTCTCAAGCACGCTCTGGAGGGCTCCCACTGGAAGTTTCCATCTTTAATCAAATCTGGGCTTTTTATATAGGCTTCAGGGATGATTCTAATAGATTCTTCAGTGAATCCAATGGGTCCCCAACTCTCTCCATCTCAGACTTGGGTAATAAGTCGTATGAAGTCACAAGAGAAACATCTGGCCAAGAACTTCAAACTTAGGTGCCCGAAGTTGGACTCAAATGGCCTGACTTTCACTGATGTAGAGCACGCATACATCTCACATGAGATGCGAAATAAGGAAACAAGTGGATTTCAAGTTGACTGTGTAACTTTAACTTGCCTTGTAGAGCACATGTTTAGGGGGTAAAACATACTGCCTCTCAATGATCCTTGTACACTACTCTCTGTTCCTAATGTGGCTGAACCCCCTTTGCCCCAGCCTCAAAGGGTGTATGTCACCCAGCCGTTGCAGAACCAGCAGGGCGACTGCCCATGGTTTTAGGGAATTCACAGCACAGTGTGCTAGTTTTTGCTTGGTTGGGATTTCTTTAAAAACTTCCTGACAAAGCAGCAGTTTTGTTTTGCTTCAAAGATTTGGGTTTTGCAGACTGATCACTCAAAATAGTGGTGGACAGAAAAAGAGGTACAATGGAACACCAGACGGCTGAATCAATAGACTGTGCCCTCTAAAAGCCATATTTAATGTCAGAGTGTCCTAACGCCACATCTGCTTACGGTGGAGGCTGGGAAGATGCTAAAAACCAAGACCATAGATGAAGAGCAAAATTTCAAATTGATTAGTGATGATGTGTACCTCGACTTTTTGGTATCGAGATCTGGGGCAGTTTAAAAGGGATCTGATTTTGAGGGGGAGGGGTGTCACACCAATGCTTAAAAGTCAGAGACCCAAGATGTCTAAAGCGACGTGGTAACACTATCTCTACAAGTGGCATTAAGCCAGGGCCGACATATTGTGCTTGAAGGGGTGGGTTGCTCCTGTCCATCATGCACCCCAATATGCATCAACGCGAGCACTCCCGATGAGTGCACACAGCACTGATGTAAGGAGCTAGATATGCACGTGCACAACTGATAGACGAACGGAAGCAGCTCGATAATGATGTAACTGGTATCGGCAAAAGTTTGTAGTGTAGACATGCCTGGAAGCATCCAAAAATACTAGTTACTTTTCCAATACTTGACGGATGTACTTCGTGTGGCCAAGCTCTCAGCTGTAACCTAGGTTGCAGGAAATGGAATTGACGTTGCAGAGTCTAACGCTACCACTAATAAAGATTCCAATGATTCCAATATGAAGCAAAAACAGACAAAGAAATGTACAGTTGTTTACTATACGAGAGAAAGTGGAAGACTAATTTAGATGGCTCATATGAGATTGGGATGATTACTGGAATGTTTGTTGTGTACGAAAATGAATCCTGGAGTCACACAAGAATGGTGTTGATTGCTGCGTGGAATTGACTTCACTCTGAATGGTTTTACTATCCCAAGCAGAATCTTTGAGTGAAGTTACTAACTCAGACTCGGCTTGCATTGGTGAGAAAAATATTTGGATGGTTAAATCTACACGTTTGCGCATAGGCCGAAATAGTCCAATTTGGGTGTCCAACGTTAGGGACCTAAATAGGTGTCCTGGTTTTCAGAGATGCTGAGCACTTCCAGTTCTCGTGGTCCACAAGTTGCAAAGATGGGTTGATATGTCCAATTCTAGATCTGAACCACTGAAAATTTTGCCAATAAACAAAAAAAAAATAAATTCTGACCAAAAGGAAGAGTTCAGGTACCTCTCTCACCAACCCTCAATTCTCAGCTCTTCGGTCAGACTCCTAGTCACATCTGGCAGATTGCTGTTCTCTCATCCTGGAGTTGTTAAAAGGTGGTGGCTGTTAGTAGCGTGGTATATTTGGAGTGGAGTTGTTGTTGCAAGAGGAAAGTGACCCTATGGGATGAAGTATCTGTTAAAGACATCACTCTTCCCACCCATGGAGTTTAGAACCTGCTGTATTTCTCCAAGGTCATAGAAAAATGATTCTCCTGAAGTTGCAGGAAAACTATAGATAGTGTAAGTGAGATTTTCCAAAACATTGATCTAATTTTTGAAAATACTGCCATCAGTGACCTATATAATTCACCGTAGTTTGGATTTACACATTGTTACATACACATTTATCTCCTCTTACCTATGCTGTAAACTCATCAGAGCATGAAAGATGACAATCCATGTTTACAAAGCGCCATGTGACTTTATGAAGCTGTGTAAACACATTAGAGAAAAGTTTTGTGCCCTGCTAAGCCAGAATACGTATTCATTTCACAGTCTGATACGGCTAACACTGGAAACTGGTTATTCATGCACACTAACATGCTTTTAAAGAGCCCAAACCCGCATTATGTAGTAGGTTTGCCCATAATGGTCAATGAACTGTGAAATCCTCGTGCAGGTTGGGATGCAGGGGAAAGACTGATGTAAGAACTGGAACGGGATAAGAAAGACAACAGAGTCTTGTGGCACTTTTAAAGACTAACAGATTTATTAATCGCATGAGCTTTCGTGGGAGAAAATCCCACTTCGTCAGACGCTTTGAAGATCAACAGATTTATTAATCGCATGAGCTTTCGTGGGAGAAAATCCCACTTCGTCAGACGCTTTGAAGAAGTTCTTCAAAGCGTCTGACGAAGTGGGATTTTCTCCCACGAAAGCTCA